>BSBK01010871.1:0-7500 GCA_027943335.1 Chamaecyparis obtusa
GGGGTGAATCAGTTATCCACAGTCCCAATCACAAAATGTATATCAAAAACAATTTACTAAAACTTCTGCAGCCCGGTAAACTAAAATAGTATTTTGTATGTGCTTTTACTAATTACTAGTTAATAACATATAGTTCTTTACCGATCAAATCCAATATGCAACATGTAAAGTATGACAACCAAACAATCATCACAATCAACACATAACACAAGAGATTTAACGTGGAAACCCTGTGAAGGGAAAAACCACTTGGGATCGGCACCCAAAAATTGTTCACTCTTCTGAAGTGAGGTCAGTGAAGACCCAACCCTATTAAAGGTTACAAACACATTGTGAGGTGTGACCTTGTTAGAGGATTTTAGACCAACCGTTATCATCCAACCAGAATTCACTATGGGGTTGACAGGATAACAAATGTACACTCTATGAATGACATTACAAGACTTCTAGTCACTCTGTTAAGAGATTTCTCTATTTACAATGGTTAAAATGTAACAGCAATTGATTTGATTACAACACCACTTCAATTGTAGATTATCAGATCTATGTTAAGCTCATTCAAATCCTCTAATCAATATATCAATTCTGTTTTCAAATCAATATTCAGTAACTTACTGTCGCTCAGTAATAGCTTCCTAATGCTCGGTAATCTCTGTAGTTCGATTCTCCTTAACCAGTTTGATCAGGCATGCATGAAGCTTGTTCACGTGATATCTCTGTAGTCTCCTTCTTTCTGGCATGATTTCATCATGAAATCCTAGACTCTTAAATAGATGAGTAAACCATTTTAATTCCATCCATCAGATTTTGCCACTTAATCTCCTTTGTTGATTTGTCGCTTAAACCTTCATCGACTGATGTGTCAATAACATGTTTTGTTTCAATCCATTAGATCTTCTTCAAATTATGTTAGTCATCGATCTTCGTAACAAACATTATCTTCATCTCTGATTTTGAGGTTACTTTACAGCTCATCAACTTCATCGACTAAACTAGTCATTTAGTTCTTTTCTTCTGCTCGGTTAACAAAGAAATGTGTCGGTAAACACAAGCTCGGTTTATACTGTGATCGGTATACACTACACTGCATTGGTGTATACTGAATGGTTCTTTAACCGACAACACTTCTCTGTGCATTTTGCTCTTATCCTTCATCATAGATAAATGCAACATAATCAAGTCAATAACATAAGGTTATAGACTCATCCATAAGTTACCCAATGTATTCTTTATCCTTATCTATCATCTCCATCTCCTCATGTAGATATATTATGTTCTTCATCTCTTTTCTTCTTCTTTCTACAGATGTTTGGGTATAGTAACTTATAAGATAAGTATTGTCAAAACTAGTTGACATTAATGACAACATATTACTGATTTAATCATCTTACATATCTAATCAGCAACTCAGTGATCTTAAATCATAGATCTTCAAGTTATACAATGTATTCCAAATCAGTTGTAGTTCATCAATCTCTCCCTTTGGCATTGATGGCAACACAAGCAATATGAAATATGTCATACACATACCAAACATGTATTCTACAACTCTGTCAACAAATATTGTAACGGTACAAGCTCTCCCTAGCTTAATATGTTTAATCACTACGTTACATAAAAGCATTTGCAAGTTGCAGATTGACTTCTGTAGATATGATCTTTTTAGCTCTCTTTTCTATATCTCTCCCCCTTTGTCTTTGGCTCCATATTCTTCATATTGATCTCTCTCCCTTTGACAGCAATGTCAAAGAACAATAAAAACATACAACTTTGTAGTAGCCATGTAACTCTCTGTTGTTCAGTTGCATTCTTTGTATCTCGGTATATTGTTATGCAAATCAGTTCCAATACTCCAACCTTTCACAACCTTAGACAGAAATCTAAAGTGTGAACTTTGCTGCATCAACATGTATGATCTTTTGATAAGATTAGGCTAATGCAACCTCCAGATCACCTTAGTGATCGGTAGACAGGGGACAGACCCCAAGTATAGTCCTCAAGTATTCATATGTATCCTTTGGTAGAGGCTTTGTAAATATGTCAGCAAGTTTGTTCTTTTGATGTAACAAACTCTAGCTTCACTTGCTTCTCCTGTACTTGTTCCCTTAAGTAGTGATACTTAATTGATATATGCTTTATTTTAGAGTGCATCACCGGATTCTTTGAAATATTAAAAGCACTAGTGTTATCACAATATATAAACACCGGCTCAATGATTACCTCATTCATTCCTTCTAATACTTGCTAGATATATGCAATATTTGAATAGTTAGTAGCAGCAACAACCTACTCTGCTTCAACTATAGACTGAGAAATGAAAACTTGTTTCTTACTTGTCCATGTAAACAAGTCGTCTTCACCAAAGAAGAATGCTCCTCTGGTGGTACTCTTTCTATCATCCACATTTCCAGCCCAATCAACATCGGTATATACCTTCAGTTCAAACTTGCCCTTTCTTAGGATCCACATTCCATATCTTCAGTTTTCTTTAGATATCTTATGATTCTCTTTGTAGTACCATGTGTGACTCTCTAGGGTTTGCAGAAAATCTAGCAACTATTCCAACAACATGTGCTATATCAGGTCTACTGTGAACTACAATACATTAACTTACCAATCATGGGATCGGTACAGTGTCTAATTTACCTCGGTAGTTCCATCTTCTTTAGTTAGTTTACATCCAGTAGCCATCGGGTGTTCCCATAGGTTTAGCATCTTCCAAGCCAAATGTCTTCAAGACTTCCTTTATATATTTAGATTGTGTGATGAATATACCATCATTCTATTGAATCACTTCTAAGTCTAGAAAGAACTTAATCTCTCCAAAACATAGACATTTCAAATTCACTTTTCATTTCATCAGCAAATGACTTACATATTTGATCTTGTCCTCCAAATATTATGACATCCACAAATATCTCAGTAATCAAGATAGTATCATCAGAATTTCCTTTCATATACAGATTACTGTTCTCACTTGTTCTAACAAATCCAATACTCAACAAATAGTTATGCAGCCTCTCATACCAGGCTCTCAGACTGCTTGCTTCCAAACCATATAAAGCTTTATGTAATCTACATACCATATCTTTGTTTTCTGGATCAACGAACCCTTCAAGTTGTTCTATGTAGACTTCTTCTTCAAGTATCCCATTCAGAAAAGTTGATTTGACATCCATTTGGTAAACTTTTAACTTTTTGTGTGCAACATATGCAAGTAACATTCTAACTCCTTCCAATCTAGCAACAGGTGCAAAAGTCTCACCATAATCTATTCCTTCCTCATGTGCATATCCCTTGCATACTAACGTAGCTTTGTTACTTCTTACCTCTCCATTCTCATTAAGATTGTTTCTGAATATCCACTTAGTACTGATAACATTCTTGTCCTTAGATCTCGGGTACTAAACTCCAAGTTTTGTTCTTCTCTATCTGTTCTATTTCCTCTTTCATTGCATTAACCCATTCATCATTTTTTTAATGCAACTTTTTACATTCTTCGGTTCATAATCACAAACTAGACATGTACATTATCTTGCTTTTACTTCTTGTTGCATGCTAGCTTGTCTGTTTCCAATGATTTGTGTCTCCGGATGACATCTTCTGACAAATCTCACCAGTATCTGATCTCTTCTTTCTTGTTCATCTCGCTGGTAGGTTCATTTGCCTTGTTCGATGGGTGCTTCCTGCTTATTGGTTTCTTTTTCCTGTTCCTCAGTATTGTTTTCCTGCGGACCGGTTGTCACTGTCTGCGATGTTGGTAGGTACTCTGGTTGTTTAATGTAACTGAATCTACTATAGTCTTCCAGTTCTTTTGTGCTTTCCTCTACATTCTTATCATCAAACTCATCAACTCAAACACTAGTACTTTCAATCATTTTATTATTTATTTTGTTAAGACACTTGTATGCTTTCCTTTTAGTGGAATATCCCAAAAATATCCCTTCATCACCTTTTGAGTCAAACTTCCCATTTCTTTTATCTTTCAGAATAAAGCATTTACTTCCAAAAATCCTGAAATAACTTACAGTGGGTTTGTGACCAAACCATAACTCATAGGGTGTCTTATTAGTGGTCCTTCTTCAGTTGTACTCAGTTCAGAAACATAAACAGCTGTGCTGACATCTTCCCTCTAGTATGTCTGAGCAACATTCTTTTTGTAACATCAGTGTCCTTGCACAATCAACAATTGACCTATTCCTCCTTTCAGCTGTTCCATTTTTTTGTGGTGTCCTCGGTGTAGAGACCTGTCTTTTAATACCATGCTCATTACAAAAGTTATTAAATTCATCAGAAATAAATTCACCACCTTGGTCAAATCTTAAGCATTTCAATTCTTTACCAGTCTCTTTCTCAACTTTTGCTTTATACCACTTAAACATCTTAAAATGCCTCTGATTTTTCCTTCAAGAACATGACTGTCATTAATCTAGTATAATTCATCAACAAAAAGAATAAAAATATCTATCTCCATAGTAACTTTGAGTTATCATAGGACCACATAGGTCGATATGCACTAACTCAAGTAATTTCTTTGTTGAGTAATCTTTGCTTTTGAAACTAGATTTTGTCATTTTACCTTTTTGACATTCATGACACATAACATGATCAGGCTTAGATAAGTTAGGCAGTCCTCTAACCTTTTTCTTTTTATTGATCTTAATTATGTTATCAAAATTCACATGACATAACCTCTTATGCCACAGGGTGGTCCCACAATAGTGTGTTCCACTTTTTGGCCAACTTTGACATAGAGATCAACATTCTTGAGAAAAAACTTCACTTCGAACACCCGTTTGCCATAAACTATTAGGAATTTGAAGATGATGTAAACTAGAGTTTTTTAGAATTTTCCTTCTAATTTCTAAATATATTTTTCTAAAAAAAATTTAAAGTTAATTTAAATTCATTTTTCCTTTTCATTCGAAAAGTGGTTTGTGTGAAAACTGTGTTTTTAAGGAGTTACTGTCACTTGGATCAACATAACTTTTTTTTAAAATATGATAATGATATAATTATTTTGAGATTATATTTGTAACTTCAATATCTAAAGGATGCAATTGGTTTCATTCATTTTGGGTCAATATTTTGTAGTTTATTAAGTTCTAAAGTGACAACAACTGTAATTTAGACATAAGGTCACTTGGATCATTCTAACTCGATCTGTGTATATCGAAATTCATTTTTTTCTTTTTTTATATAGAAATGTAACACAATTACTCTTTTCCTGCATATTTTTCATAATTTATTTTTGTTAATTTACTATTTTTCACAAAGTCTTGAAGAGACAGGTTGTTGAATGACCAAACAACCTATGTTTAGTTAAAGTATTAGTTAAAGTAATATTTAAAAGTGATAATGAACTCAATATGTATTAAAATTATATTCATTAGAAAGCTTGTTCCGAATAGCAACATACTATATAGATAGGTTTTTCAAATGGATTCATTTGATCTGCCAAAACATAAATTTGAAGTGATTTTTTGTCAGCATTTTAATAGGTACGAAGGAGACTCCTTTGTAGGTATGAATAAGGACTATAGATGTTATATCAATATTTTTTAATCTCAGAGGCTTTGAGATAATCATTTGTAATTAATTCCTTCAAATAGAACCTCTCAATGCTTAAATCATCATATTTTATTAAAAATATATTATTTCAACAAAAATCAACATGTCTAAAAAAGTGGGACACACTATTGTGGGACCACCCCACAACCATGCATCTTCATCTTTCATCATTAAACAAGAAGACTGATCATTATCAAGATAAAATAGACTACCTCTCGATCATGTTCCAGTTCCAATAAGTCTTCCTCCATCATCAAATATCTTCACTTTCTTGCTCTCAAAAGCAACTCGGTGGCCTGAATTGTTCAGTTGTGCCACACTTAGAAAATTATAGTTTAGACCTTTTACCCAATAAGAATTATCACATCTAATTTTATCACTTATTGTCAGGGATCATTTTCCTCTAACCATACATGGTGCATCATTACCCATTCTAATAGATCCTCCATTGTATTCTTCAAGATGATCAAATTTCTCTTCATCACCAGTCATGTGATGTATACAACCACTATCTATGATCCATGTATCATTCTTATTAACCTTAGAGATAAGTGTTGTCTCTGCATACCTTTCATCTTCTTCCAATTCATCCTTTATTGCAACAAATACTACCTCCACATCTTCATCAGTGTTGATATCGGTGACATCTTCTTCTGCAATGTAGCACACCTTCTTGCCTTTATCATTATTGTCTTGGTTATCTCTGTTGTAGTGTCGGTAACTTCTATTGCCTCTTCTCCCATAGCTTCCTTCACCAGATCAGTCTTTATTTCTGTCATCATCTTTCTTGTGTGGACATCTAGTAGCAATATGACCAACCTCTTTACAATTAAAGCATGCTAAAGGTAATTTACCTCTATACCTTCCTTTCCCTTTAGGTAACCTTCTGACCATAAGAGCTTCAAGTTCATCAAGCTCATCATCAGTATTGCTATCACTATCATCATTCTTATTTCTACTACTAGACTTACCAATCTTCAGAGAAGACATAAAAGTAGATTCAACAAACGGTACAACACTATTATCAAAGTTATTCAGTTCAAAGGTTGTAAGCTTACCAATCAGATTATCAAGAGTAAGGTTGTTACTAGATGCGGACCTTGTTTCATGAATTGCAGATATTTTGTTGCATAAACTGACAGTAAGGTTATGAGAAATTTGCTTACCATTGTCTCTTCATCAATAACACCACCAGATGCTCTAATAGCATGTACTACCTCTTTTAGTCTATTTGTGTACTACACAATATTTTCACCTTTCTTCATCTTCATATCATCGAATCTTCCCCTTAAGCTTTTAGCTCTAGCTCTTTTGACATTCACATCACCACTATAAACTTGATCAAGTTTATCCCACATGCCTTTAGCAGTAGTGCAATTTTTAATATCTTCAAATTCGACATCGGTACAGGCAGCAGTAATCTCCATCATAGTAACATTATGTTCATGCATATCTCTTAATTGATCAAGGGTCAAGGGACCAGTGGACAGTGCATTGTAGCCATTCTCCATTAGTGTTAGGGTAGAATTCCCAATTCTAGATACATGCAGCTTCATTCGGCTTTGCCATACTATGAAGTTATCCTTGTTTAGTTTTGGCACTTCCCTCTTATACATTTTGAAATCTTTGTGTTAAAGTCCTTAAAACTTTGTTCCAAGAAACCAATGCTCTGATACCAATTGTTAGAATAACTGAGAGGGGGTGAATCAGTTATCCACAGTCCCAATCTCAAAATGTATATCAAAATTTTTTTACTAAAACTTCTACAGCTCGGTAAACTAAAATAGTATTTTGTCTGTGCTTTTACTGATTACCAGTTAATAACATAGAGTTCTTTACCAATCAAATCCAATATGCAACATGTAAAGTATGACAACAAACAATCATCACAATCAACACATAACACAAAATATTTAACGTGGAAACCTT
>BSBK01010871.1:12500-145829 GCA_027943335.1 Chamaecyparis obtusa
GGGAAAGGTAGATTGAGAAAAGTGGGAGATAATTATAAGATGTTGATGGACATTAATTAGAATACATTTTATATTTGGTTTTTATATATATTGTAATTAATTAATTATTAATCTTCATTATACATCAATTATAAATTAAGGTCGTATGCCATGGTAATTAATTAATTATACTTCGTTTGTAAATTTCTATTTATTTTTTATACACTTGCTCAAGAGTGGAATGCACTACATTTGTATGTCGTAAACAATCTTGATTAGATGATGGTATGGATTGGATGATATCGACAATCAGGTTGTGCATTAACATGGGAAGGTGTGACTTCATTGGTTAAAGAAACTCATCGTAATAGAGATTCCAATATTACACCAAGAAAAATTGATTTAGCATATGGTTTAAGAGATAAATAGGTACGTATAAATATATTATTCGCCCATATTATTTATTTATTTTCAATTATAGTGATGTATATATATGTGGTTTTTTTGCATACATCCGACCAAGAATAAATATGTTTATCAATTGGTGATGCAATATTTTTTACATGTTTGACATATTGTAGATGAAACACCACAAGGCTATGTGGTGCAATGGTCATAAATTTTGAATCAAAAAGTTGGATGACATGAAAAAAACTTGTGATTTGGGGATAACTACAATCTTTCAGGTGACTAATGTTTCATCTAGAAGTGACATACATCCTGAAGTCTTAGAAAATTGATACTATGAGATTTTGGATGATATACTTGAGTGTGAATTTAAGTCCTTCAAATTAGTTATGTTAGTTATCCAATGGTATAGGGTATGATTGAATGAAAATGATCCTGAGAGAACTATTATTGAACATGATAATAGATTTACAATGATTAATATAAGCTCATTCGAGCGAGCAATAAATGAGCCATATGTTCTTCCAAGCCAATGTGAGAAGGTATTTTACTCAGAGGTTCCACATAAACTGGTTTGGTCATTTTTTGTCAGGTATGATATAAGAGGAAGGCCTGTAAAGTATGATGTGGTGGAAGAAGAAGATACCAAAGAAGTAGAAGATTATGTAGATGATGCTTAAGATCAAAATTTACTTGATGATGTACCTGATGAAGATGTTGAAGAAGAGAAACTAGATCATGATGATGTAGGAGTTAATGTTCATGAAGATGATATATGTGTGGGTGATGACATTATCTAAATAGATATCTGTATGCAAATTAGATGTCTAACTACTCTAAATGATATATTAACTATTCTAAGATTAATAAATCAAACTAATTAGCAAACAACAATGAATAATACACTAAAAATAGAGGTAAAACAAGGTTTTACCTTCACCTACCATGTAGCTTGTCTCCATTGCCCTCCTAGCTCCAATTTCTTAGATGTGTTGAGCTCTTAGATTTCCAATTTGAAGCTCATTTCCCAAGATGATACCAAAGTGTGGAGATTGAGTGAATTATATGAAAAACTAAAGCTTAATTATGCAAATATGTTGAATGAGATGCAAGTGATATGAAAATGGCTTGATTATGCTTGAATGCTCTTGAAATGCTTGATTGTTTGAATGCTTGATTGCCTATTCTCTATCAGCTCGCAAAGGGAAAATGAGGCTCTTTTTATAGAGTTTTGGAGGATCCAAGCCTAGGTGGTACAATCCTACGATGGAGAATGAAAGGTGGAAGATCCTAGGGCTAAAATTGACTTGGTTGAAGGAGTTGAGAGAAAGGGAGATATAGTTGGAATGTGAGAGGAAGAATAGGGATGATGTTCCTCTCACATTGACATGTAAGAGAAGGTGGAAGGGAAAAACATATGTCAAGTGTCTCAAAAAGACCAAAGAGAGGAAGAGGGAAGGACTTTTTCCTCATGAGGACTCTTTGTACAAGTGTCCTATGAGTCACTTTTGACCCTTAGAGGTGGCTTGAAAAGCCCCTTAGAAGTAGGGATTGTCTCTTGACTTGGTTTAAGAGAGGACATTTGGTCATGAGACCAAGTCTTATGAGGTCACATAGCCCTTAAGAATAGGACATGTGTGGGTGAGGATAATTATTAATAAATAATAAATTATTATTATTTATTTTAGCCAAAGTGATGTGTCAAGTGACTAGGTTTATGAGGTGGACTATGGGTCTTAGTCATATTTAGTGAGTGTGTATTTAATTAAATCACTTTAATAAGACTAATTTGAGGACTTAGGATAAAGGAATAAACTATAGTGAAATTACTAAATAAACTGAATAATCTATTTGATAAATTTAGAAGAAATGAATATTAATTAAATAATAAATATTTAATTAATTCATCAAGTCAATATCAATTAAATAATAAATATTTAATTAATTAATGAAGCCATTTTTAAGTGTATACATTTTGCCCCTCTTTGAAATAATGTGCATGTTGCATTGTTTCAAAGAAAAATTTAAGCATTTTTGCCCCTGCCCCAAACAATGTCCTAGATGAAAGTGACCTATACATGCCCCCTCAAGAGATTGATTTATGATTTTTTATTATCATTTATTTTGTTTTTTGTTTGTATGTTTTTAATCAATCTCTTGAAAAAATGAGGAGGAAGTGAAGAAAATGGGGTGAAACGGAAGAATAACGGGAGGTAGGGTCCACACACCAAGCACATTGGGTCCACAGGCTATAAATAGTGCAAAGGGGTCCACAATAGGCTCATTGTGCACACATGTCATTTGGAGATTAGAGCTTGAGAGAGTGAAGAGAAGAGCCGCTAGGATGTCATTTCCACTATCAGATCATTGCTTCAAGAGAGTCAAATGATTCCAGAGACTACCCGATTTGGGAGAGTCGGTAGGTGACTCGATCCTCTTTGTCAATTTGTGATTTTTAGCATGTTAGAATTTGATATGTAGCATGTTATGGATAGATCAAACCATAGGAAAATTTAGAATTTTTCTTGTTTCTAGGCCGAAAAACATATGTGCAGTTGTGGCACAGGAATGCGTAGCAATACGCCATGTTTGCACAGCAAACTGGTGATTCTGTGCATATGTATCATAGAGTTGCGCATGCGTGTAGAAATGAAAATTAGACTGTGCAAATATGAAATAAATGTGTGCATATGTAGTTTTGGTGCTTTTGTCAAGGAATGTTGCGCAAATGTTGAATAAAACTACGCAAATGTGTAAATCTACGCAAACGCTAGGGGATTCTGCGTATGCATTTTTCTATGTTGCACATTTAGTTTGGATGATAGAATGTAGTCAAATTAGTCAATCAAATAGGTCAAACTTGATGTTGATAATCCAATTTGATCTGTCGGTGGTTAATTTTGATCAATTTGGTCAAGATAGGCAACGTCATAGCATAGTCGCTAGTTAACCATTCTTGATGTTAGATAATTGATAGAATCATCTATTTAAACATGTGATAAACATGTTTGTAATTGATATGATAGGATAAATAGATAGATAAATCAGTTGACTAAAATTTGATAATTTGATTGTGTTGACTTGGATAGGAGGATATTATCGATGTTCTGATGTCATGGGAGAGATATCCCATTACATAGAACCTTAGGCTAGCACTGTCAAAGACTGATAGGTTATTGATTGGTGCGACTAAATTGTACCATGTGATCTATACACCTAAGATTCAGGTGAACTTAAGCATGATGATAGCATTAGCAGAGAGGTGGCACTCGGAGATGAGTACCTTTCATCTCCCGATAGGAGAGATGATAGTGACACTTGAGGTTGTTTATCGCATCCTTCAGCTTCCTATCATAGGTGAGTTGGTGCATTATGATCGACACGATGAGTTAGTGGAGTGTAGGGTCATCTTTGGAGATGATGAGATTAATGAGGCAAAGATTAGTTGGGAGGACATGGTTGATTTTTATGAGCCTCTGCCAGTGGTGTTAGTAGGAGCGATTGGGGGATTTGTATGCCCTGATCATCGGTCAGACAGTTTTGCAATTGGTTGGGGATGCACATTACAATGGATGATGGATGATGGGACTTGATTTGCTTAGGGAGTATGTCTATTGGCTCATCTATACCATGATCTACATCAGGTGGTCTATCAGAGGAGTGCTTCGTTATCAGCAGGGGTTACATTACTTCACGTATGGTCTTGGGAGCACATTGCTATTACATGACTGGTAGCCATTAGATTTTGCAGCACAGGGCAGCCATACATTCATCTATATGCATCCATCTTGTCTTAGCTTAAGCTGGGATATCTAGAGTTCTAGTGTTATACCTTTGATACCATTGATGCAGTGA
This sequence comes from Chamaecyparis obtusa, assembly GCA_027943335.1. Taxonomy (NCBI): domain Eukaryota; kingdom Viridiplantae; phylum Streptophyta; class Pinopsida; order Cupressales; family Cupressaceae; genus Chamaecyparis; species Chamaecyparis obtusa. Next base: position 16,743 of record BSBK01010871.1, read on the forward strand.
TATGGAGACCTTACCTAGGTTGTGAGCCTTGGGATGATGAGAGACAGCTCGAGTTCTACTTCGAGTCATTATGGTTGATAGGGAAGACACCCTACATCATTGAGAGATAGTTGATTAGCCAGGTTTTGTGATAGTTTGGCAAGATCCAAGGCATGCCACAGGGAGTCACAGAGTTTGCATGGACACATCAGGAGAGACGTGACTGGGGGCCCATGGTTTCTTTTGAGATGGAAAGAAAGGATTTTATTGACATGTCATTTCAGGCATGGACTATGAGACAGGGGGTCATTGACCTAGGGATGACTGTAGATCTAGAGAAGCATATGAGGGATTATCTAGTGCCATGTTTGACTGATCTAGTGGTGAGGCCACCAGAGAGAGATTCGACAGAGAGACATCGAGGTCAGGATAGGAGAGGCCGAGGGAGAGGAGGCAGAGGTGATGGAAGAGATGGTGGATATGGGGGAGATGGTGGAGACAGAGGGAGAGGAGAGAGAGCTAGGCCTCATATGAGAGGTAGAGGTGTCAGACAAAGGGGTTTGATGCCACCTCCCATGAGACAGGTACAGAGATGACCACCAACATAGCTAGCAGCAGGGGCTCCAGCACAGATACCAGCTGCTCCAGTATAGGTAGATCCCATGGTATAGGTACAGGTGCCCATATAGGTATGATAGGTATAGGATGAGGTAGATTTTCTATTAGGCCAGGTGGAGTGGTACAGGGTAGATAGGTACATGATGACATACAGGATGAGCATATGCTTGATATGGTAGGACATAATGTACAAATGCTAGATGTGGATGCATAGGATGATCAGGCTGGGATGGATATAGGTGGACAGGATCCCTACCTACAAAGGGATGCTACAGATGAGGAGGAGCTAGACATTGATTCATTACTAGTCAGACTGGAAATGACATAGGTGCAGGCAGACCGTGTCCCTAGACTAGAGAGATGGGTAGAGGCTTTGGAGAGGGAGAACAACATGATTAGGTGTGAGTGAGATGGTGCCATAGAGCGACTAGGGGAGTCTGAGGCTTTATTAGATGAGCTTTAGAGGATAGAGGACTTGGGACCCCATGGAGACAATTTGCGTGCGATGGTACGAGTCGGGAAGAAGATTTCCTACTAGCGGGATGCATATAGACAGGTTGTTCCTAGTGATCAATAGATTGGGAGCTTCAGAGAGAGCTCTTTTGTAGTTAGGATAGATGTGTATGAGAGGCATGTACTAGCTGGCAATGGAGGTGTATCATCACGCCCTCCTAGAGCACCCACAGGTTTAGGAGATCCGGCAGGAGCCTTAGGTTCAAGTGGTCTTATTACATCTTGCAGACAGTGACAGATTGAGTCTAGAGGTAGTGGATCATAGATAGAGGACATCATTGTATATACACTCTTTATATCATTGTATCATTATGTTTCAGTTTGTTATTGACTTGATGGGCATTACATTGGACACATTGTTATTTATGATATATCATTAGACATTTGGACATTTTATTGTTTTATGGACTCTATATGATGGACCCTATATATACGGTGATACAGTTCTATTATTATTTGATTTGATGATTATATATACATGTCTGTATTGACATATGCAGGGTGTGATGATTTACTTGGATATGCATAGTATTTGAATGTTCTAGAATGCAAATGGTTTAGTTGCTATTTGATGCATAATGGTTAATGATCTAACATATGATGATAAATGCATGTCTTAAATGATTATGTATGCAATGTTATTTAGTTATTAATGTAATGATGTAAATGATGATATGTACAATAAGAAATGCAGGATGGATAATAAATGAATAGGACAAAATGCATTTAATGGATAATAAATGAATGATGTAATGAAAATGATGTTTTATGTAATGAATGAAAATATACCTAATATGATTAAATATAACAAACTACAACATGATAAAAGATAATGGGATAAAATGATAGCTATAATGAAACATCACTATAAATAATCAAAACATGCATGTTAATATTTATGTGTAATGTACAAATGGACACACCTAATGATGATAATACATGTCCTAAATGAATTACACAAAATGATTAAGTGTCGTAAGATGCAAGATGAAAACTTAATGTGTTTGTTGTCCAAATGTCCTCAACTTAAATAATAATGTACCCGACACAAGAAGAATGGACCAGGAGAACAGATGACCTAATAAGCAAGATAACCTACAAATCCCTATAAAAGGAGCACTGATATTCAAGTCATGAGTTGGTTAAATGCAATGCAAAATAAAATATGAAATGAGTATCTCCACAACTTCATGTAACATCTTAGAACTTCATAATAACTGGAATTTGATTTTCATCATTGAGCTCGTTATGTTGCAAGGGAATGCAAGCATCATGGTATAATTAAACCAGGATGACTTGAGCACTTCTTGCATGGAGTTTAATATAGAAAACTTGACAAGCATCTAGGTATAATTGAACCAAGATGACCTGAGTTTTGTTTGCATAACAAACAAGGAATATTTCCCCTCTCCATTGGGGAACACCATTAATAGCATTTGTAGAACAACATGATGTGTATGTTGTCAAGACTATTAAACTGATGAAGGCACTTACGCACATACACCCCAATTACTTGTTCCTTCAATTTCATCAGAAAATATACCACAAATAGCAATCAAAGAAAATATCATGCCCCATCTTGGCTATTCTAATCAATGACATATGGGAGTTTTGAACTCATGTCAAAGATATCCTGGAACAACATAGGAGACATGATAACAATGAAATCTAGATATGAATGCATAATCTACAACAAACTAGTCTAACATGCCTGCCATGAATATACATTTATTTTGCCAAAAGATAGTGTAAGATACATTGATCAATTCAATTGATGATGTATAGTCAAGATGTATAGATAGAGATCATGTTTCGAAAGATAGATCATAGATTATGATTCATCATGAGGATATCAATGTGTAAGAATGTTTGATTGTGTCTGCTTGTCTGGTGAAAATACTCCATTTTGTCTTCTAAGAGTCATGACTATCATAGATCCACTTCCCAAACTGGGTTGAGGACATGCCCCCAGCTAGGTGATGGACTAACTTATTATGGGTGAAGAAGGATGCAACAAGACTAGGATGAAGACCAAGACAAAAGATCAAGCTATGATGGGATCTTATTAGGGATATATACAATGAATGGTGTTATGAACTAGCCATTTTATTATGATATATACATGGTAGAAATGATGACTAACAAGCCATTTTATTATGGATATATTCAATGGATGGAAACGCTAGAATAATCCTAATAGATAGAGGAGCTAACTTGATACACATGGCACCTGTTACCAGGTTTTCACCACATGCTTTTATTGCAATTTTCTTTTGATTTTTTTATTTTATTTTTGTACTATATACATACCCCTTGCATTGGGATTTCAAGGATAGAAATTCTTGAGGTGTATGTTGTTAAGAGGCTCATCTAAAGGATCTCCTTCAGGTGTAGACAACTGATAAGCCCTGAAACCATAGACTGTTGTAATTACAAAAGGACCTAACCAATTGGGTTTGAACTTTCCCTTCTTCTCACGATGTTGTTGATTCTTGGGATTCTCTCGAAGGACTAGATCACCCACCTGAAAGTCTCTAAGTTTCACTTTGCTATTATACTGATGAGACATCCATTGTTGATAGACTTTCAAATGATCATAAGCTCTTTGATGACATTCATCTAGCAATTCTAGTTCAGTCAGCCATGCAACTCTATACTCTTCATCTGGAATTAAATCTTTTAGAGTGACACGAAGAGAAGGCAACTCGACCTCGAGGGGCAGGACAACTTTAGAACCATAAACAAGGGAATATGGGGTGGCTCCAGTGGGAGTATAGATTGAAGTGTGGTAAGCCCATAAGGATGGATTCAATTGGATATGCCAGTCATGACCAATGTCATTGACAATCTTTTTAAGGATTTCGACAATGGTTTTGTTAGACGCCTCATCTTGGCCATTACCTTGGGGATAATATATGGAGGAATAGTTATGGGTGATGTGGAATTTTGCACATAGTTCATCCATGTCCTGATTTTGAAACTGTTTCCCATGATCAGTAATGAGATACATAGGTATACCATATCTGAAAATGATATAGTTTAGGATAAACATGGATATTTGTTTGCCTCTGGTGGTTATCAATGGAACGACCTCAATCCATTTAGTAAAATACTCTATTGTAGTGATAATCCATTTGTGGTCATTGGAAGATGGAGGGTTGATTGCACCTACGAGGTTGAGTCCCCATTAACTAAATGGAAAGGTAGTCATATAAGGATGTAGCTCTTGTGCTAGTGCATGAATAAGATTTCCATGTATCTAACATTTCTTGCATGCCCTAGAAAAATGAAAGGAATCTATTTCCATAATAGGCCAATAATAACACATACGCATGTGTTTCTTATCCAAGGAGGGACCACTTGAATGTGTCCCACAAATACCCTCATGTACGTCTCGCAAGGCAGTTTGAGCTTCATCATGCTTGAGACATTGCAAGAGAGTACCATCAAGACCTCACCGATAGAGGGTGTCGGATATTAGGACATAGCAGGAGGCTTGGTGGAGAAAAGTTCATTTTTGATTTCGGGATAGGTCAAGGGGTAGGATGTCATTTTTCAGATAAGAATAGATTTTTCCATAAATTGGGGAGTCATTTCCAATAAGATGACATATAATACTCGTATTAGGATCATCATATGTAGGACAAGTCAGGGATTCCACCAAGAACTCAAAATGAGCTTTGGTATCCTCTGCATCAAACAAAGAAGCAATCGTAGCCATTGCATCGACAACCTTGTTATCATGCTATGGAATCTGCTCAAAAGTGATGATTGAGAAATATTGTTTGAAGTCATCAACCATATGTTTATATGGTAATAACTTATCATCTTTAGTCTGATAATCATTATTAACTTGGTTTATAATCAACTGAGAATCCCCGTAGACATTTAGGTCAGTGAATTTCCATTGTAAAGCCATCTTTAGACCAATCATCAAAGCTTTATATTTAGCCACGTTATTTGTGCAAGGAAAGAGCAGCTTGTAAGATTTTAGAATTGTGTATCCTTGCGGCGTGACAAAGAGAATACCAGCTCCTGAACCCTATTGAGTACATGATCCATCAAAGTATAGTTTCCATGTTTGTGTAGATAAGGCTAAGATGTGTGCATCAGGAAAATCTATGTGTATAGGTTGGTCATCCATTAATGGGGCCTCAACTAGTTGATCTACTATCACTTGGCCTTTGATAGCCTTCCTGTCCACATACTCAATGCCAAATTCACTAAGCAGCATGACCCACTTAGCCAATTTGCCTGTTAACACTGTCTTGATTAATAGATACTTTAAAGGATTAATTTTTGCAATAAGCTTGATTGAATGTAACAACATGTAATGTCACCACTTCTATGAAGCAAAGACAATGACCAGACATGCTCTTTCTATTGGAGAATATTTGAGCTCATATCCTACTAGGGTGCGACTAATATAGTAGATAGCTTTTTCTTTTCCTTCATGGTCTTGCTAGGCCAGAAGAGAACCTAGTGAGACTGTTGTAGCTGAAATGTAGAACAAGAGTGGCTTTCCCAAAATTGGTGACATCAGAGTTGGAGGATTTGCTATATATTGCTTGATTTTATTGAAGGCTTCCTCACACTTATCATCCCATTGGAATAAGATGTTTTTATGCAACAAATGCTGAAAGGGATGACTTCGATTTGCTAGTTGAGAAAAAAATCTTTAGATGGATTGGAGACATCCATGCAAAGATTGTAACTGACTGATGTTAGTGGGGGAAGTCATCTCCATAATTGCTTTAACAGTATGTACCCCACAGACAAGTAAAAATAGTCTTTTCCTAGTCTTCCAACGCAATCTTGATCTGGTTATAGCTAGAAAAACCATCCATTAATGATAACATCTCATGCCCAACTGTCAGATCAACAATAATGTCAATATTTGGCAGAGGAAAATCATCTTTTGGACAAGCTTTATTGAGATCTCAAAAATCTATACAAATCTGGATGGACTTGTCTGGTTTTGAGATGGGGACAATATTTGAAATCCACTCAGCATAATCAATAGCACAAATGAACCCAACATCTAAGACTTTCTTCAATTCTACTTTAACCATTAATGCAATGTGCGGGTACATCTTGCGGCACTTTTGCTTAACTAGTTTAACACCTGGTGAAATAGATAAATGATGTATAATGAGATTAGGGTCCAGCCCAGACATATCAACATAGGACCAAGAAAATTTGATTTGTCTCTCTTTGAAAAACTCTACAAAAGCTTCTTTCTTTGATTCTATCAAGGATACTGCTACTTTGAGAATGCACAGAAACTCCTCTGTTCCTATGTTAAGAGGTAATGTTGGTTTTATAAGGATGACAGATTGCTCTAGATATAGATAATTGGGAAGAGTGTCAATCCTTTCATCATTAGGCACCTCAGAGAGGTTTTCACCATCAGATGCATCTTTTCTTTTTACTATTTTTGGATCTAATACTACCATTGAGTGGTTTTCACCATTAGATCTGTTGATTTTTTTAATATTTTTATGATTGAAAGGATTGGCACTCTCTCCAAAGTAAGCCATGTCATTGAGTTCTATTAGAAATCCTAACTTGTGATCCCTTGGTGGTGAATGATCCCTGATTCTGAGATAGTCAATGATTGCACCATCATTATGGAAGACATCAAGTTCTGGATGATCAAGAGAATCCCAATTGATAAGTTCAGGATGTATAAGGGGCATTGGATCATTCAGGTTAGTTTCAAAGGCTGAGATGGTATTGATGGAGAAGTTGTCAAGGTTTATGATGGTATCAGCGAGGTCTATTTCCATAATCTCATCTGAATCATCTATCGCAAGATAATGCTCACTTACCTCACAATCAACAAGAGTAGTATCGCATGGGACCAATCCTAGTGAATTAGTCATTGAACTCTCTCCCTAATGGTAATCATTACTATAGTGATGGACAACATCAAATCCTATTTCTTTAGTACAATCAGATAATGAATCTCATTCATAAGCATTAGAGTCAGAATCATCATTATCCCCAAGTCTATCAATGATTCCCTATGCTATCCTTTGTTTCTTTGGATCTACATACATACAATGTTTTCAGAACTGTAAGGCAGGAGCTTTAGATGTCTCATGAAAAGGTGTGATCTTTGCTTTTCCTTTTGGTTCTTTTGGTCCTTCTCTTTTGTATCCTAATCCTGTGGTATCTCTTTGATAATTTGGATTTTACAAAATTGGCTTTATAACACCCTCTCTTTGTAGCCCTATAGGTCTGGCACCTTGGTAGCCCATCTTTTGTAGCAAAGTGTACCCTTTACCATATACATCAGGTGATATATATTCATGTTTGATATCCTCTTCATTCTTTTGTAACTTAAGCAAATGATTAGCATTACACTTAGCTACCTCTTTTGATATAGTGCCCCCACTTATAAATGTGTCATAAACAAGTGTGGAAGGGGGCTCTGATTGTTGTTTAGCGATCAAAGACCTACCATATGATCTAGGAGATAAAGGTAACTCTATGATGCAAAGAGCTTGACCTAAAGTTTACTCTCCCATACTTCATTCTTTTATGTCTATCTTGATCCCATTAGATTTAGAAGTTGATGCTATATTACTAGGATCAATGGGTGTAGTTGCAGAAGATCCAATACGATTATAAGGTACCAAAGAATCAGACATCTTCACAATGCTACAATATTGGAAAGGATTAGGATCTCCTTTGATAGTGATCTCTTGACCATTATGAGGGAATTCCAAACACTGATGATAAGTTGATGGCACAGCTTGCATGGAATGAATCCATGGTCTTCCCAAGAGAATGTTATAAGTGAGATCCATGTCAAGAACTTGGCAAGGTACATCTTTGACTACAGGACCTACTCTGATAGGAAGAACAATAGATCCCTTGGATGACCTCTCTTCTTCATCATATGCTTTGATTGTGATTTTCTTCTTTGGATCTACAACATTTTTAGAAAATCCCAATGCAAGGAATAATTTCAATGTGCATATATTCAAGCCAGTACCTCCATCTATTAGTACTCTCCTTATTTTGTGACTCTGTACAAGGACTTCGATATGTAGGGGAGCATTATGAGGTTGGGTAATGTACACAAAAAAGTAGTGCCATTCAATGAATCCTTACATGCAAGGAAACTCAAGAATGAGCCCTCACAAATCGATCCATAGCTCTTTATGCACGGAGTTGCAAGATTTGTAAAATTGCTCTTAGCTAGAGCTATGAACTCATGACCTTGCTAGTCAACCACACAATGAGAGATTCCAAATCAAAGACAAGGGAAACAATGCCAATATCTCTAATGAAATCCAAATGTATGCAATGCAATGCAAGTAAGCTAAGAATGAGAATGCAATCTAATCTATAGAAATGAAAGTACAATGCAACTAATCTATGAAAGGAAAGAACAAATGTGACCAATCCCTCCTATTTAGACTATGTGAGATTAATCTATTGCATAAAAGGAAATCTACACTAAGAATGCCATTATCATGCAACTATGAAAGCAAATATGAAATGAGATGCAACAAAGTCTTCAAAGCTTGGATTGCAAGAGTCTCTTCAAAGAGAGCTCCAAATGACCTAGAAAACCTATAGCATAATATTAGCATAAAAAATTAAGATGAAAATGAGGAAGAGAGCTCTCCTTTTATAAGAAATGAGATGAAAATGGACCATTGAGATTAAGAGGCAAAAGACTTAATCAACGGTGGAGAAAAAAAGAAGCTTGATCCTTGTGCACAAATATCCTCCAATAGGAAAATAGGAGTTGACTTTAGTGTCCATATGAGACAAAAAGTACTTTTTCTCTTTTTATAAAATAAGAATAATGCTTTATTTGTGCAACATAGGATAAGAAGAAAAGTGAGGATTTTTTATTTAAATAAAAAGGGAGGAAATTCTTTTTAATTAAATAAAAGATTAGGATAAAGTGATTTTATTATTTAATTAAAAGAGATTTTTAATTAATTAAAAGGGAGCATGTTCTCTTAATTAAATGAGATTTTTATTTTTTTCTCTTTTAAATTAAATAAGGCTCAAACCTTAGGAAATATTGAATTGATTATGATTTGATCAAGGAAATTGATATAATTGATATTGTTGATATTTGAAAATATTGATTCAAGGATTTGATAAATTGCTAAATGGGGGCCCAAAGTCTAGGTGACCATTTTAGGGTGTATACATTTGCCCCTGTTTGACTAATGTGTGATCATTTTGAGAACACATGTAGTCAAAGAAGAATTGAAATTTGAGATCGATTTGGGATCACAAAATAACCTAGATGTGTGTTCGACAGATGGGAACACATCAGGACAATCATAAGCATAAGCTGAAAGACAAGACCAACACCGTCGCTGCTAGGTGCAAATCAAGCCTTAGACAAAACTATCACCGTTGCTGCTAGGCAATAATCAAGTCTGAAAATAAGGAGATAAAAATCGAAAGACAAAATCACCACCATCATTGCTAGGTGATAATCAAGTCTAAAAATAAGAATCTCAAGCTGAGCTAAATGATAAAGCTGAATCAAAGATTAAAGCTAATAGGTACTACCCCCTCAGAATTGAAATCAAAATCAAATAGAGGAGAACAACAAATTGATAAACCTGATCAAGTCACAATAAATCATAATCGAAGGATGGAGCATGATAGGATAACCATCAAACAGTGAAGATATGCCCCAGGTTGACGAGGTTTGACTGAAAAAGATATAGGATAAAGATTAAGTCAAACCTTAGAGAGAGGAAGCGAAAGGGGTGAATGAAAGACTAGAAGTTTGGAAGACATGGAAAGGAAGAAATTCCATCAAAGATCAAAGAATTGTGCCTCAAAAGGTCAGTCAACTGCGTAGAAGAATGAGAAAACTTGGAAACGCGACTCAGATTTTGATTTTGAGTCCGAAAATGGATAGAAAATGATGTGATATGAAAGACCAGAAATGAAAGATATGATCAAGAAGAATTAGAAAATGAGCACAGTTGACCAACTAGTCCATAGATGATAAAAAGGAGAGCTCTCTCCATATGCAAGATGCAAAAACTAAACTATGATGAACCTAAGAATGCAAGCTACTATGAAAGTGGTTGACTTGCAAGGTCACAATGCCTATAGACATCTAATTATCATCATCGAGCATTATTGGTAGTGTCGTAAGATCATACAATACACACTAGCATAACTACGTGGATATGAATATGATCTTTATCAGATAGAAATGTGGAAATCCCACCTAGGCATCAAAGACATGGAGGTCAAGATGACTAATGTAGTGAGATTACCTAAGTTTGATATGGCGAGATTATGCTTGTATCAAGATACATGAAAGTCAGGATAACTAGAAGCATGCACTCACAAAATAGTCAAGGATAATACCTTGTCAATCCATAGTGTCAAGTAAGACCAGCATAAATGCTCATGACAGTTAGGATTAACAAAATATACCCATAAGAAGATAAAGAAAGAAAACATGTTCTCATACCCTCAATCTTCTAGTTATACATCATCAAAAACTTCTCAGGGAGAGACCACTCATCAAAGAAATCCTCATAGAAAACACACAAAGAAAAATAAAGTCAACATATCTCAAGCGAGTTGATTGTCTAAGTGAGTGTGTGTTGGTCATAGAGTTAGACTCTGGTTATCATATCTATCAATGAGAAATATTGCATCATACTTAGACTATTGGGTAAGACATTTGATAAGTGTTAAGAAACACTCGACGCAAGGGTAGTGTTGAAAAACACTATCTGGGGTGGTGTTGAAAAATACCTATTGTGAAATGCCCTAAGAGACAAACACACCTAAAGGACCTATGCTAATAGGTACGCCCCCTAGAGAAAGACAAAGACCAATTCTAGACCAAGTCAAATAAGGTCAAGACATGATGGAGAAGGGTTCAGTGTTGAGGACGCATGCTAACAAATAGGAGTGCAAAGGCCTCAAGTAGCGCCTGTTTCTAGGTTTTCACCACTTGGAATCTTTTTTCATTTTTCAATTTTTTTGTATTTTTTCTACCAAGGCGCTTGTTTCCAAGTTTTCACTAAGGCACTTTTTCTATGTTTTTTTTTGAATTTTTAATTTTTTTAAATTTTTTTTTGTATTTTTTTCAGGACTCTTTATGCTTTTTAGGATTTTTTTCAACATCATATATCATTTTTTTTGGTATTTTTTTTTAGGATCATAAAATATGTACAAAGGATGCCCCCATACAGAAATGGCCATCAAGGATAGAACTTCTTTAGGTGAAAAATGTTGATGGGCTCAGGGAGCTGTTCTCCATCTTCATTCGATAGTAAATATGCACCTGTACCAAAAGCTGCTATAATAATGTATGGTCCAAGCCAATTAGGTTCAAACTTGCCCTTTTGTTCTTTGTTCTGTTGATTCTTAGGGTTCTCTCTCAAAACAAGAACACCTATCTGAAATTCCCTAGGGTGAACCTTCTTGTTGAATGCTTTGGACATATGCTTCTGATATACTCTCATGTGATTAAAGGAAGCCTTACGCTTCTCATCTACAAGTTCTAGTTCTTGTAACCTCATGGTACGGTAATCCTCATCTGTAATCAAACCTTTGAGAGAGACTCTAAGTGAAGGTATCTCTACTTCTAAAGGCAACACTGCTTCAGTGCCATAGGTAAGAGCAAAAGGAGTAGCTCTTGTAGGTGTACAAATGCTAGTTCTATAGGCCCATAGTGCCGGATTGATTTGTAAGTGCCAATCCCTACCATTCTTGTGTACTATTCTATGGAGGATTTTAAGAATGGTTTTATTAGAGGCTTCTCCCTATCTGTTTCCCTGTGGAAAATAGATGGAGGACCAATGTTGCTTAATTTTAAACTTCTTTCATAAATGCTTTAGGTCCTTGTTCTTGAATTGACCTCCATTATCAGTAATAATCTCAGAAGGCACTCCAAATCAGCAAATAATATGATTCAGAATAAATAGGGAAACTATTTTGCCTGAGGCAATAGAAAGAGGGACTGCCTCTACCCATTTCGTGAAATAATCAGTAGCTGTGATGATAAACTTATGTCCACCTGACGAGTTGGGGTGAATTTTCCCAACAAGGTCAAAGGCTCAACACTGAAATGGCCAATGAGAAATAGAAGGAATTAGCTCCCTCCCTGGAGCGTGAATCAAGTTTCCATGTTTTTGACATTTCTCACAAGATTTAGAGAAAGCTACTACATCAGTTTGCATTGTGGGCCAGTAATACCCCGCCCTAAGCAACTTTCAAGCCATGGCAAGACCATTAGAGTGTCCACCACAAATGCCCTCGTGAATGTCAACTAACGCTTGGTCAGATTCCTCCTTTTCCAAGCACCTAAGAAGTGTCCCATCTAAACCCCTCCTATATAAATCACCAGAGATAAGGGTGTGGTGAGAGGTGTTATGGATGAGGTTTTGGCATTCAGAATGATTGAAAGTGTCAAGGATGATGCCATCACATAGATATGAATAGATAGCACCATAGCGGGAAGACTCATGTGTGACAAGGGTAAAAATGACATTGCTTTCAGATGAGTCAAATATGGGGTGGTGTAGCTCTTCCACTAGGAATTCAAATCTAGATTCATGTTGTTCCAACTATAGGAGTGAAGCTAATGTGGCCATAGCATTTGCAACTTTGTTTTCTACTCTAGGGATCTATTGAAATGTCACAAAGGTAAAGTAACGTCTTAATGAATCAACCATATTTTTGTAAGGTATCAATTTATCATCTTTGGTTTGATACTCCTCATTGACTTGGTTGATAATTAATTGTGAATCCCCAAAGACATGCAACTCTATTATGTTCCATTCTATAGCTAGTTTCAATCCATTGGTTAATGCTTCATATTCTGCAATATTGTTTGTACATGGGAATAAAAGTTTGTAGGATTTTGGTATATTGTACCCATGAGGAGAAACAAACAATACTCCCACACCTGATCCATTTTGCATGTTGGAACCATCAAAGAACATCTTCCAAGTGCGAGTGGTCATGTATAGAATGTGTTCATCTGGGAACTCTACCTAAATAGGCACACTATCCATAACTGGAAAATCAGCTAACTGATCAACAATAGCTTGCCCTTTTATGGCCTTTCTCTCAATGTACTCTATATCAAACTCAGATAAAGCCATCATCCACTTAGCAAGTCTACCCATTAGGGTAGCCTTACTAAGCAAGTACTTAAGAGGATCATTTTTTGCAACCAAATGTATAGTATGAGAAAGCATATAGTGTTGCAACTTTTGGGAAGCAAACACTACTGCAAGATAAGACTTCTCAATGTTATTATAATTGATCTCATAAGATACTAGAGTATGATTGATGTAGTATATGGCTCTTTCTTTCCCAGTGTCATCTAATTGAGCCAACAATGCCCCCAAGGAACACTCTGTTGCTGAAATGTACAAAATCAATGGTTTCCCTAAAATAGGAGGCATCAAAATTGGAGGATTAGCCAAATACTATTTTATTTGATCAAGGCTCTTTTGGCAATCCTCATTCCACACACATGTGACTCCCTTATGCAATGTTTTATTGAAAGGTTGTGCTCTATCTACAAGTTGTGAAATAAACCTTTGTATAGATTGGAGTCATCCTTGAAGACTTCTCATTTGACTTATGTTCTTTGGAGGTGGCATATCTAAGATAGCTTGGACCTTTTCAGGATCAACCTCTATTCCTTTTGCTAAAATTATGAATCCTAGAAGTTTACCTAAGGTAACTCCAAATGCACACTTTTTAAGATTCAATCTAAGTTGAAACTGTTCCATGTGATCTAGAATCACTTCCAAATCATCGAGGTGTGTATCTCATTTCCTAGATTTAGCCAAGGTATCATCTACATAATCTTCCATGTTCTTATGCATCATATCATGAAAAATTATGGTCATAGCTTGTTGGTATGCTGCTCCTACATTCTTTAGGCCAAATGGCATGATGTTCCAATAATAGGTTCCCCATGCACATGTGAAAGCTATTTTCTCTTGATCTTCAAGAGCTATTTTTATCTAGTTATATCCAGAAAACCCATCCATTAAGGAATATATCTCATAGCTCGCCGTCATACCCACTATCATGTCTATGTTTGGGAGTAGAAAGTCATCCTTTGGGCATGCTTTGTTGAGGTCTCTGAAATCTATGCAAATGTGAACGGACCCATCATGTTTTGAAACTAGAAAAATATTGGAGATCCACTCAGCATAGTCAATAGCTCGAATGAATCTTGCGCGTAAGATCTTTTCTAATTAAGCTTTAACAAGAAGAGCTACATGAGGGTGCATTTTCCTCAACCTTTGTTTGATCGATTTTATTCCTGGAGCTATAGATAGATGATGCATAATAAGATCAATGTCAAGCCCTGGCATATCGGAATATGTCCAAGAAAAGTTGATTTTCTTCTTTTGCAAAAACTTTGTATATGCCTCTTTTTATTCAACTGATAGAGACTGAGCTAGGTGCACTATTTGGGGAGCCTCTTCTGTATTCAAATTCACTGGTTGTGTGGGCTCAATGAGAATTGATGAGCTATCTTGGAAGTAACTTGGCAAGTTATTAAGTACCCCATCCTTAGGCACCTCAAAGAGGTTTTCACCCTCGGATACGTCATTTTTTTTTACTATTTTGGGTTCTGACACCGCCACAAAGTGGTTTTTGCCATCAGAACCATTTTCCTTTTATTTTTAGACTAAGGTACTTAATATCAAGCTCCATCATACTTGTTGTTGGTTCACTGGTGGAAGAGACTACGGGTTCAAGAGAATTTAGATAATAGGCAATTTCATAGTCATTCTGAAATTTTAAGAGCTAAGGCTCTTAGTGACGTTGATACCAATCAATTAGGTGGAAATGAACAAGGGGTAGGTCAATGACTGGTTCAACATTGTGTATGTGGAAGGTGTTATCTCTGGTGACCATACAATTGGGATTCATCAAGTCTCCTTCTAAGATACCTGAATCAGGATTTGTCCTACCAAACAAAGTGTCATCCACTAAGGCAATTCGAGGAGTCCAATCCTCTAGTCCTGCACTAGGCTCGTTGGTCACATCGGGTTGAGTACTATAAGTATGGACAACATCCATGTCCAAATCAACTGTTGCATCTGAAAGTGAGTCCCATTCGAACTCATGTGAGCCTATCTCTAAATCATTATTTGGGCCTCATGATGTAGAAGCCTCAAGGTTAGGAAAGGTTTCCCTTTCTCTAGCACTAGCATTGTTACTATTTGTCGTAGCTAGGATAGCAACACTTTCCATTGTCAATCTAGCATTCATATAGTCACTATCTATCACAGCTAGGATAGTAGGACTGTCAATTGTCAAATCTTTTGAATCTCCCCAAAGGAGACTTGTTAAAGGCACCCAATCATCAAACATGTCTTGCTGATTAGAGAGATTAGGTGTGTAGTCTGAGTCATTGTCACTATCTGTCGCAGCTAAGATAGGGACACTTTTCTATTTCTTATTTTCAAAACCTAAGCCAACTATTGACTTATTCCTTTGTCCAAAAAGGGCATGGTTAAGAGGTTCAACTTTGGTATCCAACCGATGACTAAGGGGACCATGTCCTGGATAACCCATATTCTTGACCAATGTATACCCTCTCCCATAAGCTCGAGGAGAAGGTGCAAAATCCTCATTATGTCAGTATTTCTCCTCTTAGTAAATCTAGTCCCTAATGGCAACCTCTTATTTTTCCTCTTGAATCGAAACTGAGGATTCTACAAACTTGTCGAACAATGTCATGGCTGAAGATGAGGGATTCATATCTTGAGAAGGTTTGCCATAAGACCTAGGGGAAATTGGCAATTTTGTGAATGAATCAATTTTGTAATCCCCCATGCCAAGATCCATGGCTTTGAATTTGTCTTGCATTGTTCAAATGTAGTATCAAAAGTGTCAGCCTACCTATTCAAAGGAATGTGAGACCCTGCTAAAATTGTGTTGACTGACAATGTGCTATCCCCGGGTATGCAAACTTCTACTCCATTGTAAGGGAACTTCACACACTGATGATAAGTAGATGGGATTTGCTTGCATCTCATGTATCTAAGGTCTACCCAACAAAATATTGTAAGCCAAAGGACAGACATCAACAATCTAAAACAAAATATCTTTCTCTACAGGACCAATTCGGATAGGAAGAATATCCAATCCTTTAGAACTACGTTCTGCTTCATCATAAGCCTTGATAGTTATCTTCTTCCTTGTGTCAATGACTTCTTCTAAATAACCCAAGGCCTTCAATAAGCTCAAAGAACAAATATTAAGCCCAACACCCCCATCTATCAACATGCACCTGACACGGGTCTTGTGGATCATAACCTCTATATGAAGGGTCAACTTGTGTGGGCAGCTTAGTGACTTGTCATCTTCTTCTGAGAATGTAAGGTAGTGAGGGATAGCCAAGTGGTTGACCATATTTTGGAATTGATGTACATCTATATCATTAGGGACATTAGCCACTCGCACAACATCCTCAAGGACACACTTATGCTTAGGGGACAATTCCAAAAGCTCAAAGATTGAAATCTGCGCTAGTGTACATTGTAATTGGTCAACAAGATTATAATTCAACTCAGGATCAACATCAGATTTAGGAAGAACACCTTTTGACACTGGCTTCTTAGACTTACTAGAGTTAGGACCTCTAATAACAATGGGAGCTTGAGACTGACTCCTAGTGACTGCATTGAGGGGTTGAGACATCCTTCATGAGTGAGGACCTCTTAGTACCACAACAGGTCCTTCATCAAGCATAGGAGTTGAATCCACATCATATCCATAAGGGTCTTTCCCTCTCATCATGTTGACATTATCATCAACAACTTCAAGCATATTAATAACATTTTCAGCATTTATGTAGGTGTAGTTGATAGCAGCCTTGCCGTTCTTGTTGTTAGAATTCTCTCCTTTCTCATATTTGGGCAAGGGTTCTTTAAAAGCTTTGTGATCTACATTAGTGGTTAAACCATCAACTTGTAATATTCCTCTTTCAATAAGATCTTGGACAAGATGCTTAAGTTTAAAATAATTTTCTATATCATGTCCAATTCCATTGTGAAAGACACAGAAAGCCTTCTCATCCCACCAATGAGGTTTAGGATCCAGTATGCGGAACTTTGTAGGATCCTGAGGTTGTGCCAAATTATGAGAAATTAACATCTTAGGAGTCGCCAAGTTTGGTAAATTGTCTCTTTTCTATTTTAGGTCTCCCTTAATACTTGGGTTTATTTTCTTGTTGTGCTGAAGATGTTTGCAACTTCATGGCTTAGACTGCATTAGAGAGATTAAGAACTCCTTCATTCTTAGGTTGTGATGAGTCAAAAACTCCGTCATTGACCACTTGCTTATTCTTATTCCAATAGGAGTTCTTTTTGTCCTTATTACCATTATTATTGTTGTTTTGGCCATTGTTGTTATTAGTTGTTTTGGCCAAAATTCCTTGTTCTTGAGGACATCCTCTATGCGACATGCCACTTCTACCATGGTATCAAAAGAATTAAATGGGATGTTCCTTACTTCATATCTTAATTCCAGTACCAAGTTGCTCACAATGATGTCTATTCTTTCCTCCTCAGGAATTGTCCTTGGATATTTTGAGCACAAACATCTCCATCTTTGTAGAAAGGTAACAAAGGATTCCCCTTGATTCTGCTTGAGTTTGCACAAATCAAGCATGGTGACCGACTTTGATAAGTTGTAAGAAAAATGTTGAACAAATGTTTCCAAAGCTCTCTAAATGTATTAACTAGGGGAGTAAGGTTAGTAAACCACTCCATGGCTTGACCCTTGAGACTCCTTGGGAATAATCTCATCAAGTAGGAGTCTTCATGGTGAAAATAAAAGCTCATTATGTAGAACTATCTAACATGGTCGTGAGGGTCACCAATGCCATCATATTTGTCGTAGGTTGAAAACTCAACTTTCTTAGGAAACTCAACCAACACCACACTCTTGTCAATTAGGTTGGGACATATGGAGTCCAAATTAAATGTGCTCTTAGGAGCCCTCATCCTTTCTATATCCTTTTGAAGTTGTTTGATCACCTCATTAGTTGATGGATCTTGCTTCTTTACCTTTCGGTCCACATCAAAATTATATGGGACCTTAGCACCTTTGTTGATGAGACTTTCTAGGAACTGATCCTTGTTTTGTTCCACATACCTTTCTACATATGCTTGAAAGGATGGTTCTTGTTGCATAGTCATAAAATCTATATGATCGAAGTTGGCATAACTTCCTCCATGTTGTGAGCCATGATGTGCTCATTGGGCGGGTTGCTTTGAAAGTCTAGGAGGTGACTATCTCCTATGGTGATCATATCTTGAAGTCCTTCTACCTCTAGGACTTGGGGATCTTGAGGGCATCCTTGACCTTCTTCTAGGATTTGGTGAGGGAGTAGATAGGGGTGAGTGGGTCCCACTATTAGTACCCCTCCCATTGAATCAATTTTTGAGTTGTTGTGCATAGAGTCTATCTTCTTCTTCTTGAGTGACTCTTTTCCTTATGTCCAATAATGCATGTTCCTCTTCCTCTAGTTGTCTAAATTTCTCCTTTTTAGTAGCTTGTTCATCTAGATAGGCTTTCTTCTCCCTTTCAATGCTCTTCAATCTTGTATTTGCATATCGAGAGGTATCTCTAAGTGGAGAAGGTTGCCTTGACTATTTGATTGCATTGGCTACATTGATGTGGTGGTCACTAGACTCATTGCTCTAGTCTTCGTGTTGTGACCCTAAATCTGAGTGAGTTTGTTGGTGATGTCTCTTAGCTCATTGGTGAGCATCAAGATAGCTTGTGTTGATTGGGGGTGATCCAGGTGGACTAGCATATGCAGACCGAGAAGACATCATGTTATCCCTATGTCATTGAAACATGCCATCAAGAGTCTGGTTCATTACTTGTCTTTGTTGTCGAGTGAAGGTGTAACTCATGTCCATACTTGATGAAATGGGTGCTAAAGAGGTACTCACTTCACTAGGATTACCTTTCAGATTAAAACAAATCTCAGATTCACTCTTAGGAGATTGATCAAAAAGGGGTCCTTTTCCCTTATGCTGTTGATGAGTCTTAACTGGTGGTAACTGGGTAAAGACAATAGGGGGTTGCTTCCCTTGATTGACTTGGTACCTTGTTGTAACTGACATGAAAGAAAGAGATTCTTAATGATAGGGTGACCTCGCAAAGTGTCAACACCAAACTAGGATAATCAAAGTTCTCTATTGTCCAAAATGAAATGAAAAGATAGAAGTAAAGGGGCTTTACCAACACTGTCAAAGAGGTGCTAAAATCAAAGGATGAATATCCTTTCACTTTTGAATCAGGAGGTTGGACTAGGCCAAAATATAATTGAAATTGATTAAATGAAAGTGATTTGGATAATAAGAGCACTAAAATTCTCCAAGAATGTAGCTAACAATTCTAGAGATAAGCTTTCTCACCAAGAATAACCTTCTAACCTGACAACTATTTCCAAAGTGGCCTTGTAAACCAATTGATGCTATTCCTAGAGGGTAGAAACTAGAGATTTAAAGTCAAAACAAGTCTCTAATGATAGGATAGAAAATCGAGCAAGCTGTAAAAAGTTGGGTGTTTCAACTCAGGAATTTAGTTATTTTGTGGTTTAATCAGACAAATTAATAGATTTCCAACATTTTATCAAGCACATAAGACATAAATCAAGGAGTTCAAGCAAGAAATTGTCTTCAAACAATGAGCAAGGGGCAAAGCAACCTTGCACATGAACAAGGATAGTGACTTAGTATTTCTACTCCTTAAAGGTTCTACTTGTGTATGTTCTTGAAAATGTTTTAGCAGGCACATAGAACACAAAAACACCTTAACAAGCTATCTACAAGGATATATGTGGCTTTCTAAAAGGAGTCCTTGATATATGCAAGGTACGTGAGGCCCAAATTCGTAGATGAGAAGAATCCAAAATCACACAGCCGGGGGGAGATGGTAACCCAAATCTCCTCCTTCACTTCTCAAAGGTATAAAATTCTTTGAGGCTTAGCCAAAAGTGATATCAAACTCAATTCCCAAGAGAGGTGTCTTTCGATTCACCACCCGCTATTTATACTCCACCAGAACACAGGAGTTAAGGTCATCCCTTGAGGTGGTGTGTCCCCAAGCAGGCCTTCTAAAAATAAAATTAAGTAATTCACTATCAAAAGTATTTAAAGCACTAAAGGTGGAACACTTAACTCTTTAAGTAAATGTGAAGTGAGTCCAAAAGTGGAACATTTAACTCTTCAAGTGAATGTGAAGCGAGTCCAAAAGGTGGAACATTTAACTCCTGACACAAACTCAAAGTGAGTCCAAAAGTGGAACATTTAACTCCTGACACAAACTCAAAGTGAGTCCAAAAGTGGAACATTTAACTCCTCACACAAACTCAAAGTGAGTCCAAAAGTGGAACATTTAACTCCTCACACAAACTCAAAGTGAGTCTAAAAGTAGAACATTTAACTCCTCACACAAACTCAAAGTGAGTCCACACCTTGGAAAACTAATGAGATCAAGAAAGCATAAAAAGGGGGAAACTTTATGGAACACTTAACGCTCTTTTCAAGTAGACCCTTCCCCTATGTATGAATGTTGACCTTGCATCCAAAGGGCGAAAATGAGGGGCGATTAGAATAAGCAAGTCCAACAACCTAATTTAGCTAACAAGATCAATCAAAAGTACTCCAAAGTTACTTATCAATACTACTCATAAATGAAAAAGGGTTGAACAATAGAATATTTAACTTTCGAAGTAAACATAGAGTGAGTCCATAAAGTGGTGCATTTAACTCCTTATGTAAATAAGGAATGAATCCATGCCCTTAATCACTCAATGAGATATTTGATATTGGAACCAAGAATTACTTAAGGTTTAAACACAAGCATTCACTTACACAAACTTGTATGAAAGCCAATCTATGTTCATTCATTTCCCATTAAGAGCATCAATTGAAATGTGTTATATGAAAGCATGTAAACACTCAAGCCAAACACATGAGAGATTTATTTTTACTCCCAAAATTTAAATGTTGTAGAGATGTAACAAAATACCTCAAGTCCAATGCAACACGCTTAGTAGATTTTACCTTTTTTTTGTTTGTTTTAAGCATTTTCCATGAAAGCAAGCCATGAACCTTCAAATGAACAAGACAAGAAAACAAGCAAACAAGATATGCAATGTATACTCAACTTATGCAAACCCTAAGGTGGTTATTGTAATACCCCAAAAATGGGCTATAAGTTCATTAATCTCCTACATCTTCAATTCGAACGAAATCGACATCAAAGTCCTAATCTAAGGCACATCTAAACATCATCGAATCATAATTGATTATCTTAAATTCTACATCGGGGAATATTCCTAATCATCATAATTATCTTTAATTTTATAATTATTTGGCAATAAATCACATTTATCCTAAAGTTTGATTAATTGAATATTTTCATATTTAATTAATTAGATTTAATATTTGCCACTTAATTATGTAATTAAATTTAATTATATCTATTATTAATTGTATTATTTAATTTTGACAATAAATCTAATATCATATGAATAATTGATTAAATTTTTATTTAATTAATTAAAGCAAGTTGTCATTATTTAATAATATAGTTTTTAATAAAAGTTTGATTAAATAATTGATTAACCCATAAATTAATTGTTTTATTTTTAAAAGCAGTTAAGTTGAGCATAAATCACTTTATTATTAAATTAATTCATAAATAAAACATGCACAATCATAAAAGCAAACAACTATCAATTATCAATTAAAGCTAAACTCTATTTTGAGTTAAAACTTAACTTTTGCATATTTTTGTGAGTTAATTATCCTTTATTTAAAAATAACTCAAAAATCAACCTGAGTGATTTATGGCTTTTTTTCATGCACCTCCAAAGCCTTGGATTTCTATAAAAATAAGGCTCAGCTCTTCATAATTCATCTCTCAATCATCTCGCAAATTACAAACTTACTCTACAGGAATCATAGCATATCAGATTTGGAGAATTTGCACAATTGGAGCTTGAAAGAATCAACTTGCGAATTCAAAGCTTTGTGAGATCAATTTCAATTGCATAATTTTTATATCTTAGCATAGAATTTCATAGTTTTCATATCATTGTTAGAATCTTCATTGTTAGATCATTTAGCATTCATTTCATATCAGTTTTCAATAGCATTCATAGATTCATATCAGTTTTTATCATTCTTATTGCATAGAAAATATCAAAAATATAGATTAATTGCATTCAATTTCATATCCATCTTTTGCATTCAAATCCTTCATTTAGGTGTCGTCTAGGTCACTGATCTCGATTACAATCTGAGAACATTAATCTCACACCTATTAGAAGGCAGTAAATCGCTTGGTTAGATTAGATTTCAATTTTGCATGATTTTGATTATCACTAACCTCTAATATTTTACTAAGTGTTGTGTCTACAGATCAGGTACAATTTTCACACACACATTTTTGGCGCCCACCGTGGGGCAACCCACCTTTGCATGCTGATTTTGATTCTTGGAGCTAAAACCCTAAAGTTTCAAAGATTTAATTTTATCTCTCAAACGGCTTGGAGTTTTGGTCTGAAATTTTTTTTGTAGGTTGGAGACATATCAAGGAAGCTTTGAAAAAAAATTCAAAATTTTTTGAATTATTTTAAATTTTTAATAATTTGTTTTTGATTTTTCATAAAAAATTAATATCTGACGCAAATCAACATATTTTTTTGAAATTTTTATATTTTCGGAAAGCTCTTCAAATTATATAGGGGGTCTATTCTTTGTATTTTAAATTTGGATGCAATTTAGTAGCTCAAATAGTCAATTTGCAAAAACTGGTCTATTTTGATAAAATAGGTCTCTAGGGCACAAATGAAGAGATTTTTCTAAAAATTTTGCATTTTTGGAAAGCTCTCTATTTTTTAGTAGGGGTCTCTATTCTGAATTTCTATTTTTGTGGCCAAAATAATATCAAAAAAATCAAATCTTGTTGACTAGATCAAATGTAGTGCAAAAAAATTAAAATTTTATGATGGGTATGCACTTATTTTTCATATGATTCAATGCATGATATGAGTTGTCATTTGGATTAATTTATGGTTATTATTGCTCTTAAAAATTAATTTTTAGAGCTAATCCTATGGTTTTCATAAGTTGAATATATTTTGCATATCTTATTTGCTTGTTTGCTTGTTGGAGAGTTCGTCACTTGCTTGCATGGAAAAGCTCAACAAAAATTGCTAAAAATCAGGTAGAATCTACTAAGCACATTGCGAGGATCACAAGGTATTCTCCTTGTTCTGAAAACATTTCAATTTGGACTTAAAATAAATCTCTTATGTGTCAAGCTTGTGTGCATCTTTTCATGCTTTTGATCTATTTCTACACACTTGCATAATTTGATACTAGGTTGTGATCCCTTAAAGATTCATTAAGTAGTCTTAGAATACTTGTGATTGATCTTGATTGCTATCTTGGGTTATTGGACTCGCTAATCCACCGGCCCCTCATTTTTGCCCCGTGGTTGCAATCTCAGTGCCATAAAGGGGAGGGGTCAACAGGACAGAAGCGTTAAGTGTTCCACTTGGCAACCCTTTTGTGCTTTTAGGAACTCACTTGTTTTCTAAGTTAGGGACTCATTTTCAGCTTGTGTGAGGTGTTAAGTGTTCCACCTTGTGGAATCATCTCATATTCACTTTAAGCGTTAAGTGTTCCTCTTTCTACTTTTTGGACACTTTTGGTAGATTTGCTTTCGGGAATATATCTGTGCTCACATAGTAATTAGGCCCTATGAACACTATTCGTGATTCTTAAGAGATTGGATTCCTAGAGAAATCTTTCTTAATGATAGAATCCTTGTAGGTAGGGAGGATACTTAGTGCATTTCACATTCAGCTTGGTTAGTGCGTCTTCTCTTATTGATCGACACATTCTCTCTCTGGAGAGGTTGATAGATCATGTGGGGTTGATATCATGAGCTTTGGTGAATCAAAATTGGTTAGTGCATCTTCTCTTATTGATTGATACATTCTCTCTCCGAAGAGGTTGATAGATCACGTGGAGTTGATATCATAGACCTTGGTGGAACAAAACTTTGTCTTAGCGTGTCGGATTAATCTGCTTGCTTTGTTTGGGTTAAAAGTGAAGAGGTGTCAAAACCTTGAATCTGGAGCCAAGTCCCCTTGTGGTATAAATTTGTGAGTCACCTTTAGAGAGGGTTAACTGTAGCAGACAATCCCTTCACAAGGCAAACTGTGTTGACGAAACCTCAAGCGGTAATAGCCATTTTCGCCATGGTAGTGACAGCCACTATATAAATGTCCTTGTGGAAGAAATCTCCACTGGTATGGTTCATTGTTGGGTTGTCAGATCTCCCTAGCAGCTCTTGAAGATTAAGTTCTCAGACTGTGTCAAAACCCTGGTGCACCGGGATTGGAGTTCACCCCTTTGAATCATAAAAGTTGCAGAGTCAAACCATTACTAAAAACCCTAGAGAGGCCAATTTTTCACTTTCAGGTATATGTGTGTTATTGCAAAACTTTTCAGAACATACACAATTAGTACTCTCAGGGATTAACACAATTTGGTCACTTGATTGTTCATGCGCAAGGTTGCTTTTGCCCTTGTTCATTGTTTTCAGACGTGCTTGGAATCACTTGCTTGCTATTCTGCGTGCTTGTTTATCTACTTGGCTATTAAAAATGATCAAATCTGGTATAACCTTCAAAATCTGGACAGTATAATTTGCAAACAATCCAGAACTGAAAACCTTAAATTTTGCAAAAATTGACGTAAAATTCTTTTTGGAGTGAAAAGTCATTTCAGGAAGTCAAAAGTCGTACGACTTTTTGTCAAATGTCATTTCAGTATTGCCCATCTGTTGTATGATTGAGAACCCAGTGTCCTACGAGTTTTCATGCCAGTAAATCTAAGGAAGTCAAAATCCTGTTAGCAACTGTCGTATGATATTTACAACTGTCATTTCACTGCTACCCAACTGTCATACGAGTTTTACAACTATCATTTCATTGCTACCCAACTATCGTATGAGTTTAGCAATTGTCGTTTCATAGACTACCCAGTGTCGTACGAGTCTGCAGAGTGTCGTTTGGAAAAAATTGAGAGAGTTGTCAGAAATTGTCAAATTGCAAGATATCCAATGTTTCCAGCCTAGTTTCAGAATCTGTCAAAAATATCATTATGTCAGGAACAGAGCAGTAGCTATTGAGCATTCTACCATTTTCTGAGTTTGATCTTTTGAATCCGATCTAGTCTTCTGTTTGATCAATTTGAGTCCTTTTTATCTCGTGTCAAAACCTTGTCATAACTATCAATCTTCAATCAATCTTCAAAAATAGACTAAGTGTTGAGAACTCCTGTCCGCTATCTTTTGGGTGATCTATCTCATACATCCAGGGCATAGTTTCCTTCACCCACATCTCATCAGACTTTCAAAACTATCATAATCTTGACAAGGTTGCATCATCCGATTTTCTCGAATGAAATTGTTCTTCAGTTGTCTTCATCCTTTTCTTCTGTTTCATTCAAAGTTAATGGTGGAGACCAGAGCTTCTTCACACAAGAAATCAGAAGAAACATTTCAGAACTTACTTTTGACCAATACCCCAGGTCCAACTCTTGAACAACTCATCAAGTCAGGTATCTATGAAGATGACGGTCTCGGTAACTTTCGATTGAAAACTGGTTACATACCTCCTTTATCAACTCACAGAGGTAATCAGCAAACTCCTCCTCAATCTGTTCCAGGGAGCCCAAAAACTCCTATCATGTCTCAAGCAGGGACAAACCACGGTTCTCTAGGAGGAGGGTCCCAAGGACACCATTCTCAACATAATGCCGACCAAGAACCTACCCCCTCTGAAATCCATCGATGTCAGAATGACGATGAATTCCAGAGAATGATGAGGCATTTCTTGAAAGTGGATAGAGAGGCATACTTTTTACAATTAGCCCAGGAAGGGGCTAAGCTTCCTCCCAACTTTAACATTGATGATATAATCACACATGAGGAAGAAAATCCACTCACAGCTATGACAAAATAGATGCATGCTATACAAGTCAAATTTAACAATCTTAAGAAGGAGAAGGAACCCAAGGAGTTCTCCATGGAGGCCCTATTTCCTTTCCCGTTCGATAAAAACTTGTATATGCCACCATTCCCAAAAAGAGTGGAGATACCAAAGTATGACAAATATGATGGACACTCTGATCCTCAAGATCATGTCAGAGAGTTCTATACGCAATCCATGGAATTCATGCATGAACCGACTTATCTAATGCATCTTTTTCCTAGATCCTTGGGAGGAGCATCCATTCAGTGGTTTTCAAGACTACCTTCTACGATCAAAACTTTTGAGGAATTGATTAAATTGTTTTATCAACAATATTCCTACAATATTCAACATCCGGTCACCATGATCGATATCTGTAACCTCAAGCAATATCTAGGGGAATCATTCCTAACTTTCCTCAAGAGGTGGAGAAAGAAGTTCTCTCTATATGCTAGACAAATTCCTGAAATGGAGAAACTTGAAATCTTTATCAATAACCTTGTTCCAGAGCTCAATTATCCATTACAAATGCAAGATCATGTATCTTTTGATAAAATGGTGGATAATGCAATCAAGATTGAGAAAGTACTTGTCAAGAAAGGAGAAATCACACTTCAAAAGGACAAGTCTGAATCTGGATCTAGCTCAAAAGATAAAAACAAGAGCTGGAATAGAAACAAAGGTATCATCTCTGATGGTGTTGTTGACACTATCTGCACCCCATCAAAGGCACCGGCCTACAATCTCACCCTTGCCACCAAAGCCATTGAAGCTTTAGAGCAAAAATCTGTTGAACCATCTCCAAAGAAGCCATTCAAATGATGGGATAATAAATGAAAGTTTACTCCCCTGGGAGAATCTTTGGAATCTACCCTGAGAACCCTGATAGCTGATAACATGATCTCTTTACCACCAATCCGAAACCCTGATCTAGATCCAAAACCATATTGGTGGAAAGATAATGAATTATGTGCTTTCCATCGTACTAAAGGCCACAGAACTAATGGATGCTTCCACTTGAAGCATACCATTCAAGACTTGATAGATCAAGGGGACATCATGATCGATAATCCTACCAGTAATAATGATCACATAGCATTTACAGAACTATTTCCACAACATGGCAAGGGAGTTTCTACTTCTCAGCCTAACATGGGGGTAAAAGTCAACTATGCCTACCCTGGAAATAATGCTATCATCAATATGGTTGAACCATGTCTCTCTGAGAGCTGCAATGTCATCACAATTGTATGAAGAGACAGAAATCATTCCTCAGCTAATGCGGTTACCAGATCACAAGCTCAGGCTCATCTGAAAGGACAAACACCAAGTTCATCTAATGTCCCTAAGATACCTTTCAATCTCACATCTGCTTCCAAACAGAAGGCTGCCTCAAAATCTTCCAATCCAAAGGATACAAGACCTACATCTTACAGCATCGTCCAACAACTCCAACATACCAATGCCAAAATCTCTATGTTTGAGTTACTTCGAATATCTCCAGCTCACAGAGATATCCTAGACAAAGCTTTTCTTGGCTCTAATGTTCCTGATGATCTAGATCTAGATAGGTTCCACACTATGGTTGGTCATCTAATGTCTCCGCAATATATCTCCTTTTCAAAGGAAGATGACAACTCCCTAAGTCACCCACATAATCAGCCCTTGCACATAGAAGTCTTGATCCAGAACCGTCGAGTCAAACGTGTGTTGATAGATGGGGGCGCAGGCCTCAACATTTGTTCTTACAACTTAATCACACAGTTGGGATTCTCAGAGATGGCTATTGATCCTCGAAAGAAGATCACCATAAAAGCCTATGATGAACAAGAAAGAGCTTCTAAAGGCACCATTTTCTTACCTATCTGAGTGGGTCCAGTCATCAAAGATACCACATGTCAGGTGCTTGATCTACCATTGGCTTACAATATCCTTCTAGGGAGACCCTGGATACATGAAATGCAAGCTATTCCTTCTACGTACCATCAATGCTTGAAATTTCCCTATGAAGGAGTGGAGGTTACTATCCTAGTAGATCTGAGTACAACTTGCAATACATTGAAGGAAAGTGCCGATAAGCTTGTTCCCAATAACAGAGAATCTTCCATCAAGCAGCTAAATGTTGCTTCCACATCTAAGATGGATGACATTGCTAAAGAGATCAATATCAAAGAAAATGGGATGGGAGAATACACTATAGAGCCAGTCTTGTCTCTGAAATCTCTCCCAATCTCACCTAAGTCATGTGGACAATCCTTGAAGTAGTCTAAATCAGAACCTAAGGAACCTATGGAAGCATACAAAAGAAATTTTGTGGCGGAGCAAGTCTCCAAACAAGAATTTGAAGAGGATGAAGCTGTGCTGGCATGGCTATATGAAGAGGATTCTGAATCTAAAATTGTTCAACCTAGTAAATCTATAGCACCTACAATCCCTTCTAATTCATATGGTCCAGGAAACACATTGATAGCCAAGATGGGATATTCCAGTCAAGGACCTCTAGGAATCAGAGGAAAGGGTCTTGTGACATCCATTTCACATATTGGTAGAGCCAACAAAGATACTGGTGGCTTATGGTTTAAGAAGAAACCCTATCATCTCAAAGGTGGTTGTTCTCATGTCATAGAACAAATTGCACCAGGAGAACCCCTTCTTAAGAAAGAAGAAACAAAACCCTCTGATGATGATTTA
Source organism: Chamaecyparis obtusa (assembly GCA_027943335.1). Classification (NCBI taxonomy): domain Eukaryota; kingdom Viridiplantae; phylum Streptophyta; class Pinopsida; order Cupressales; family Cupressaceae; genus Chamaecyparis; species Chamaecyparis obtusa. Next base: position 45,622 of record BSBK01010871.1, read on the forward strand.
GATAGCTCTGAGCTTATCCCCTATGAAAAATTGCCTAAAGAGATCAAAGATCTTCTTGATGATAAAGATGATCCTATCAGAAGAATTAATGTAGTAGAAACACAAGAACCTACTATAGCGCAAGAGATGGTTATTCTCGAAGGCAATCAAACTAATCAAGAAGAAGGGGATAGTTATTCTGACACTAATTCCCATGAATATGAATTCAAGTCAGAGACTGAGGGTAATCCTTCTTGGGGTATTCATCCTGATTTCACACATTTTCTAAGATTTCCTAGAGATCCTGAATCAGATGCTGAGTCAAATGACTATGAATGGGGTGCCATTCCAGAAGAAGATGAGCTTATCACAGAGAAATATATTGATGTTATTCACCAATATGTATCTCAACCCAACGTAGGTCTAGAGTGAAACAATGAACTTAACGTGTCTGAGCCACCTATGGCTGAAGAGGACTCCCATGATGATGTTGAGCCTATTCACGAATTGAACATTTTGAGCTGTAATATCACCTTTGAAGTTGAGCGTCAGGTTAGGACCAATGATGACATATCCACATCCGTGAACACCATATCCCAAACCTTTCCCGCTTTGACTATCCAACGTCCTGATCTTATCAACCAAACTTCCACAAACCCAAACCATGGTATTTACACCTTTCCAAGTGACTATGCCCTTGCTTGTTACCTCAATGCAGTCGAGCCTATGAGGACTTCCATCAGCGAACCGAGCGTCAGCATGACCGAGTCGGACATCAAATATCTTAGTCAAAAAAATAAAAATAAAAAGAAAAAGAGTTCTGAGGGTGAAAACCACTTTGTGGCAGTCTCAGAACTGACAAAAGTAAAAAGAAAAGATGTATCTGAAGGTGAAAACCTCTCTGAGGCACCTAAGGATGAGATATTTGATGTCCTTCTGAGTCATTTACAGGATAGATCTCCAGTTCTGATTAAGCCAACTCAATCCATCAATTTGGGTACAACAGAGGAACCACAATTGGTACATGTAGCACAATCTCTATCAGAAGAAGAGAAACAAAAATTCACTACATTCTTATCAGAAAAAAAGATCATTTTTGCATGGAAATATTCAGATATGCCAGGATTGGATCCCAATCTCATTATGCACCATCTATCCATTGCTCCTGGAGTAAAACCAATCAAACAAAAATTGAGAAAGGTGCATCCTCATGTTGCACTCTTAGTCAAAGCAGAACTAGAAAAACTCCTAAAAGCTAGATTCATCCGTGTCATAGACTATGCTGAGTGGATCTCTAACATTGTACCTATTTCAAAACTAGATGGTTCAATCAGAGTGTGCACGGACTTTCGAGATGTGAACAAAGCATGCCCTAAGGATGATTTTCCACTACCTAACATTGATATGATAGTGGACATGACTGCGGGCTATGAAATGTATTCCTTAATGGATGGCTTTTCTGGGTACAACCAAATCAAAATTGCTCCAGAAGATCAAGAGAAAATAGCTTTCACATGTGTGCGGGGAACCTTCTATTGGAATGTTATGCCATTCGGACTCAAAAATGCTGGAGCTACATATCAAAGAGCAATGACATCTATTTTTCATGATATGATGCATAAAACAATGGAGAATTACGTGGATGATACCTTGGCAAAATCCATGATTAGAACTGAACATCTAACTGACCTGAGCATGATCCTAGACAGAATGGATCAGTTTAGTCTCCAACTAAATCCTAAGAAGTGTGCTTTTGGTGTCACTTCTGGAAAGCTCTTAGGATACATAGTTTCAAAGAAAGGCATTGAAGTTGATCCGGCTAAAGTCAAGGCTATAATAGAGATGCAACCTCCCATAAATATCAGTCAAATGAGGATGTTGCAAGGCAGAGTTCAATCTATCAGAAGATTCATATCACAGCTAGCGGACATATCACAACCTTTTACAAAAACATTACATAAAGGTGTGACCTTTGCATGGAATGAAGAATGCGAAAACAACTTTAACCATATCAAGAAGTATCTATCAAATCCACCTATCTTGATGCCTCCTATTCATGGGAAGCCATTGATCTTGTATGTCTCTACAATAGCCACATCACTGGGGGCATTGCTAGCGCAACATGATGAAGACAAAAAGGAAAGAGCCATCTACTATATAAGCAGAACATTGGTGGCGTATGAAAAGAACTATTCTATGATTGAGAAAGTTTGTCTCGCTATGATCTTTGCATCACAGAAACTGAGACATTACATGTTAGCTCATACCACTCATTTGGTAGCTAAGATTGATCCACTGAAGTACCTACTAAGCAAAGCTGCCCTCACAGGTAGACTAGCTAAATGGGTCATGCTCTTGAGCAAATTTGACATTGAATATGTTGAAAGAAAAGCTATCAAAGGACAAGTCATTGCTGATCAATTAGCTGAAGCACCACTGTTTGATGATACACCCATGCAAATGGAATTTCTTGATTCCTCTATCATGCACCTCCCTTCTAGAGCATGGTGGTTATTCTTTGATGGCTCCTACACACAGAATGGATCTGGAGTAGGCATATTGTTCATCACTCCTCAAGGATACTCGATACCCAAAGCATTTAGACTAAAGTTTCCTTGCACAAACAATATTGCTGAATATGAGGCACTTCTCAATGGTATGAAAATAACAATACAGTGGAGAGTTACAGAGATGCACATCCATGGAGACTCACAACTGGTTATCCACCAAGTCAATGATGTGTACCAAACCAAAGATGAAAAGCTCATTCCTTACAAGAGAATGGTAGATGATTTAAAGAAATACTTCATCTCTATCACATTTGAGCAAATACCCAGAACGAAGAATAAGGCTGCCGATGCAATGGTGACATTATCTACTCTCTTACAGCAGCTTGAACATGAACTACGCTACGAGTTCCTGGTGGAAGCCCTATCCTATCCTGCATATGACTCCCCTGAAACCTGCATGATCTGCAGTGTTGTAGGTTATGACTCATCTCGCTACAAAAATTTGTTCTCCTATCTCCACGACCAAATCATCCCTGAGTCCTTTAACCATTTTGAGAAATGAAACCTTATCCGATCTGCATCCTGATATGTCATCATTGGTAATGATCTGTACAAATGAGGTCTAGATGGTACGCTTCTTAGATGTTTAGAATGGGAAGAGTCTCAACGTGCATTAGAGGAAGTCCATGAGGGTATATGTGGGTCACACTCGAACGGTTTAACATTAGCTCAAAAACTTATTAGGGCTGGGTACTATTGGCCTGAAATGGAGAAAGAGGCTATTAAATTTGCTAAAAACTGTCAACAGTGTCAAGTACATGGCAACTTGATTCATGCTCCAGGGAGAGATCTGATTCCCTTTACTACACAATGGCCTTTTCAACAATGGGCATTTGATCTCATAGGTGCTATCCATCCACACTCTTCTAATGGACATACCCATATAATCACAGCCACAGATTATTTTACAAAATGGGTAGAAGCAGCTCCTCTAACACAAGCAACGGGGAAACAGATCTCTATGTTCATCCTGAACTACATCATTTGCAGATATGGGATCCCTCACTCTATAATCACAAATAACGGGGGACAATTCAAAAACAAGGATCTAGATGACTTATGTGCTAAATTCAAGATTACACAACATTGGTCTTCTAGTTACTATCCTCAAGGGAATGGACAAGCTGAGGCTTCAAACAAAAATCTCCTAAAGATCTTGCACAGAACAATGAATAAAATAGGAAGAGACTGGCATCTCATAATCAATCCAGCTCTTTGGGCATACAGAACTAGTATTAGAACACCTACAGGGGCTACACCTTTCGCTTTAGTTTATGGGTCTGAAGCAGTACTGCCTATTGAGGTTGAAATCCCATCACTCAGAATCAGAATGCATGGACTTGTCACTGATGAAGACTACAGAGTGTCTAGGTTACAAGAACTGGAATTACTAGATGAGCGCAGGCAAGCAGCGTATGATCATCTCAGAGTGTATCAGAAAAGAATGTCTAGAGGCTACAACAAGAAAGTCCGACACAGAGAATTTCAGGTTGGTGATCTAGTCTTGAGAGAAAATCCTAAAAATCAATCACATCGAGAACGCAAGGGGAAGTTCAAACCCAATTGGCTGGGTCCCTTTGTTATCACTGCTACTTTTGGCTTTGGTGCCTATCAACTCTCAACAACTGAAGGAGAATAGCTCTGAGAACCAATCAACGTTCTCCATCTGAAGAAATTCTACGCCTAAGGCATTCAGTCTATGGTAAAATATCCTGAAAAAATCTTTAAAATCTGAAAAAGTCCTTAAAAAAATGAACATCTTAGTGAAAACCTAGCAATAGGCACTTTGATAATTCACAAAAAAAAACAAAAAATATCAAAAATTCAAAAAAATTGAAAAAATGAAAATACAAAAAAATTGAAAAAATGAAAATACAAAAAAATTGAAAAAATGAAAAATACAAAAAAAATTGAAAAATGAAAAATACAAAAAAATGAAAAAAAAAAAAGTGCCTTGGTGAAAACCTAGAAACAGGCACCTTGGTAGCAAAAATAGAATCTCTACCAAGATGGTGAAAACCCGGCAAACGGGTGCCACTTGTTCAAAATGCTCCATCTATCAACACAATCTTGGTCTTTCCCAGCTTTCAGTCTTGCTTTAGTTTGTACATATCTCCCGGTTTGTTTCAACATTTCCAATTTTCAATAAGTCGGTCTGTACACTAATCAGCTTGCGCGTCTGTATCCTATCAATGTTCAAACTTGGGGGCAATCAATGTCATATCTTATAGTCTCCAATGTATCTTAGACGTGTCATATCCACTCAGAGTCCTTTGAAGCTTCATTTGAGTCAGTCAGTCAGTCTTGTCTCCAAAAATGATTTTGCATCTATAACAATGCAATCAAACATCAAACTCAAACTGAAAACAATCTGTGCTTCATGCTTTTATCTCCTTGTATGCTTACTGATTCGCATTGAGATTTTTGCATATTGTGTCCCTTCAAGCTCTTCGATGATGTCCTTTATAGGATTTAGAGAGTGATGACTAGGGGCATAATCTTTTCTTTATTTTCTGCTCATATGTGAAATCTAATAACTTTGGAAATTCTGGATTGAAATGGTGTCCGACTGTAAGAGCCTCTATCTCGAATTGGATGGCCATGCGTACCTCGACCATTGATACCCAAAAAATTCAAGGAAGTTTGATCTAACTATTATCTTTTTGAAGTAAATTCTTTCTCCTACTGTGAAACACGATCTTACCTAAGGATGTGAACGATAAAAGGTCACTACGGGTAATTCACATCAGATTTAGAATGATCTCTTGACTGTTTGATGTGTTTGCAACGCAAGGCGTACTCAAGTCATCACAAAGTTTATGTTTTGATGCTTGTACAAATTGCTATATCAAAATGGACATGATATTCAGGTCATCCTAGCGTTTGTGTCTTGATGCTTATATTTAATCCAACATTCCGAAAATAAAATCAATATTCATATATCCATGGTTGTTGACTAGTGGGTGTTGTATTGATTCTTGCGCATACAAATCGATATTCATATGTCTATGGTTTCATAGCTAGTGGGCATTGTATTGATTTATTCGGTTACCAAAAAGTTCAATGATGATAACAAATCGACATATGATCAGTGACTAGGTCCTAGGTCTTAGGTTGCATTTCATTTTGCATGTCTCATTTCATTTTGCATGTCTCTTTGCATTTTTTCATCTTTGCATGATCTCACAATGACTAAACGAACTTCAATGCTTAAATGATTCTTCAAATCGCATCTTCAAGTCTAACAAGAGCTGAATCTCACATGAAGGTTCCTCCAAGGAAGCCGCAAGTAGAATCCTTTTTCGGGATCAAAATTCAAATCTGAGATCATTCATATTATTAACTACTTACATATTCGACCTTCAATCATCACAGAAATCCAGTATACAACTTAACTGATTATTTAAACTATCAAAATTTTAACTTGGTCAACCATGGTCAAACTCATGGTCAAGCCTAATCAAACTTAGTCTCCAGGACCTCTAAACGATGCAGAATGCATTCTTGGACGTATATAACCACTTCTCAAATCAATTAACATGCTTCTAAACTATAACACTGACTTTTCTTGTCAGATTTCAATTTTCATCCCGAAGGGGGCATGGTATTGCACATCATTCAAAGTCTGTAAATCAAATTCTATCAATCAAATCTATCAATATCTTTCATCAGTGATCAAGACAACAATCACGTCTAGTCGCTAATTCATCAAAAGTCCTCATTGCTCTGGGAAAATCTATCATCACTTGGGGCATATTAGATTCATCGATCCATATCAATCTAGTATTCTCCTAATCTTGTAAACTGTATCAGTTTTTGCAACCATCGGATCATAGTGTTCTTTCCTTGGTTCTTCGGCAACTGAAGGATTCAGATGTGATACTTGCTAGTTCTGCTAAGACAGTCGAGTCTAGAATGGGTCACTCACTTCTTATCAATCCTAAGGTTTAGAACCAGGCATTTTGACACTTTTTCGCAATCATAGGTTCATTTGCTGCTACAGTGAACATTATCTTTGGTCATTCAGGACCTATTATCTCCATATCAATTCAATATCAATCAGCTTCTATCTCATATCAATTATCAATTTCAAACATTAGTTTCATATCTCTATCGAACACAGACTATCTTTGAACCACTGCGCTTCGCATAGTAATTCAAAGAGGGGCAAAATGTAATACCCCAAAAATGGGCTATAAGTTCATTAATCTCCTACATCTTCAATTCGAACGAAATCGATATCAAAGTCCTAATCTAAGGCACATCTAAACATCATCGAATCATAATTGATTATCTTAAATTCTACATCGGGGAATATTCCTAGTAATATTTTTAATCATCATAATTATCTTTAATTTTATAATTATTTGGCAATAAATCACATTTATCCTAAAGTTTGATTAATTGAATATTTTCATATTTAATTAATTAGATTTAATATTTGCCACTTAATTATGTAATTAAATTTAATTATATCTATTATTAATTGTATTATTTAATTTTGACAATAAATCTAATATCATATGAATAATTGATTAAATTTTTATTTAATTAATTAAAGCAAGTTGTCATTATTTAATAATATAGTTTTTAATAAAAGTTTGATTAAATAATTGATTAACCCATAAATTAATTGTTTTATTTTTAAAAGCAGTTAAGTTGAGCATAAATCACTTTATTATTAAATTAATTCATAAATAAAACATGCACAATCATAAAAGCAAACAACTATCAATTATCAATTAAAGCTAAACTCTATTTTGAGTTAAAACTTAGCTTTTGCATGTTTTTGTGAGTTAATTATCCTTTATTTAAAAATAACTCAAAAATCAACCTGAGTTATTTGAGTGATTTATGGCTTTTTTTCATACACCTCCAAAGCCTTGGATTTCTATAAAAATAAGGCTCAGCTCTTCATAATTCATCTCTCAATCATCTCTCAATCATCTCGCAAATTGCAAACTTACTCTACAGGAATCATAGCATATCAGATTTGGAGAATTTGCACAATTGGAGCTTGAAAGAATCAACTTGCGAATTCAAAGCTTTGTGAGATCAATTTCAATTGCATAATTTTTATATCTTAGCATAGAATTTCATAGTTTTCATATCATTGTTAGAATCTTCATTGTTAGATCATTTAGCATTCATTTCATATCAGTTTTCAATAGCATTCATAGATTCATATCAGTTTTTATCATTCTTATTGCATAGAAAATATCAAAAATATAGATTAATTGCATTCAATTTCATATCCATCTTTTGCATTCAAATCCTTCATTTAGGTGTCGTCTAGGTCACTGATCTCGATTACAATCTGAGAACATTAATCTCGCACCTATTAGAAGGCAGTAAATCTCTTGGTTAGATTAGATTTCAATTTTGCACCATTTTGATTATCAGTAACCTCTAATATTTTACTGAGTGTTGTGTCTACAGATCAGGTACAATTTTCACACACACAGTTAAATCTGAAAATCAATTGTTAGGAGCAATAATAGCTAGGAAATAATCCAAATGACAACTCATATCATGCATTGAACCATGAGAAAAATAAGTGCATGCTAATCATCAAATACCTTTTTTTTAATTTTGATTTTTTGACCTTGTCAACAAGATTGGACTTGTACCACATGAATTCGGACCCTAAACCCAAAATGCAGAAAAGATACCTCTATCAAAAAATAGAGAGCTTTCCAAAAATGTCAAAATTTCAACAAATTTTTTTCATTTGTGTCCTAGAGAGCCACTTTCCCAAAATAGACCAATTTTTATAAATCAACCAAATGAGCTATGATATGACCTCTAAATTAAAAACATAATGAATACACCCCTTGAAGAATTTGAAGAGATTTTTGAAAATGTAAAAATTTGTAAAAAAATATGCTAATTTTCACCGAAAATTAATTTTTTAATGAAAAATCAAGAAAAAATTATAAAAAATTGAAAATACCTTGAAAAATTCTAAATTTTTTATTGGAGCTTCTCTGATATGTCGCCAACCTGAAAAAAAACTTTAGACCAAAAAACCAAGCCGTTTGGGAGATATGATCAAATATTTCAAATCTAGGGTTTTCCATCTCCAAACAAATCTGCACAAGGGTTAGCTCCAAAAGTAATCAAAATCAGCATGCAAGAGGTGGGTTGCCCCATGGTGGGTGCCAAAAATGTACACAGAAAAGTAGTACACTTCTACAAATCCTTACATGCAAAGAAAATGAAGAATGAGCCCTGACAAATCAATCCGTAGCTCTCTATGCATGGAGTTACAAGATCTGTAAAATTGCTCTTAGCTAGAGCTATGAACTCATGACCTTGCTAGTCAACCACACAATGAGAGATTCCAAATCAAAAACAAGGGCAATAATGCCAATATCTCTAATGAAATCCAAATGTATGCAATGCAATGCAAGTAAGCTAAGAATGAGAATGCAATCTAGTCTATGGAAATGAAAGTACAATGCAACTACTCTATGAAAGGAAAGAACAAATGTGACCAATCCCTCCTATTTAGACTATGTGAGATTAATCTATTGCATAAAAGGAAATCTACACTAAGAATTCCATTATCATGCAACTATGAAAGCAAATATGAAATGAGATGCAACAAAGTCTTCAAAGCTTGGATTGCAAGAGTCTCTTCAAAGAGAGCTCCAAATGACCTAGAAAACCTGTAGCATAATATTAGCATGAAAACCTAAGATGCAAATGAGGAAGAGAGCTCTCCTTTTATAAGAAATGAGATGAAAATGGACCATTGAGATTAAGAGGCAAAAGACTTAATCAATGGTGGAGAAAAAAAGAAGCTTGATCCTTGTGCACAAATATCCTCCAATAGGAAAATAGGAGTCGACTTTAGCGTCCATATGAGACAAAAAATACTTTTTCTCTTTTTATAAAATAAGAATAATGCTTTATTTATGCAACATAAGATAAGAAGAAAAGTGGGGATTTTTTATTTAAATAAAAGGGGAGGAAATTCCTTTTAATTAAATAAAGGCTTAGGATAAAGTGATTTTATTATTTAATTGAAAGAGATTTTTAATTAATTAAAAGGGAGCATGTTCTCTTAATTAAATAAGATTTTTATTTTTTTCTCTTTTAAATTAAATAAGGCTCAAACCTTAAGAAATATTGAATTGATTATGATTTGATCAAGGAAATTGATATAATTGATATTGTTGATATTTGAAAATATTGATTCAAGGATTTGATAAATTGCTAAATGGGGGCCCAAAGTCTAGGCGACCATTTTAGGGTGTATATAGGTAATAGCTAAATCATCATTTTTAGTGAAGGATAGATAATGTGGGGTTGTTAAATGTCCCACCATAGCTTGAAATTGATCATGATCTAGATTTGTGGGGACCTGGGTTTCTAAGAGAGCTTTCTCAAGGATATCTTTATGAGATGGGGACAAACGCAAAATCTCTAAGATGGATATCTAGGTTGGTGTTTTCTTGAGTTGTTCCAAAAGATTGTATTGGTTGGAAACATTAGGGATAGACATTGGGACATAAACAGACTTGTTTTAAGAGGTCCTTGGTTTAGATGGAACTCCCTGGAGAGTAACCTTGGATTGAGCATGAGTAGTAACTTGGACTGGTTGACTCTCTAATTTTTCCTTTATGGTAATCACATTGGCATAGTACTTAGAAGGATGACATTCAGAAATATTGCCAACATATGTATAGGATGCATCATTATATTTGGTTTGGTTATCACCTTTTGCATGGGAAGAACTTCCTTTCTCATGTTTAGGAAGTGGATCCTTAAAAGCTATATGTGATTCATTCGAGGTATGTCCATCAACACTAATTTCACCGCTTTCAATTAAGTCTTGAATTGCATTTTTAAGCCTTTGGCAATCATTGGTTTTATGCCCTTTTGCAATCTTTGTTTAGGTGAATTGTTATTGTTCTGATTCACAGATTGATTGTTGTAAGTAGCCTGAGTAGCATTGGCCTTACTTGTGAGATTTAAAAGGGGTTGTGTTGGCTTAACATTGTGATTATCGAAAACCCCATCATTGACAATGTTTTTGTTTTTATTCCAGAACTTGGATTTATCATTATTGTTGTTGTTATTGTTGGGATATGAATTTGAGGATCTAACATTGTCCTTGGAATAAAGTTTAATCTCACCTTTTCTGACCATAGCTTCCTCAATCTTGATACCATTTTCTATGAGCTTATTAAAGTTTGGTGGACATTGCAATTGTTGTTAGAAATAGGGAATACTGAGAGGGGGGGGGGGTGAATTAGTATTCTACAAAATTTAACTTTTTCCCAATTATGGATATAATAGATTATCTTAACACATGCATAACATAAGAAGCTAAACAACATGCATAGCAATAAAACTAAAGAACTCATAACACATTATTTATTCTCGAGGAAACCTTGGCTAAGGGAAAATCCTGATGGGGATGGTACCCACAAAGATCCACTAATCAAAAGTATCCTGTTAAGGATGTTGACCTTGTTAGGAGTCTATTACATGCATATAGTGTCTCAGTCCTGATTAAGGGACTATAGGCCTTGTTAGAAGCCTCAACCCTATTAGGAGTTGGCAGTACAAAATGTGATTACCAGATGAGCCCATTGCCCAAACAAGTAATATATAATATTTACTGATTACAAAAGTAGGTCAAGGTACATAACCTTATACTACTTGCATCAATATCTCTTCGCTACTATTTCCCTATCACTATTACATACATTCGTTACTTCTTCTTTACAATTACATCTTTGCATATCTTTATACAAGTTATTAAAATTAATAACTTTCTAGTCAGCTATCATATTAAAAAATATCTTTATCCAAGGGTTAAAATCTAGGATTTTGTTCCTTTATACTATTAATTCATTATTTTGATAAACAAAATAATCCCTTAACTCTTTATCTATTATGTCTTCTTATTCTGTCCTGTTGGCTTAACACTGTCTTTAGTAAAACTTCATAACTTCTTCTGTACATGCCGTATTGACTTGTGCTCTAAGGCGAGTCTTCAATAGTCACCATAGAGTCTATATTCAAGTGTGCAAGCATTGAACTTACTCCAATCAACATCACAAACAAAAATAGTCATCAGGTTCATTGGTAAAAACACACTGTCTCATACTTAGACAATTTGTATTACACTCTGACATACTAGCTCTCTAACCTGTGTGATCTTCATGTAGATCATATGTTTCCACAATGACAACATCTATGTAACCAACTCATCCAAATTGCCAACAATCTCCCCCTTTGTCATTGGTGGCAACATATGAAAAAATTGGCTAAGTCTTACAACTTCAAAATCTCAAAATTGTGGCCATAATACAAAATATATATGTACTATCCTTATGACTTCATTAATCCTCTCTATATAATATACTCCCCCTAAGAGTATCTATCCTTAACAATTTTCTACTATATATCTCTCCCCCTTTGACAACAATGACAAAATAAGGTAAGGAGGGTTACAAAACCGTGTTCACAAAAAGTTATACCTTACTTCAATATTGCAAAGTCGGTAGGCTTGCAACACAATCTGCAAAATTGATCTTCATAGCCTCTAACTCTTTCTCCCATGATTTCTTAATTGAATCCACCACACTGAGTAGTGCGCACAATCCATAAGATGCAATCTCACATGCTTGGAGATTCTCATAACTAAACTTCTGAAAAGATGTCTTGGCTGAAAGACATTCTTCCAGTTGCTCTTCAATAGTGCTCAAGTTTATAGAAATGTGCTCTCTTAAAAGAGTGAATCTCTTTAGCTTCTTGTCCTTGTCATCTTGCAAAATTCTCATTTCATCATAGATCTTTCAAATTTTCTGCTCAATATCAAATACCTTCACATTGGGGCTCGAAAGAAGGTTTGTCTCATTTTGAATTTCTGCTTCCTTCATCTTCATCTTCTGAACTTCCTCTGCTACCAAGTTCTCTGATTTTGTACACTGAATGTACAAGGATTTTCCTCTTTCCAAATTCTTTCTCAAGTCCCTTATATAGATATCAAGGTTATTGATATCATTCCTTATATTCTGACTGATGTTCAAAAGTGTCTTGGCCTCATAAGCTACTTGAGCTTTCATCTTTGCTATATCAGATAGATTTGTAAACTTGTCATCAAAAGTATTCATTACTTTCTTTGCTCTTACCAAAGGGTCATCTTTTGCAATCCATGTAGTAATAATACCTTGTAATTTCTCAGTAAGCTCCTTCAGGAATCCTTCAAGACTCTTTACTTTCTTATTCTTACATATGATCTTGTTCAAAGATGTGATCAATTACATCTAATCATCATCATCTACTTCCTTTCCCAAATTCTCAATCATAGAACCAATCTAAGTTTTCTTGCCAGTCTCAGGTGTAAGATTGATTTCTTCTTGAGTGGGAACAAGTTCTGGTTTCTCTGTCACTTTAGGTTCTACAACTGTGGTTTCTATCTTTTCTTCTCCTTTGGTATTCTCCTACTCTTCAAAAGCTGAATTGTCAATAATGTTTTCAAGATTCTTGAATAAGTTATCATCACTATCCAAGGTGATCTTAGTTCCTTCAACATTCATTACTTCGTCCTCAATATTTATGGCTAGTGGAGAGGGAATGTCATCTTGTTTTGGTTCTTCTGCTTGATCTTTGGATTCTTCTACAACTGATGATTCTCCAACATTCTCTGACATTACCTTAATGATTGCTTGCTCTATTTCTACATTAACTTCTTCATATTTGCCTCCCATAATCTGAATAGTTCTCTTCTTGGTTCTCAAATGGGTGCTTAGATCCTTCATAATCTGATTGAAGTGTACTTCATCTCTTACAACACAAAGCTTTCTTACAAGCTTTTCTCTAATAGCTATGTCTTCTTCTGATGCTCTCTTCTTCCTATTTACAAGTTTCTTGTACAATTCATCAGGTATCTTACCCTGAATTGTATCAAACTTCTTATTAGATAAAATCATATGCTTCACAATTGCATTTTCTAGATTCAGTCTTTCTGCATAATCATAGAGATCATACTATTTGTTCATCTTTGTAAAGTCTCCATCTTGAATAATCTATTCATTAACCTTCTCAACTTTGGGTTTCCAAGTTTTCTTCTTAACAGGAGTACTTTCATCATCTTTGATATCTACAACTTTCCTTTGAGCTAGTGGCACCAATGTCTTATGCCTCTTACTCGGTCCAGTAGCAATCTCTTTTACTCTATTGCTAGGTGTGAAGGAGGTTGATCTAGTGGATATTCTTGCTTCTTGATCCTTCTTTGTTTCTTCCACTTTCACCTTAACTAATGTTTCCCCTTACTATGCTGCAATTGATGATAGAGGTGGAATAGACAAAACTTCTTTTTGTCCAATATCTCTAATTATTGCTGCTATTTGCTTGGCTACTAAGAACTCATGCTCAGTCATCCCTGTATCTTTTAGAATTTTCTTGATAGTACTCTCAACTCTTTTCTTTGACCACTTCTCTTCAAGGATGGTCTTTGCAGAGTTGAAGTTCTCCTCAAAGGTTCCAAACCTATTACAGTGAGTATCCAACTTGCACTTAAATAATCTGCTCACATATTCTTGTGTCTCAATCTCAGATATCTCATAGCCAAGAGGGTCTATGAACTCTATTCTAGGTTCTACTACTTCAATGTAAGTAAATTCAGTATCAACCATGAAACATATCTCATTTTTATACTTCTCCACAAGAGAATGTGGGATCCTTGATCTGCTAGACATCAAAATTTGAAATGATTTAATTCCCAACACTGTACTTTCATTCACTTTATCAATAACATGCCTCCTATACACTTGGTTAATCCTTTCCATTGTAGTTTGGCCATCATTCTAGTCATTTCCAATGGTGAATGGAAATCTTCTCAATAAATGAAAGAACATATAAGTGATTAAAGATGAGAATCTAAACTATGAATACTTAGTCTTCTTTATCTTTTCCAAATTCTCAAACAACTATATCCTCAAAATCTCACACATATCAACTTGTATTTTATCCACACACATCAAATAAGCTACATGTATCATTCCAGCTGCCATGTCATCCTCTCTCAAGTTAGCACAAAACTTAGTTGTTAGGATCTTACACAAGTATCTGACATCATCTTGCTGTATCTTGCTAATTACAATTCCTCTGCCATTGTAGAATGAATTTGTGTTGTCTATGACTATTTTCCTCATGTTTTTCTCATTTAAAGGAATGGCTCCAGTTTTAGATAGTCCAGTTACCTCATGAATTAAGTCAGCTATGATATCTATCACTCTGTCATCTAACCAAAACTTTCCATTGTGAATTCTGCTTAGGATTATCTTGGTACATTCTTCACTATCAAATTCATATTGCAAATCATACTTAACGATCTCATTATCTTTCAAATGCTCAAACCCTACTTTCAATGACATGTCCTGATTATAGATTTTTTGATATTCCTCTGTGAAGTCACTATCACTGATAGTCTCTAGTTTGCATCCCAGATAACTTCTAACATTCTCTAGATGTAAAAATCTGTCTGGTACAGATGATAAAGCTAACCTAGGATCATCTTCTAAGGGTTCTACTAGTTCCCTTTTCATCTTAGGTCTATTCTTATCTCTGACATTGTGAATCAAAGAAACATCCATGATTTCCTCTAATTCATTAACTAATTTAAAGATCTACCAAGTAAAATACCTCGATTTCATGATTTAGGGCTTGCGTAGATTCAACACAAAATTCTTCACCAAATCCTTGCAAAACACTTCCAATCACTGCTCTTTGATCTCCTTAACACTTGTATTTGCTTTGATGATCAAATAACACCATCCATGACCTTTTATTAATTCAATCTCACTTAGATCTAACATCACATTCAATTCTTTTGCCGATTCTTTCCAAAAAGATGATTCTATTAACCTGCAAAACTTAAAACTTCTTGTGATCTCGCAAAACATAATATTTTTCTTTGCACTCTTAACCGTAGCATTAGAACATCATATAATACCTTGCATTAACTGCACAAGACTCAGTTCATCATATATCAACTTCTACACTAATCTAAGTTCCTATTCTACTGTAATTTTCATGAATTAAGTACTTTGAGATGGGTCAGGTAAAGATTCATTCTTACCATTTAATACTTCACCTTTCTGACTACCTTCAATGCTGAATATGTCTCCTTGATCTATGCTTTTAGCAAACTTCACTTCATCTGAATTACTATAGTATCCTTTTTGACTATTGCTTCCATCTTCATTTCTTCTTGCATGACTTCTAGGGTTAGGATTGGTATGAAAAACTCTATTGTTCATTCTGCAAAACCTTGCTGTGTGTCCAATCTTGTTACATATCTAACAAACTATTCCATTATTTCCATATCTTGGTCCAGGCTAATTGATCCATGATCTATAATTTCTAGCAATGTGTCCAACCTTGTTACATCTATAACAGACTACTCCATTTCTTCTGTTCATATCTTTAGTTGGTTTCTTATCTGCATGGTTAGTATTTGTAAACATTCTACTATTATTGTTATTCTCAACAAATTTAGGTTTTCTGCATTCAATAGCTCTATGTCCAAAACCATGACAATTATAACAATAACCATTAAGAGGTTTAAATTGCTTACATGTGCAATCTCTCTTCAAATGACCAATAGTATTACAAGCAAAACATCTACCTTTGAATTCTCTTTGCATACCTTTAGGTGATTCCTCTTGCTTAGGTGGTTCTTCTTCCTTAGGTGTATCTTCAGATTTGTTAATCTCATCAGACTTCTTCTCATCTATACTTTTAGATATCTTCAAATCTGGTTCCTTGCTTTCTTCATTTTCTTTAAAAGTGTTGAATCCAAGACCAGTCTTATCATAGAATGGTTTTTGATAAGATATTTGTTCATCAATCTTCTCACTAGTTGAATATAGTCTTTCAAGGTGCTGCTTAGATTGAGTCAGTTCTCCGTTCACAATTGCATTGTATTTCTCAAGTTTAGCATACTGCAAATTGACTTTCTCAAGTTCAGATGTTACTTTACCAAGTTTAGATTTTAGCCCTTCATTTTCATGCTTAAGATTTTCATTCTCAGATTTCAAATTTGCTTCATTCTTGCCATTTCCATCTTTCAGACTTAGCTTCAGATTTTCTATCTTCAGCTCATGTTTAAGGATCTTATTTTCTTTTTCTAAGTTGTCATCACAATTTTCAATATGAATTTCAAATTCCTTTTCATATTTTAGATCTTCCAACTTATTTTTCAGTTTCTCAATGAGGTTCTTTGCATCATCATATTTTCCTTTTAGAGTATCTCTTTATTTAGTAAGCATATCAATATGTTCAAGAGCTTCTTCAAGATTCTTCTGTAGCTGATCCATATCCATAGAGATCTTACTCAAGCTGCTAGGCTTTCCTTGAATGATTCTTTTCTGAGTAACTAAGCTCTGATACCAATTGTTAGAAATAGGGAATACCGAGAGGGGGGGGGGGTGAATTAGTATTCTACAAACTTTAACTTTTGCCCAATTATGGATATAATAGATTATCTTAACACATGCATAACATAAGAAGCTAAACAACATGCATAGAAATAAAACTAAAGAACTCATAACACATTATTTGTTCTCAAGGAAACCCTGGCCAAGGGAAAACCTCAGTGGGGATGGCACCCACAAAGATCCACTAATCAAAAGTATCCTGTTAAGGATGTTGACCCTGTTAGGAGTCTATTACATGCATATAGTGTCTCAGTCCTGATTAAGGGACTACAAGCCTTGTTAGAAGCCTCAACCCTATTAGGAGTTGGTAGTACAAAATGTGATTACCAGATGAGCCCACTGCCCAAACAAGTAATATACAATATTTACTAATTACAAAAGTAGGTCAAGGTACATAACCTTATACTACTTGCATCAATATCTCTTTGCTGCTCTTTCACTATCGCTATTACATACATTCGTTACTTCTTCTTTACAATTACATCTTTGCATATCTTTATACAAGTTATTAAGATTAATAACTTTCCAGTCAGCTATCATATTACAAAATATATTTATCCAAGGGTTAACATCTAGGATTTCATCCCTTTATATTGTTAAGTCATTATTTTTATAAACAAAATAATCCCTTAACTCTTTATCTATTATGTCTTCTTATTCTATCTTGTCGGCTTAACACTATCTTTAGTAAAACCATCATAACTTCTTTCGTACATGCCGTACTAACTTGTGCTCTGAGGTGAGTCTTCAATAGTCACCATAGAGTCTATATTCAAGTGCGCAAGCACTGAACTTACTCCAATCAACATCACAAACAAAAACTATCATCAGGTTCACTGGTAAAAACACACTGTCTCATACTTAGACAATTTGTATTGTGCTTTGACATACTAGCTCTCTAACCTATGTGATCTTCATGTAGATCATATGTTTCCATAATGAAAACATCTATGTAACCAACTCAGCCAAATTTCCAACAATTTTAACCTATATCTCATTTCTGGTGTAAGGTTATGCACAAAGATATCTATCTTTTCTTGTTCAGGAATCGTTCGTGGATACTTGGCAAACAATTGATGCCATCTTTGCAAAAAAGTAAGGAAGGGTTCTCCATTATTTTGATGTGCATTGCAAAGATCAAGCATAGTGACTTCATGTTTGATATTATATGAGTAATGAGTCACAAACTTGTCAATAAGCTCATTGAAAGATTTGATGCCTGGGGGTAGTTTGGAGAACCATTCCATGGCTTGTCCTCCTAAACTTCATGGAAATAGTCGCATAAGATAAGTGTCATTGTGAACGACTTCAATACAAGCAACACAAAACTCATGAATGTGGTCTTGTGGATCCGAATTCCCTTTGTATTTGTCAAATTTTGGTACCTCAAAATGAGGAGGGAATGGAATCATTGCTAAATTCTTATCAAAAGGATAAGGACATATATCATCCAAAGAATACTTCTTAGTTGATGATCTAGTTTGGATATTGCGGATTTGTTGTTGAAGCATCTGGATTTGTTGTAGAACGGGATCCAAAGATAATGTGTTTCCTTGAGTGTTTTGGGAAACATTATGTTGTTGAGTATTTTGAGAAGCATTAGATTGCTAATTGTTTTGGGAAGCATTGTTTTGTTGATTGTTTTGAGAAGCATTGGATTGCTGATTGGTTTCCTTGGTTCCATGAGTATCTTGAGAACTATTAGGGATTTCTTGATTATTTGTGTTGGGTGGTTCTCTAAGATGAGAGACATAAAAATCACTTATTAGTTTGGCTCCTTGTTGATCAAGCATGAGGAAATACATCTCTCTATCCATGTCTAGAAGTCTTTCCATGACATTATAAAATCTAGGATCTTGTGTAGCATCCCTAAATTCTTGATTGGTGGGCTCCTCATTTGATGTAAAAAGTGAAGTCTTCTTAGGAAGTCCTTTTAACCAAGGGTTCTCTTCATTGCTAGTATTTTCTTCCATCTTGTCTAGGGATTCTAGATCAATGGTTTGTTTGAGTTTTTGAGATCGAGTTTGAACCATAAATATGTGAAAGTTGATTGTGGGATGAAAGATTTTTTATGAAAAGATGTGAAAAGTGTTTGATAGAAAAGAGATGAAAAAGAGATTGAAAAGTGTTGAAAATGGATGAGACAACTTGATAAAATCTAAGTCAATAGGAGGTATGGATCTCACTATGATATGACAAGGAAAAACCAAGAGATAATAACCTAAGTAAGTTTGTTGATTGAGGATGATAGATCCTGATATGATAAACTCACAAAGATCAAAATCTGATAGATAAGGTGATGTTTCAACACTGAATTGAGATTTTTAAAGATCAGATGAAATGACTTGATGATTTTTTGATGAAGAAAGGATGATGAAAATTGATGAAAATGGTCAAACTAAAGATCAGAGGTCTGTGTAAATCAAATGTTTTTCCAAAATCTTACTAAGGATGAAAATGGGTATCTGAAAAAGTAATTTTTAAATTTCCAAGGTCTGTGGGAATGCTCTCTGTTGTAAATGCGTAGCAACAAATACACAAGATAGTTGAATAAATGCATAGCATGATGGAACAAATGCACCAAAGTTATAGACCGATGCGTGATAATAGTAATAGATGCGCACGACATTTTAACTGATGCATAACAAACTGGTACAACTGCACAAAAATGACCTGTAGAAAACCTACACATGGAAAACCAAAAACTAGAATGTTAAAAACATGGGTTTGCCCCATGGTGGGTGCCAAAAATGTATGCAAATTAGATGTATAACTACTCTAAATGATATATTAACTATTCTAAGATTAATAAATCAAACTAATTAGCAAACAACAATGTAGAATACACTAAAATTGGAGCTAAAACAAGGTTTTACCTTCACCTACCATGTAGCTTGTCTCCATTGCCCTCCTAGCTCTGATTTCTTAGATGTGTTGAGCTCTCAAATTTCCAATTTGAAGCTCCTTGCCCAAGATGACACCAAAGTGTGGAGATTGAGTGAATTATATGCAAAACTAAAGCTTAATTATGCAAATATGTTGAATGAGATGCAAGTGATATGAAAATGGCTTGATTATGCTTGAATGCTCTTGAAATTCTTGATTGTTTGATTGCTTGAATGCTTGATTTCCTATTCTCTATTAGCTCACAAATGGAAAATGAGGCTCCTTTTATAGAGTTTTGGAGGATCCAAACCTAGCTGGTACAATCCTACGATGGAGAATGAAAGGCAGAAGATCCTAGGGCTAGGATTGACTTGGTTGAAGGAGTTGAGAGAAAGGGGGATGTAGTTGGAATGTGAGAGGAAGAATAGGGATGATGTTCCTCTCACATTGACATGGAAGAGAAGAAGGTGGAAGGGAAAAACACATGTCAAGTGTCTCACAAAGACCAAAGAGAGGAAGAGGGAAGGACTTTTTTCTCATGAGGACTCTTTGTATAAGTGTCCTATGAGTCACTTTTGACCCTTAGAGGTGGCTTGAGAAGCCCCTTAGGAATAGGGATTGTATCTTGACTTGGTTTAAGAGAGGACATGTGGTCATGAGACCAAGTCTTATGAGGTCACATAGCCCTTAAGAATAGGACATGTGTGGGTGAGGATAATTATTAATAAATAATTAATAATAATTATTTATTTTAGCCAAAGTGATGTGTCAAGTGACTAGGTTTATGAGGTGGACTATGGGTCTTAGTCATATTTAGTGAGTGTGTATTTAATTAAATCACTTTAATAAGACTAATTTGAGGACTTAGGATAAAGGAATAAACTGTAGTGAATTTACTAAATAAATTGAATAATTTATTTAATAAATAGAGGAAATGAATATTAATTAAATAATAAATATTTAATTAATTAATGAAGCCATTTTTAAGTGTATACAATATCAATGATGATGACGATGATATGACCAATCCTTTCAATATCGAATCTGAATCAGATGATATAGACAAAGAGTTTGATGAAGAATAAGATCAATGACATGATTGAAATGTATGAGGTATGTGATTAGTATATTATCTATTTGATATTGATTTCTTGATAGAATTTTATTTGACTTATATGATTACATAATTAATTCATTATATTTTTAATTTTAATGTCATTACATAATTAATTTACAATGTACCTTTTAATGTTTTTAATTCAACGTCTACCTCCAACATGTCCTAGTAGTAGCACCATGCCACCTCCTAGAGATGGATACATAGAGAGTGTCGACTATCCCTCATTTTGTGTGAATTTTTTTGAACCTTTGAGGATTTTGTATTATGATTGATACATTGTTTTTTGATATATATGAGATGAGGCATGATTTTTGGCAACAAATTTATACAATGTGTTTATTGATAAAACATGTATTGTTTATTATTTATATGATGGATGGTGATTTATGATGCATATGTGATGAATTACAACATGTTTATGATGATTATAATTTGTCATGTATGTTGTATGTGTGATATGCTTATGATTTATTATGATACGATGTGCTAACATGTGTAATGATGCAGGATGGATGTGATGTAATGTAAAGTTATGATGGTTATGTATCATGTTCCTATATGAATGGGTGATGGTTATGATATCTATGAGATGTATGCATGCATGATCTCTATAATGAGTTCCCATTATGATTTATGATGCACTTGATGAGTTATGTTATGTATATGATTCCTATGATGCATGTTTACAATGGAGGCTTATGATGTTTATGATGGATGAAAATGATGATGTCTAATATGATCTAAAGCATTGTGATTTATATATGTATGAATGTATATGTAATGAAAATAATATGGATGGATAAAAATATATTTCATATGACTTAATAAATTAACTAAATGTACCTTATATGACTCATTTTACATCAATAGATTATCATGTACCTAAACCTTAATTATAAAGCAACTAAACCTTAATTATAAAGCAATAGACCAATGCAATACTAATTTACATTAGCGAGTTAATAAGTATAATTAATAAACACCTTATAGTTAAACTAATATTTCCATATTCACATATTTGGTATTAGGGTTACCCTTAAATAAGGTACATTTAGTTAATTATATGCATTAGTCCACAAAAGATCATATAAGGTTTCTACAGGTTGACTTATAATGAATGGTTTCTATATGGTGTATTGACTCATTTTACATTAATCATTAATGTTGGAAAGATGGCTATACTAATGTATATGACTTAATATAGTGTTGTCATTATGGAAACAAAGTCATATAGCAGTTTGGAGTAAGTGCACTTGATGAGAAGATCATAAATCAGTTAAGTGTTGAAGACTAGATAGTGTACAGAGTTCCTGTAGCTCAGAGCATCAGCGCACGTGCGTACAAAAGAATTATGGTCTATGCCTTGGAAGTTAAGTTGGTTAGACTATATTCATGCTTGGTCTATGAGCGCATGATCAGATATGCAAGGATGAGAAAGATACAGTCAGTTGAAGTTGCACAGCCAGTGTGTGCCAGTAAAGAATAGAGTAAGCAGCTGACAATTATCATTTTGAGTTGCGACTATATTATAATGTTGTAAAGGCTATGCACCTATTGTAATTAGGCTACCGACATGTATATATGTTTGATTGTAAACACACTTAAGCCAATTCATTTGGAAGCGTTGTATGTAATAGGTTTAAGGGACGACCTAGTTGTTTATTTTGTATGCATATATACATATAAGATGTGCCCATTGTATTCGGTATGGAAGTTGATAGAGAATTGTGATAAGAAGGGAAGAAGTGTGCGAAGACACTATAAGATGTATTAGAGATTTTCTAGAGGTCAAAGCATCAGCGCATTAAAGGAACTGATCTGACAAGCAGTGTCATAGTGACAGTTCATCCAGTAGATATAGTGTGTATATGAGATCAGAAGGTTGTAGCTTTCACCACTTGAGCAGTGAGATCTAGGACAGTGCATCCACTCCCCTAATAGGGACTATTGTAAAATAATCCTAATAGGGTCTGACCCTTGACAAGGTCTACTATACTTAAAGAATTGTAAAGCAACTCCTAACAGGGTTAAGGATCTTCTAATAAGGATCACAAAACACTAGTATAAAATATTAGTGGGTGTCAATTCCCACCAGGGTTTTTACCTCTTTGGGTTTCCCCGTAACCATATTGGTGTCATGTGTTGATTTCATGTTTCATGTTTATATGAATTTTTAATTCAGTACTTAAGTATTTAAGTTCAGTATAAAGATTAAAGTGAAAAGTTAAAATACAATGAACATTGATTCACCCCCCCCCCTCCTCTCAGTTTTCCCATTCCTAACAATTGGTATCAGAGCTCTGGTCCTCAGCAAAGAAGTTTAACCACTTGAGGAGATCATGGAAAAAGTAGAAATGAAACATTTGAAAAGAAATCTTGAAGCTGCTCTTGAAAACTTGGACAAATCAGAAAGAGAAATTGAAGAACTAAAAGAAAAGGTTAGTGATGCTCAATTAGTTATCAAAAGACTAAGAAATGATTTGAAAGAATGCTCTAATAGTGATCTAGGAGAAAAGGTCAAGAAGCTGAATGAAGAAAATAAATCCTTAAAAGAACAACTTGAAGGGTTTGATGATAAGTTGACTAACAATCAGGAAGTCTATGATGAACAAGTCAAACAAAACCTTCAACTCAATGAAGAACTAAGGCAAGAAAACATGGAAATCTTGGAGCTAAGGAATAGAAAACAAAGCTTGGAGTATGAATTGAAAGAAGCAAAGAATCACATTGACAAATTACACACCAATTTTGATTTGATAAAATCTTAGTTGTATGCAAGGAGAGCCAAAGAAGACGCTAGCTGTATTGGATACAATGAAGCACACAATCAGATTGACAACATGTGAGAAAGAAAGGACTCACAAAAGGACTCTACTGATGCTAAGGAGACTGAAGATCAAACCAAAGATAATGGTGAACCACCTAAGAATGAGCACAAGCCTATATACCGCACTTGTTTTGCTTGTAACAAGCATGGACACATTGCGAGGAACTGTACAAAGGTAAGACCTTTTAATGGTTACTGTTATTCATGCAATAAATTTGGTCATAGAGATATGAATTGCAAGATTAGTAAGAAGAACAGGATTCAACATGATCAGAGAAATCAGAATCAGATAAATGTAAGAAGTTATCAGAATGTCACATGTCAGATATGTAACTACAATGGTCACTCAGTGAGACAATGTAAAATGGTGACTCATGTTAATGCACTGAGGAATATAAGACCTCCAGTCATTTGTCACTCTTGTAACAAGGCTGGACATATCTCAAAGTTCTGTAGATCAAGGATGCAAGGTCAGGAAAGCCCTAAAAAGGTTGAAGAACCAGTATTGGATCCTAAAGGAGAAGTCAAGTTTGTGAAAGCCTCAGAGGATGCGAGCTTTATTTGGTCAAAGAAAAAGAAGGACAAGACTCATGAGTATGTATTGGATGCATCCATAGTGGATGCACCCTCTACATCTGGATGAATGGCCCTCAGGGTCATAGGGGAGCTAATTTAGCTCTAGACCCCTGCGTGGCTAGTATACTCACTCTCAGAGTATGTGCCGTTGGACTTAAGCTTTTGGACTATAAAGGAACCTTCGTGAAAGAGTGTGCATACTGATTGTTAATAGAACAAAAGTTGTAAATGTTTAAGTGACAACCCAGTTTATGTGGCAAGCATTAATGGTAGAATTTTCACTTTAAGTACACAAAAAGTTGTTTGATTACTCATTGCATTCAAATTCAGAGTGATATGAGAGTAGAAAGAGCCTTAGAAGTTATTGTGAAGACTTGTAGATTGATCTATCAGTGATTTACAATACACCTGATCAGTTGCAGAAACCCTAGTTCATCGTGCCGATTTAGAAGTCTTCCAATTATCTTAGAATATAGTTGGAAAGTGATAAAACAAGTAATTGATGGCCACTCCCATAGTTTTTAATGTTTCAGAAAAGAAAAGATGTCTTTAAGAAGCATCCATTTAAGTCTACCCTAGATGACTTAGAGGGAGCATTCTCCTGCATGCCTATGGGTGCTATGCATGTGGAAGACATTAGGTCTTACATCTACTATAAGAAGGAACGAATAGGATTGGACAGGTTAAGGGCGCACATGGAAACTATGTTAAAACTAGACAAAACCTTCCTAGATGAATATGCTAAGTGGAATGATCACCCCATAGTAGAGTATGCTACGACATATGAATTCTATGAGACATAATGGATTAAAATACTTTTGAGCAGAATTCATGATGACCTATTTTGGATAGGTGATGTGCCAGTTAGAATTACCAGTGACATGATATATGAGATGACAGGCCTATCTAAGATAGGTTTCATCCTTACAATAGGTAATGATGTCAGGAAAATTATTGAGAAAACTTGTAAGTCAAGCAGTGATAGGTGCAGGATGAAAATTGAGCCTATTGAACAAGCTGACATCAAATTGATGTCTATGATACTTGGATACTGGTTTCATCACACCAGCAAGGTGAATAGTGTGTCTATGGGTACAATTATAGCAGCCATTAGACTTGTGAAGGAAGATGGAGAGTTCAACTTGTGTGAGATCTTGCATGCATAGTTGATTGATAACATCAAGGCAATCAAGCATGACAAGACCAAGATATTCAAGTTTGGGTCTTTGATCATTTACATGTACCTTCATATAGTTGGGAAAGTATCAGACTTGTTTTTGGACAAGTCCATTCAAACCATGCCACAAATATCTAACAAAGCATCCACTGAGAGTACATTGAGAGATTATATAACATTAGAGTTGAAGACCTTCAGGGTCAAAATGAAAATGAGGTTCAAAATTATAGAAAACATAGTTGAGAAATACAAGGATACTATTTGTTTTATGGTTGAAATAGATAGAACATGCATGGAGGCAGTTGTACCTAGAACAAAGTGGATTCATCCACTTGGTTATGAAGGAGAGGAACAAGTTTTGGAAGCATATGCTCAAGTATTGCTTTTAGCTCCTACTAACCTTAATGAGCCAAGATGGGGAACTTATGAGGAGAAGACAAGAGAGATAGATGCTAAACTAAACAATGTAGCAACTAAAAGGAAAGCCTCTAAGATTACATTTGAGATACTCAAAATTTATGGAGTAACACAAGAAGACCTAGACAAAGCAAGGGAAGAAAATATTGCTTTGGAAATTGAGAGCACATCCATAGTGGAAGCTAAGTCTGATGATCCTAAGATGAAAAAGGTAAAGATTGAGAAGACTGATGATCTAAAGGATAAATAGGGTAAAATTGATGATGTTAGTCCTGTGCCCACTGTTACAGTTGATATTGAGTCCACAGATGCATCTCCTAAGATGCCCAAGAGGAGAAAACAACCCGCCACAAGTCACCCTTCAGCTAGAGCCACAAGAAGCAAATTGAAAAATGTGCAACCACCTCTAGAAGTAGGATTCATACCTAGTCTTCAAGTGTCAAAGACTAGAGTAGTAGAAGAAGGAAGGCTAGATCAAATAGCCAAGTTTTATGAAAAACATCATGAAATTGATAAGTTAGAGATTCATGAGATGCTGATCAAACACATGATATAATTCAAGAAGACAGTTCTTGAATTGAAGACAGCTATCCCAGATAAGATATGGGAGATTATGGATACCTTGAAGAGACAAGCCACTGAAGAAGACTTCAGAATCATGGAACAAACACTTGATTCCAATCTTCCAGTATGTTCTGTTGAAGAAAATACACTGTTATTGAATTTGGTGAAGCCACACTTAAGGACAAAGATGATAACACTACACATTATGAACAAAGACTATGAGCTAATAACTAAGGAAACAAAGAAGGTCTTTGAGAAGGTATTCTTAGAACAACACATGAAACCTAAGTCTGCACTCATCACTCAAGCACCTAGTGAGAAAGATAAAGCAATAGAGACCTCCAATATACCATTTACAGGTCCTTAGTATTTAGTGCCTATAGTGGTAACACCTACAAAGGCAATAAAGTCTGCACCCATAATAGATACACAAAAAGATGATACAATCTTCATTGACAATGTAGAGATTGCAATGGTGGCCACATACAATGACTTGGATAAGTATGAAGAAGCTTTTGTGAGCACACAAGAAGCTGAAATGTTATGTAGCAACACACTACCCACTCATCAAGAAGAAGCATTGATTGATGATGATAAAGAAGAATAAAGGATGGAAGAAAAGAAATAACAAGAAAAAGAAATAGAAAAAGAAAAAATAGAAAAAGAGGAAGAAAAGAAAGAAGAAGAAAAGGTGAAAGAAAGTGAGAAAAAGGATGAAATGTCAGTAGAACAAGAAGTGTTGGACAACACTCCCATCACTCCTTCAGTAGCATTGTTGTCAAGTTTGACACCTGACACATCCAGTTTGGACTCATGGAGAGAAGAAGACTTGATTAAGTTCAGCGTCTTAGAAATGGAGAAGGCCAAAGAAAAACAAGTAATGAGGAATCCCCTCCTGGTAGAATTAGTAAGCATTTTGAACAATTTATTACCAGAGGACAAGAAAGTGTCAAAGATACATTCTGTTGATGATGTGAGTATAGTCATCTCACTTCAAAAGCAATTTCTCAAGCCTTGAAGAATCTACATCCCTAGTTGTAGAAGAAAAGTATCTAAAGAAGAGATTGAATGAATTGATCAGTAACTTTGCACTTGACCTCAGCTCCCTCAAGATTGGTCAAGCATCCCTAAAAGAATTTTTAGATCAAGGGAGAAGAATCATTACAGAATGCATGGATCAAGATAAGCTTACTGATGCTCATTTCAAGAAAATAAAAGAGATAGAAGCTATGATTGAGAAAGTGAAGAGTTCAGTGAAAGATAAATCCATAGATGTGAACATATGCAATAATGTCTATCAAATTCAGATAGACAAAATTGAGAAGGTAGAAAAAGAGATAACAAAGTTAAGGACTAGACATAATCAATTGAGGAATGCTCTTGCACCCTCATTAGACATTCTAAATCAGAACATCAAGGAGATTGATGCCACCATGATAACCTATGATCAAGGTCCTTCCATAGATTTGAAGAAGATGGAGAAGCTTCAATATGCATTATGCACCCATCTCCAGATAGTAAACTCTTTGATCACATTTTGGAAGAAGGAGATCTAGAACCTAAAGATTGCATATCCAAATGTTTTCCCTCAATAAGTATGTATAGATACAGTTTTTGTAACACCTTTGTCATTAATGTCAAAGGGGGAGTTATGTATAGAATATGGATCATAATATGTATAGGGAGATATAAGTATATGTATAAAAGACAAAAAGTTTTTTGTATTAAGGACAGTTAGCAACTTGGCCATATTCCTTTGTTGCCATCAATGAAAAAGGGGGATATTATTGGCAAGTTGGCTATATTGATGTATATGACTTAATATAGTGTTGTCATTATGGCAACAAAGTCATATAGCATTTTGGAGTCAGCGCACTTGATGAGAAGATAAAAAATTGGTTAAGTGTTGAAGACTGGACAGTGTACAGAGTTCCTGCAGCTCAGAGCATCAGCGCACGTGCGTACGAAATAATTATGGTATGAGCCTTGGAAGTTAAGTTCATTAGACTATATTCATGCTTAGTATATGAGCACATGATTAGATATGCAAGGATGAGAAAGATACAGTCAGTTGAAGTTGCACAACTAGTGTGTGCCAGTAAAGAATAGAGTAAGCAACCGACAGTTATCATTTTGAGTTGTGACTATATTATAATGTTGTAAAGGATATGCACATATTGTAATTAGGCTACCAACATGTATATATGTTTTATTGTAAACATGCTTAAGCCAATTCATTTGGAAGCATTGTATGTAATAGGTTTAAGGGCCAACCTAGTTGTTTATTTTATATGTGCATATAAATATAAGATGCACCCATTGTATCCGGTATGGAAGTTGATAGAGAATTATGATAAGAAGGGAAGAAGTGTGTGAAGAAACTATAAGATGTATTAGAGCTTTTCTAGAGGTAAAAGCATTAGTGCATCAAAGGAACTGATTTGACAAGCAATGTCACAATGATAGTTCATCCAATAGATATAGTGTGTATATGAGATCAGAAGGTTGTAGCTTTCACCACTTGAGCAGTGAGCTCTAGAACAGTGCATCCACTCCCCTAACAGGGACTATTTTAAAATAATCCTAATAGGGTATGACCCTTGACAAGGTCTACTGTACTTAAAGCATTGTAAAGCAACTCCTAACAGGGTTAAGGATCTTCTAACAAGGATCACAAAAAACTAGTACATAATATTAGTGGGTGTCAATTCCCACCAGGGTTTTTACTAATTTGGGTTTCCCGTAACCATATTGGTGTCATGTGTTGATTTCATGTTTCATGTTTATGTGAATGTTTAATTTAGTACTTAAGCATTTAAGTTCAATACAAAGATTAAAGTGAAAAGTTGAAATACAGTGAACACTGATTCATCCCCCCCTCTCAGTGTTCCCATTCCTAACAATTAATTCATTTATTTTAGATACATTCAAATTTTATTAGGTACACTTAATTTCAAATTAGTTAATTTCATATGCAATATTGATCCATTCATCTTAGATGAGTTCATTTTAGATGCATTTAGTTAATTATATGCATTAGTCCACATAAGATCATATAAGGTACATTTAGTTAATTATATGCATTACACCATATACATATTCTATAGGTTTCTATAGATGCCCTTAGGTACTCATATTATACCCTAAAGAAACCCTTGTTAATGTATTAGAAGTCAATAGAATACATGTAACCTAATTAAATTCTAGTTGTCTATTGATTAAAATGATAGATCAATAAACCCAATATAATTGTATATGGATGAAAATTAATTATAGGTAAAGACATATTGTAACTTAAATGTATTTACATAATTTTGTTATTAATATTTAATTAAGTATTATTACTTTCTATTCTAATCCCTAAATATCATCCATATCCCTGACCCTAAATACTATTTCTAACCCTAAATATCAACCATATCCCTCAATCCTAGTCCAAATCATAAATCATAAATATTAATTCTAAATGTTGAACCCTAATCCTAATGATAATGTAATCTTGTACCCTATTTATATTTAGGATTAAGATTACAATTAGGATTTAAAAAAATTATTATAAATATATGATCGTGATTAGGGTTTAATATTTATGATTAGGGTTTAGCATTTATTACTAGGGTTTACTTGACTAGGATTAGGATTAGGCTTTAACATTTAGAATTAGGGTTGATTATTTATAATTAGGATTTACCATTTGGTGCAGGAGCACCTAGGAGATCAAAGGTTTCTATGAAGGACTTGGTTTTGTAGATGTAATAAGGTCATGTTAGGCCATTTTCACTTTGTAATAAGGCCTTGGAGCCAATTTTGTGTCTATAGTCTATCATGACCTAAATGGTCAACTATAGTCAAACTTCACCCAAATTGTGTAAATGGGTGTAAATCATGTTTTTGGACCATGTGTGGTTTATTCTCAGAGGTTCTAAGTTGTTTTTATATCTTAGGAACCCTTTTGTGGCAAAATGTAAAAGTTGTCAAAAGTTGTTTTGTAACTTTGATAAAATTTTATGCAATTTGTTATCCAATGGCCAACTAATTCAAAAGTTAGTTGGAATCAGTTGTGATAGGTCCCAATAGGCATGTTAAAGCCTTTTTGGATGATGTAAGATGTAATGGTAAAGTCCAAAAACATGTTTGAGCCATGGTAGTTTGACCTAGTCAATGAGGGGTCCCAAGTCTGGAAGTGGGATATGTTTTATATCTAGATAAAGGGTATCTGTAACTGGTCTTTATTTGGTAAGTGTTTGGGAAGATTGCAAGTTATGCCCCAAAAGGATTTCAACCCTAATTGAACATAAACACTAACCATAACATTAAAATAGATTGAGGGATACTATTACTAACTAAATGAAACTAATATTGGACATGACAATTCCTATAGTCTAGTCTAAGGATACTTTGTTACCATATGATCTAAGACCTTTTTTTTTATAGATTTATTATCTAGCAATGCAATCTATGATCCTATTTTCAATACTTGTGATATTGTTTTATGTGATACCATGTCAAGCCCCTTTGGTTATGATACAAAATCAAAGTGACTCCAAAAAACCATTGCAATTCCTATAATTTCAATTTTTGATGTAAGAAATAATATTATATAGTGCAATTCCTTTATGCTATGGGAGTTCCATCTGATTTTTTATCCAACCTAATAATTGAGGGGGAATTAATTCCCAATTCAAGATGTTACCATGCATGGTTTGATAATATATCAATCATATTTCATTAATTTTTACGTATATTATATTTCATTGATAATATTATATTTTTACTTATATTATATAATTTTATAAATTATATTTCTAAATTAATATTAGAAATTATATTTCTAAATTAATATTAGAAATTATATTTCTACTTTATTATATAATTTTATAAACTTTTACCTATATTATATTTCTATATTATTATGTTGATAACAATCTTTATGCATTATCATCAGATACATCACCAACATATTGGTAATATTCACTATTGCTAGGGAGAATGGGAGGAGCGGGAGCTAGAGCTGGTGCTGGTGCAGGAGAAAATTTGAATGGAGGTTTGGACGGGAAACCTAGAAGCACTTTTGGGGCACCTGTTGGAGATGCGGGATAGTCTACTAGCATCTTGTTAGTGTCAGCAGATAAGGAAGAAGATGATGGGTCAATGAAACCTATGGATGATAGCAGGGTTTTGAGGTGTAGGGCCCCACAAAGAGATAATGCTTCCCTAGACCTAGGGAGGGGGAGCTTAGAATCTTATTGGTGACCCAATAAAAGTGAGTCTATTCTTCATGAGAGGCCCTGGATGGCGCTCTTTGGAAAGAAACCTTCGGGAAAGTCCACTCTTCCTAAAGCAAACAATATATATGATCCTACCAAGGGAGAATTATATATTTTCATCCCAAACCAGGTTATTGATCACTCGATGTCTCTGATGGATCTTATGTTGGTAGGGAATTTGTTGAGGTGAGACCAAACATAGATTATGTTTGAAGGTTCACATAGAGAAGATGGTTCCTTAAGGGACAAGTTGATATAGCTGCTATGCCAAAAGGTTTCTTCTCCTTCTCATTCACCATTGGTGAGGATTTGACCAAAGCCTTATGTGGAGGACCCTAGCTTATGGAAAAGTCATCTTGGCTCTAAGAAAGTGGGAGCCTAATATGGATTTAAGTGAATCTTTTCTGGATTTGGCTCCTGTCTGGGTTAGACTTCCAGGTCTTCACTTGGAATATTGGAATGAATGTGTTTTCAAAGGGATAGCCAATGTTTTTGGAGAACTTCTATCTTTTGATCTAGCTATGACATCTAAATCCATATTGGTGAATGCTAGAATTTGCGTTAATATTTGTAAGTCTACTGACCTTCCTTTATCTATAGACTTGGTTTCTAAAATGGGTATCTGGAAACATCCAGTTGAATATGAGTTCGTCCCTTTTTCTTGTTTCATCTGTAAAAAGATGGGCCACTAGGCTAAAAAGTGCCCGTTGAAAGTTACAAAAAAGAAAGAGGGAGCTACTGAGAACAAAAAGAATGAGACTAAAACAATTGTTTGGAAACCTAAGTCTTCTACTTTAAAGGACTCTTCTAAAGATTTAGTTAAACTAGCTAATGAAGAGGTTCCAAAAAAGGATGACCAAATCCTTATGATTGAAGGCCATGAAAGTGAAACGACAGGCTTATGAAGCAATAAGCAAGAGAGTAACCCACTCGTATAGCCTGAGATGAAAGATAGTGACCAGATTGAAGTTATTAGACCCAACCCTTCCAATGAAGAGAATCTTGACAAGATTTTTAGGGAAAATCAGTTTTGTAATCACCTGAAAATGGACAAGATCATTTAAGTGAGAAATCAAGGCAAGAATCAACACAATTAAATGCAATTAAATCAAATCAAATCAAAATCAAAGATAAATTATAATTGAACCTTAATCCAAATTTAATTGAAAATCAAAAGCCATTAAATCAATTTAAATCAAATAAATAATGATAAATTAATTAATTATGTAATTAATCTAATTAATTACATAGTTTAATTTAAATCAAATCAACCCATTCAAGGGGTACACATGTCTAAGTAAATTAAATAAATTCAATTAATTAATTCCTATTTTCTCTCAACCACCAAATGGGAGGAAAATCAATCAACCAATAGGAATTGAGGACCAAGCTCACATGGATCAAGCCTAAATTGAATCTCACTCACTCATTTGGAAAGAGTATCTTGTCCACTCATTTTGTCCCCTTGTCCCAAGCTTTGAGGACACAATATTTAAATTGTCTCCAAAGGTGGAACCATGGACTCAACTCTCACCTAACCTTGATCAACTCAACCACACCCCCTACCCTTTCCAAAATCTATAAAAGTAAGGCATAATTCACTCAATTATCATCCATAAATCTGAGAATAGCATCAAACCTCTTGCAAATTAGAGCTAGAAAGGCAAATATAGAAGCTAATTAGATAATTTCAATTTGGAATTAACATTGTTATTAGCTTTGCTTATCATTCTCATTTTAGGACTGTCACGAATGGAGGCTTGCTGAGAGCTTTATCATTAGCATCCCTAAATAGAGATCCACAGAGTGCTTAATTGTCAATTATTAGCTTAAATATATTGCTATTTATGGTAATTTAGTATTTAGTTTGAATTATTGATGATACTAACCCTATGAAGGTAATTTTTCTAGTACAAAAAATGGCACCCACCGTGGGGCATTAGGCCTCATAAATTTAGAAATTCGGAGAAGTAAAATTTTTCTTGCAAATCTTGTTTTCTTCTCTATTTTGTAGGTGAAATAATGCGTTTGACACTTTTTGTAGCGCATTTACCATTTTTTGCAGTGCTTCTGAGACCTGAAACAACGCTTCTACGATAAAGTCTTGTGCCTTGACATGGAGTTTTAGTGCGTTTGATTCTTTCTATCTTCTGTCTAATATTCTTTCAATGCTTTTGCCCTGACTAGCCAGCGTGTTTACATAATTCTCCAGTGCATTTAATCTTTTTATGATGCCTTTGCTAATTTTATCAGTGCTTTTAAATTCTATTTCAGCACTTTTGAAAATTTTAGTAGTGTGTTTAATCTGACCCACATCGCGTTTAAGCATTTAAATAGCACTTTCAATAGATTCTATAGCGCTTTTGATTAAATTAAAAATTAACAGAATTTGACTTATGGAAAATGTTTTCTTTGTGTCTGCAGGACACTAGTCATAAAAGAATAAAAAAACCAGAGACCAGATTCAATAGTGAGGGAAAAGCCTTGACAAAAAGGATCAAAGAGGAGAATATTGCACACATCAAGCTGGTTTTAGAAGATTCTCAACAAGAAAGCAAGGTATATGAACAATACTTAAAAGTTGTAGAAGCATATAAAGAAAAGTTTGTATCATTAAATTGGATTTCTTCACCTTAATAAATTTTTTCTCAAATTTGGTAAATAAGGCTTAGATTCAAGTTTATCTTTGTTTTTTTCATTTTGGTTGGTTGTGTTGACTAACTTGTTGGAGGAGAAGCAAAAGGAGAGGAACGATCGCCACTAGGTGAGCATAAAAATGAAAAATTCATCAAAAATGCTCCTAGCCTTAGCTAGCATCGATTAAAGGTAACCCTAAAACTTGGTCAATTTTTTCTTAAATTGTGACCTTGTCAATTCTAAAATCTAGTAATTAAAGAAGCCTATTATTGTTTGAGGAATTTGATATTAGGCCTATGCTCTTCACTTTCTAAGTGAATCAAAATTCCAAAAGTGTCAAACTCCTTGGTTAAAAGAAAGGCTAAGTAAATCAAGCACTAAATTTGAACAACCCCTTGTTTGTGGAAGAGAGTAGAAATACTCGATTCCCTTTAGTTAGTGGGTTTGGTAATTGAACCTTGTTAAAAGTGTTTGGGGATTAATAAGTAGATAGGGATATGCTCTTCACCTTTTGGTGAATCAAAATCCTAAAACCTATTTCTTCATTCCACTTTATTAGTTTCAAAATGAACATGCTAGATCTATAGTGGGCTCACCTCCTGAGATTTTCCTTAATAAGGCTGGTGAGAGGGACAACCCAAAGTGGGATACAATCACCTTTTTCGTGATCATCCAACCCACTATAAAATGAAATGCATGCATCCTTAATGGAGTGTGTGACAAAAAGGTGTTAAATTTTTGAACTTCCTCAAGTAGTCCTTCGAGATTGTGCAAAAATCTAACATACCGGTTGTGGGAAGCCTCTTAATATACTTGGAGGATGAAAGTTTAATATCCATTTTGAACAGAATCTTGATTAAATACCTTGTTAAATTAGCAAAGACTACCTTATAGAGCCATGTTTACAAACTGAATTTTGGGCTAGGTAGATTGCTTGAAGTGTCTTTTTGTGCAAAAACCCATGATAATGTCCTTACAAATTCAAACACTTATTGTGTAGAGGGTTAAAAAGAACAAATGTATGTGTGGTTGTTGTGTTTGAGAAATACATATAAAAAGTAAGAGACATCCATTTGAAAATTCATCTTATATTTTTAAATCTCTTCATAAAAGCAAACAATAACCAAATTGGGGAAAATGATTCGAAATCAAACCTTGTAGGATGTCGGTTTCCACATGCTCTCATAGGCCTAAACTATCTTTACAAGAAGATGGCACTTGCATTGCCAAAGAGGTCCTAGAATTTGAATATCAAAGTCCTTTCAACAATCATGATCAAGGGGATAGTCTCCCAAATCTATTTGAAAAGAGACTTGAATCAATGGATAGAAACTCCATGTTTCATGATTACCATCATGGAGGAAACAATGACAATATCAATAATGCTAACCGAGAGCTTAAGGATACACTTGAAGAAAGGGCTAATAAAGTGGCTCAAGAAACATAATTTCTTGAAGTCATGGATAAAATAATAGATAGAGATAGGGAGAAGTTTTTCCTAAACCTATCCCAAGCAGGGGTAAAGCTTCCACATGATTATGATGTGGATCAACTCAAGAAAAACAAAGAAGATGAAAACCCGATGAATGTTATGACTCAACAATTGAAAATGTTTCAAGCACAAATTGACTTAATGAAAAAGGCCACTGAACCTAAGCCATTCTCTATCGAGGCCTTGTGCCCATTCCCTTTTGACAAAAGCTTAGTTATGGCACCTTTTCCTATCAATACCATCTTTCCTAAGTATGATAAATACATGTATAAATCAGACCCACAGGATCACCTTAGAGATTTATGCATTGAATTTATGCATAACACCACATACCTAATGAGACTTTTTCCAAGAAGTTTAGGAGGTCAAGCCATGGAATGGTTCTCCAAAATTCTGCAAGGGATAAAGACTTTCGAGGAATTAGCCTCCAAATTTGTAACCCATTATTCTTACAACATCAAACATGAGATTACCATGCTCAAACTATGTGATACAAAACAAAAGGATGGTGAATCTTTCTTAGGGTTCCTTCAAAGGTGGAGGACCATTTTTGCAAGGTATCCATGAAGTATCCCTAAAAAGGAGAAAATGGAAATATTTATGAACAACTTAAATGCAGAGATGAACTATAGGCTCCAACTTCAATGTCCCCCTACATTAAAAAAACTTATTGAGAATGGGATCAAAATTGAATATGTGTTGGTTAAGAGGGGAGAGATCAAATTGTTCAAAGACAATAAACCCTATACCCACACTAATAATAATCATTATGTATCTAATTATATCAATAATAAAGGGGTCAATAATCACAATGATAAACTTAAACTATGGTTGAAAAACAATAACAAAAACCTTGTGAATGATGGAGTTATGGGGGTACACAACTTAAAAGCTACCCCCTTTAATTTATCAAGTGGAGAAAATTCCTCATATAATGTGAATCAAATGAATAAAGCTCCTTTCAATAACACCAATTCCAATAATAACAATAATAATTCTAACAACGATCCCTTCAATAATGCTAATGGAAACAAGCCCAAGCCTTTCTTTTCCACATATCAAAAGAGAAAATTCACCTTTTTAGGTGAACCATTGGAAAATGCGTTGAGGACTTTAGTGGCTAACAATATTATCAATTTACCTAAATTAAGGCCATATGAACCCCAAATTAAGCTGAATTGGTGGAATGATTCTCACCATTGTGAATACCATTGAAATAAGGGTCATAAAACCTTCATACGACCTTCAAAAATCCTTTCCTAAACCACAAAAAGGGTGAGTCATCAAACACTAATCAAAATACTAAAAGAGGTAATGAGAAAGTCAAATTTTCTCATACCTATGATAACATCATTAATACTTTAAGTAGTGATAAGAATACCATAAATTTTATAGTGGTAAAAGAGAAGCCAAGGCAAGCAACATCTAATGTTGTAACTAAGGGGCAAGCATAAAAAATTACTCTACCTGGAAATGCCCTGAGGATTGTTCTACCAAAATAAACCTCATTTTCATCTTCAAAACAATACAATTTGGTAGACCAATTACAAAGAACTCTTGCTCAGATCTCTATCCTAGAGTTACTAAAACTCTCACCAACCCATAAGGAGATTCTAGAGAAAGCCTTGGTAGAAACTAATGTGCCTCTAAATCTAGATGCAGACAATTTTCAAAACATGGTAAGGCATCTTATTGTACCTCATTGCCTATCTTTTTTAGAGAAAGATGACATGTCATTAAATCACCCACAAAATTTTCCTTTGCATACAGAGGTTCTAATTCATAAGCATAGAGTAAAAAGAGTCCTTATTGATGGAGGAGGCGGCTTAAATATTTGTACCCT
Organism: Chamaecyparis obtusa; assembly: GCA_027943335.1. Lineage (NCBI taxonomy): Eukaryota > Viridiplantae > Streptophyta > Pinopsida > Cupressales > Cupressaceae > Chamaecyparis > Chamaecyparis obtusa. Next base: position 83,439 of record BSBK01010871.1, read on the forward strand.
AAAATTGGTAAAAGCCTTAGTATTTTCTGAGGAGGCTATTGACCCAAAGAAGAAGATAAATATACAATCCCATGATGATGAAGAAAGAGCTTCTAAATGTGTCATATTACTTCCTACCAGAGTTGGTCCCATGCAAAAAGAGACCATTTTCGAAGTCTTAGACCTAAAGTTGACTTACAATATCTTGTTAGGGAGGCCATGGATCTATGAAATGCAGGTTGTGCCTTTGACTTATCACTAATGTCTCAAATTACCCTATCTAGGACAAGAAATCATGGTAAGTGGGGACTCAAACCCCTTTCAATATTGTAATAACATGAAGCCTATCAATGATTCCTTAGTCCCACACAATGCAGAAGGGTCTATCCCTCAAAGAATAGAGCAAGGCCAAATCTCAAAGGATATTACATCTTTGAAGGGAAAAAAAAAAGAAGAAAAATAAATTATTGTTGAACACATCCAAAGTCCTACTAACCTAGCTACATCGACAAAAGGAAATGAAAAGGTTAGTGAGGAAAGTACTCCTAAGAAGTAGAAAGAAGACAAAGATAAATCTATTCAAATTTACACCAAAGATGCTCATTACCAAAAGATGGATCATATGATGAGAAAATTTGAAAAGAAATGCCAAATTAAACAAAAAGGAGTGGGTGAATATTCCTTATCCATGATGGACCTACCCTTATCTCCAAAATCCTATGGGAGGCCATCCAATCTACCTCATAAATACAATGATAACTTTGTGAGAGAAAATACATATTCATTCATGGAGGCAGAAGACAATGAAATCCTAAACTGGCTTTATAAAGATGAAGAGTCAAGTACACATGAAAAACACATCCAAAATGTAAGCATTCCCACACATCAATATGGGAAAGGATTTCAAATCATGCATTAAATGGGATACAAAGGACAAGGAACTTTAGGAACAAGAAATGGAGGACTCATTGAACCCATTGAAATGACATGGAGAGATAAAAAAGAAAAGACAGGATTAGGGTACCTAGAATAAGGGTACACTCAAAAGAAATATCCTAAAATATATGACTAAATTTTACAATTAGGTTCTCAAAGTGATGAGGATTCCAAAAATTGGGAATGAGAATAATTGTCAAGTGAGTCATGTCAAGATAAGGAAATAGATGTCATTCACAGCTTCACTTCTATCAAAGAAAAGGAACAAATTTTAGAATCAAATCAGAATCAAGCCTCAAGTTCAAGTCAAGTGGTCTTAGATAATGTCCCAATTCAAGTAATTAAAATAAATTAATGGGTAGGAGAACCCTATGTACCATCATGGAGACTTGTTATGGAAGAATCTAACATTATGTTTAATCCACAAGATTTTTACCCAACATAAATCATAGAGGATTCAAGTGAGGAAGATTTTGATCCTAGTTCTCTAGAGCATCTCGAAGAAGCACATATTATAGATTTGAGTGATATAATGTTCGAACCTTCAAATGAAGTCCTGTCCCTAAACCCCATTGAACTAAACCAAAGCATTGATCTGTTAACCCTTATCTATTCGGAATTAATTGAATGAGATTCCATTGAACCTACCATCCTCCCTACTTTTTTGAATGATAACTTGTTGTCCCAATACCTAAATGTGGTTGAACCTTCTTCTACAATGGAATATCAGGAATAAGTGACAAAGGAAAGTATCCAAACTCTCAATTCAATTAAAAATAAAAAAAATAAAAAATGGAAAGAATCTAATGTTGAAAACCACGTTGTGGCAACATTAGATAAAAAAGAGAAAGAAATAAAGAATGATTCCAAAGGTGAAAAATCAATTGAGGCACCTAGGGAAGGGAGTTTGGATACTTTACTCGAGCACTATGAAGAAAGATCTCCTATCTTGATTGAACGAACAAAAAAAGTGAATATTGGGTCAAAATTAGAACCAAGGATCATACACAACATCATCTCTATCTAGTGAGGAAAGAAAAGAATTCATAACATTTTTCAAGGAAAAACAAATCAATTTTGCATGGTAATATGATGATATGCAAGGATTAGATCTAAATTTAATCATGCATCACTTGAACATAAAAGGAGTAAGACCAGTAAAGTAGAAATTGAGAAAGATGCATCCACATATAGCTTTGCTTGTAAAAGTGGAGTTAGAAAAATTGGTGAAAGTTGGGTTTATAAGAGCCATTGATTATGCCCAATGGATTTCAAACATAGTGCCAGTTTCAAAAGCATACAAGTCCATTAGAATTTGCACAGACTTTAGGGATCTCAATCTTGTGTGTCCTAAAGATGACTTTATGTTGCCAAGCATAGATGCAATCGTAGATCTAACAATAGGACATTCAATGTTCTCACTTATGGACAGGTTTAGTGGTTATAATCAAATAAAGATAGAACCCGAAGATCAAGATAAGACAACATTCAAATGCACATGGGGGACATTTTGTAGGAATGTTATGCCTTTTGGTCTAAAGAACGCCGGAGCTACCTATCAAAGAGCCATGACGAAAATATTTCATGACATGATGCACAAGTTCATGGATGACTATGTAGATGACATACTTTCTAAATATCACTCAAGAGAAGAACATCTACCCATCTTAGAGGATTGGAGCAATTCAAAGTAAGGTTAAATCTGAAGAAGTAAGCATTTGGTGTTCAATAAAGAAAGCTACTAGGGCACATTATTTCAGCAAAAGGAATAGAGGTAGATCCTACTAAAGTCAAAGCCATCATGGAGATGGAAGCACCTAGAAACATAAGTCAGATGAGATCTCTTCAAGGCAGGATCCAATCTGTATGAAGGTTCATCTCTCAATTAGCAGAAAAGTGTCATAATTTCACTCAACTCCTTCATAAGGACATAGTTTTCAAATGGGATGAGAAATGTGAAGAAGCTTTCAATTTGTTGAAGAAATATCTAATGAACCCACCAAATTTGATGCCACCTATAAGAGGCAAGCCTTTGATTCTATACATTTCAGCAACCAAACACTCATTAGGGGCACTCTTGGCACAAGAAGATGAATCAGGAAAAGAAAAGGCTATATACTACATAAGCAGGACTTTGGTGAAATATGAGTTGAACTATACCTTCATTAAAACAACATGTTTGGCCAGAGTTTTTGCTTCCCAAAAATTACGCCACTATATTTTATCCCACAAAATTTGACTCATCACAAAGATTGATCCCTTGAAATATCTTCTTAGCAAAACAACATTGAATGGGAGACTAGCCAAATGGGTCATGGTGTTAAGTGAATTCGACATAGAATATGTAGATCATAAATCTATCGAGGGCCAAGTCATAGTTGATCAATTAGTAGAATCACCATTGCAAGATGACCATCCAATACAAGTGGAATTTCCAGATTCTGAAATTGTGAATGTGGAAGCAAAAACATGGAAACTATATTTTAATGGTTCCTATACACAACATGGATTGGGAGCAGGCATAATTTTGATTACTCCTCAAGGATCTACAATTCCAAAATCATACAAATTGCTATTCCCATGCAAAAATAACATAGCTGAGTATGAAGCATTGGTCATTGGGATAAAACTAGCATTAGAATGGAAAGTGACAGAGCTACAAGTCTATGGAGATTCCCAATTAGTTATCAATCAAATTAATGATGAATATCAAATGAAAGATGACAAGATGATACCTTACAAAAATATGGTTGCAAATCTTAAGAAATATTTTACTCTCATCACATTTGAGCAAGTACCAAGAGAGAAGAATAAAGTAGTAGATGCAATGGCTACTTTGGCATCACTTCTCCAAATACTAGATCAAAGCGCCAGATATGAATTCCTGGTAGAAGAAGTTGAGCAACCCACATTTGACCCTACCCATCCTCATACTATTTTTTTTCTAACTGGACATGAATCAACTTGGTATGGAGACATTTATGCATAGTTAAAAGACAAAATCCTACCTATGAATCAAACTAGGAATAAAAAGAAATTTTTTATCTGACAAGCCGCTCGTTACACCTTAATATCTGACACATTATATCATAAGATTCTAGGTGGAATGCTTCTTAGATGTCTAGAGGAAGAGGAATCAAACATAGCCTTATGAGAAATTCACAAAGGGATTTGTGGGTCACATTTGAATGGTTTAACCCTAGCTAAGAAACTTCTTAGGATAGGATATTTTTGGCCTACTATGGAGAAAGACGCTTGTCACTTTGCTAAAACCTATCAAAAATGTCAATATCATGGGAATTTAATATATGTACCCATACAAGAGCTTCATCCTATGATGACACCTTGGCCATTTTATCAATGGGGTTTAGACTTAATAGGGATGATTTATCCACCATCTTCAAATGGTCATAAATTCATTATCACAGAAACAAAATACTTTACCAAATGGGTGGAAGTTGTACACTTATCAACTATTATAAGAAAATAGATATCCTTGTTTATTCTAAACCACATAATATGTAGATATGGTATACCTCATCCCATCATCACGGATAATGCAAAGCACTTCAAAAACAAGGATTTAAAAGAATTATGTACAAAGTTTCAAATGATACATCACTCATCTTCAATATATTACCCCCAAGGTAATGGACAAGCCGAAGAAATGAATAAGAACATCCTAAAGATATTGAAGAGAACCGTGTATAAATTAGGTAGAGTTTGGCATATAAAAATAAACCTGACTTTATGGGCTTATAGGACAAGTATCAAAATGCCAACAAGAGCTACACCATTTTCCTTAGTCTTTGGAACAAAAGTAGTTTTACCTTTGGAGGTAGAACTTCCATCTTTGAGAGTATCTCTACATGGTTTGATAAGTGAGGAAGATTATAGAGTTTCTAGGTTGCATGAACTAGAACTGCTAGATGTGAAACAACAACAAGCATTTGATCACTTGAAAGTATATCAAAACAAAATGTTAAGGACTGATACCAAGCATATCAAGTCAAGAAAATTCCAAATAGGTGACTTAGTTTTGCGAGAGAATCCCAAGAATCAAGCAAAAAGAGAAAAGAAAGTAAAATGGGAAGCAAACTGGTTAGGACCTTTTGTGATCACTTCATCTTTTGGGACATGCACCTATAAGTTAGCTGATTGTGATGGAGAAGAGTTGCAAGAACCTATCAATAGCATTCATCTCAAAAGGTTCTAAACATAAAGGAAATGAAAGGGATAAAGAAAAAGAGTATCAGAAAATTAGATGGAGAGCATCCTATTTATTGTATATAGTCAAAAGAGATCCTAAAAATACCAAAAACATTGAAAATCAGAAAAGAAAAAACAAACCAGAAATGCAAAAAAGATAAAAAATAGTTGAAAATTGAACATGAAGAAAGCCAAAAACATTCATAAATGATCCTAAAAAAGATGTTGTCTTGGTGAAAACCTAGAAAATAGGTGCCTTGATAATATGGAAAAGAAAAAAATTGAAAAAGGAGAAAATACAAAAAAATCAAAAAATCAAAAAAGTGCCTTGGTGAAAACCTAGCAAATAGGCGCCTTGGTAGCAAAAAAAGGAAAAAAGCTTTAAAAAAAATAGAAAAAGGAAGAAAGATCCATTCAATCGGTGAAAACTTGGTAAACATGCACCATTGAAAGTCCAAGTTAGTCGCATACCTAGCAGTCATCCTTGTAAATATTGCATTCGCCAACATTTGTATATACTACATAATAAAACCCCACAGTTGCATTTGCAAATACATAAAGATTTTGGTCACCTTATCTGTAAATTAGCCTAAGTATCACAAACATCATCATATCAAACTGGGGGAAATCTACTCTAAAGGAGGGGGGATTCATCAAAAGAAAACTTTAATCAATCATCAAATTAATTCATCAAAACACAAGTAAAACACTTAATCAAATTCTAATCCTAAATCTAATTTGAACCAAATGCAAAAAATTGATCCAAGAGATTACACGAACCTATCTTTATCAGGATTCAAAGTATGAAATGGATGGAACTACACTTGATATATGGATTTGAAAAACATTGCAATTTTTTTCTAAAGTGTTGACTTGATTGATGAAATTACATCTTTCTAGCGAATTGATGAAAGTTTTTAAACTAGACAAGCTATGATGAAAGCATGATATTTTATTGATTTCTGAATGATTATCTTAAAGATAAAAGTTTTTAAAGCATGTATTATTTGTCTAAGGACATGATCATCAAAGAATCATCGAGGAATTGTACATGTGATGAAACTAAGATTTTTGTTTGTTTATGCAAAAGGATACCTTGTATATTTTGATGTTCAATATCATAATACCAAAATCCACTTGCAACATAGAATCTGACAAAATTGGTATTCGCACTCTCATGATTGACTTCAATCAGTGATTTTTATACTAAAAAGAGATGGGAAAGCAATGAAAGAGGTGAAAGAAGTATTCATATCATCATAGTTGAACTAGTGATGGTTGTACTAAAACAGGTTTCCAAAACTGCTCAATGATGATTATAAGCTCCAAATTTTTTAATAGTGACAGTTAGTTGCATACATCCTATATTAAATGCATTTAATGTATTTTGATTTTCTTAGCTTCAAAAATTAATTTACAAGAGGAAAATAGAAAGGGGGTGTAGTCAAATCAAAAATCAAATGAGCATCAAAAACTATATGTGATCAAGTGTGTTGGAAATAAAAAACAATAAAAAAACCAAGGTGCATTCCATTAGTTTACTTACATTTGTTAGATCCATGTTATCTTGCACTCATTTAAGATTTTTCCACCCTAGAGTTCAATTAGAGTCTTTGCATTAAGTTGCATTCATTTTAATCTAAGTTCATTACATATAGCTTACATCATTGGCATAACATTAATCACATTAATTTGCATTCATCATTTATATCTTACATAAAATTTAGTACATTAAGTGCATTAGGTTGCATTCATTTAAAAATCCAATTCAATTAAGTTCATTGCATTAGGTTTCATTCATTTGAAAGATCCATCTCATTTAGTATGCATTCTTTAAATAAATCCATTAAGTGCATTCATTAATATCCATTGCATTCATTTAATATTCATTGCATCCATTAAATTATTTCATTCAAATCAATGAAAATTCATCATTAGTCTCATATCATTTGGTTCATTCAAAAACATGGCACATTGCATTATTCATTTAAATCCATACATTCAGTTTCATCATATATTGCATTATCATTTAACATCATCACATATAACATTTAGGATCATTATCCATTACACCATATAGGTCCATAACATTTTACATCACATTTACATATCATAAATCCATCCATACATCCATATATCCATAAAAATCATTACATTATCCATCTAACACATCTATATATCATTTCATCCAGAAAGCATTAAAATATCATATCATTAATCATTACAAGAATCATTAAATTCATATTGCATCCATTCATCTATTCTATGTCATTTATAAGACAACCATATAAGCATAATATAACATATACATCCATATCATAAAACTGCATTCTGAAAAGCATAAAATAAAGCATATAGGAGATAAAATCATGTAGATCTTCATATCATTGTAAAACATCTAAAAAATGAGGTCCAACACATGATGACATCACATAAAGTAAATCTATCAAAATTGAGAATCAATGTCTATGGTATCATCATCATAAATCAACTGAATATCAAAGTCCACGATATCATCAATGAAATATTTGGAAATCAAAGTCCATCAAAGTATCGACAAGTATCAAACATAAGAGAACATCAATGGATCAAAAGAATAGAACATAGTACAATGTCTCAATATCAAAAATTATCATCATATACATCAATGTATAAAAGAATATGTGTCAGATCAGAATGAATCAACTGACTGAGCCACCAACACCATTAGCACCATCAGGACCAGGACTAGTATCAGGAGGACGACTCGAACTAGCCTGTCGCCCATGCTAACTCAGAGCGGCTATAAAAGCCTACATCATGCTACTAAGCTGGCTAACCTACTATCTGATCTATGACACAACTAACTGTAAGGCTTGAACCTCTGATGTAGCCACCGGAGCCTCTGAACTAGGAGCCTATGTAGAAGGAGTTTGTGGTGGAGGGATAGAAGAAGATGGACTAGATAGAGATGGAACTAAAGAAGAAGAAGATGGATGAGATGAAGAAGATGGCATAGAAGCAGAAGTAGGTGCCTGAACTGGAGGAGCCTATGGAACAACTGGTGGAACAACCTATGGAGGAACCTAAGGAGGAGCCTATGTCAGTCTACCCTGAGCCTGATCTAATAATGCATGTACTACCTATGCATCCAACTTCCTTTGATGCCTAGCTCTATAATGAACTTGTCTAGATGTAGGATCTACAACAACTTGGTGTAACACTCTATCCACACCTCTCACCTGACCACCACCCCTAGGAGGAATGGGAGCAACAATAATAACTGGTATCAATACTCGCCCTACTCTAGCTGGTCGATGACCTAGACGTCCCCAAAGAGACCATATCCTACCACCCCTACCTCGATCACTACCATCCCCATCATCATCACCTCCATCCACATCATCATCATGACTCCTCATCAATGTCCGGTATCCTCTTAGCTGGATCTGTAATTCTTGAAAAAGGGTTTCAAGAAAACCAATTCCCATAATTTTTGGTCATGCCTACATCAATAACATGCTCTCTCATGTCCCATGGAAAATGAATGAGGTCTCATACCTCCTGGCAAGCTATCCTAAAATCAACCACTGGACCCCATAATGATCTCTTTTCCTAAACATGAGCATACATGGCTACACCCTGCAACATGCCCTGAGTATGACCATATTGTCGTAGCACTCACCGGAAGAAAAATCTCTCAATAATATGTGGTGTATGGCCAATCATCCAACATGGACAACACATAAAAGGAAGCTTTATCACATCCTTAGGCCATGGATCACATCCTAAGTACGGTCGCCAAATGACCTGATCCATATCATCAATGACACGGTGCCAATAATCTAACTTGCCCATGTGGGCCTGTACAACCATGCCCTCATACATCTAGGAAAACAACCATCTCAGATCATGGTGACGTGCTTCAATAGGTCTTGTCACTAGGAGATGCTCCTATGTCCAAAGTTGTAACAAGATAGCTCCCACAAAGAGAGTAGAAGAGTGTCGATATACCACTGTATGCAACTCATGATAGAGCTGCACCAAAACACACAATCCCTAGTCAAAGAAATAAGGTTGAGCCATCAGGTCCTCAAGAATAGGTCCCCAACCAACTACAAATCCATGACCTTGGTGATCAGGCATGAGGAAGCCTCCAATCAATGCACCCAGAACAACTTTCAATACTGGAAAAGAATAAAACTCTAACCATTGAATATGGTCATCACCTATCATGGGATCCTGGAATACCCTCCGACATGCTGCACCATCATAAACCTGGTCATAGAATACAAGATCACCCCAGGTACGAATGTAGAGGATGCGGTATACATCCTTAGGGGTGATCATCATCTCCCCCATCGGTAAGTGAATAGTGTTATGGTCTGAGTGCCATCTCTCAGCCATAGTAGTGATCAACCCTCGATTCAATCAGAATCAAGGTAGTACGAGCAAGAAAGAAAGGCCACATCTACCTATATGTCTCTGATCCACACCACTTAGATCGTCTATCATGCTAAATGGTAACAGATATAATCCTTGAATGCCCAGTGACTTAAGCACTGCCTACAAAAAGAAAGTTCAATCACATGAATTTTGAAATTAGTTATCTTTTGAATTATCCTAAGTCAATCAAACATTTACAGAATATCAAACCACAATCAATTTTCTTGATTCTATTCAGAGAGGATGGAAAATTCATCATCATCCATCATCTAAATCTAGATTGACAATCAAACATTCAAACTACAATTGAATCAAACTGACATCTCATGACTCACTACCAAATCAAGATTATTACCAATACTGATCAATTGATTGATGACACTAAATAGTTCAAAAAACTGACTAAGGCATTTGGAAATTTTTTACTATCAGGGTAAAAGCGCTATTTTCATGTTTAAAAGTGCTCAAACACAAAAGCATTATTTAAAAGTTTAAAAGCACTATCAAAATGATCAAAAGTGCTAAAAAGTTGCAAATGCGCTAAAACTTTTCAGAAGCACTATTTAACAAATTGAATGCACCATTACAAAGGTCAAAAGTGAAAATGCATACAAAAGCGCTAAAGTAAATTTCAAATGCGAAGTAAGCCCTAAAAACTACGTGCAAAAGCATTTTTTCTCAATGTGTAAGCACTATTTAAAAGCGCAGAAGTGCTAAAAAATAAGCAAACGTGCTAAAAGAATGTGTAAACACGCTATTTCATTTGAAAAAGCAAAAAAATAGGGTTTTTAAAGGAAAAATCAATTAAAAAAAAAACTAAAGCATGAAATTGAAAACTGAAAGGATCAGGCACTTACTGGAGGTCTGTAGGTCGGTGGCCAATGATATTGTCAACCATGCTCAAATCTATGCTCTCTAATTGGGATCACCATCACAAAAAGCTCAAAGGGAGTCAGAGCAAAAAGTTAACTAAGCAAGTGAAAATGAATAGTAAAAATAACTTTTTACCCCTTTATATAGGCTATTTTGACCTAAAAAGGGCATCTTTGACTAGGGAGCCAAAATTTTCACCAAATCTACCAAATCAGGGACATTTGTCATCACATGAATGTAAAATCATTATCAGAAATGAAATTGAAATTCATTATAAAATTGGTCTAATCAATGCAAAATGACCTAAACCGTCAACTTTTCAAACATCTATCAAATTTAATTTCATTTTGAGGGGGCATACACTCGGATAATCAGAAACAACAACAAGATCATCAAATTAGGGGCACGACCATCAAATCAGAGCGTAATCTTTTATCAAATTTTTTTTCGCTAATTAATCGAAAGGGGCATCAAACATCGAATTAGATCAAACTAGGTACCATATCGAATAATCTATCATCAAAACAACCATCAAGGACCTTAAATCAATTAGAACTACATCAATCCTATCATCAAAATTGACCATTAACGGGATCAAGATCTTATATCAGACAAATCTGGACATTCTTTGAATTGACACGCTTCACACGTCAACTCAAAGGGGGGCATTTGTAATCACCTGAAAATGGACAAGAACATTTAAGTGAGAAATCAAGGCAAGAATCAACACAATTAAATGCAATTAAATCAAATCAAATCAAAATCAAAGATAAAATTGTAATTGAACCTTAATCCAAATTTAATTGAAAATTAAAAGCCATTAAATCAATTTAAATCGAATAAATCATGATAAATCAATTAATTGTGTAATTAATTTGATTAATTACATAGTTCAATTTAAATCAAATCAACCCATTCAAGGGGTACACATGGCTAAACAAATTAAATAAATTCAATTAATTAATTCCTATTTTCTCTCAACCACCAAATGGAAGGAAAATCAATCAACCAATAGGAATTGAGGACCAAGCTCACATGGATCTTGGAAAGAGCATCTTGTTCACTCATTTTGTCCCCTTGTCCCAAGCTTTGAGGACAAAATATTTAAATTGTCTCCAAAGGTGGAACCATGGAATCAACTCTCACCTAACCTTGATCAACTCAACTACACCCCCTACCCTTGCCAAAATTTATAAAAGCAGGGCATAATTCACTCAATTATCATCCACAAATCTGAGAATAGAATCAAACCTCTTGTGAATTAGAGCTAGAAAGGTAAATATAAAAGCTAATTAAATAATTTCAATTTAGAATTAACATTGTTATTAGCTTTGCTTATCATTCTCATTTTAGGATTGTCACTAATGGAGGCTTGCTGAGAGCTTTATCATTAGCATCCCTAAATAGAGATCCATAAAGTGCTTAATTGTCAATTATTAGCTTAAATAGATTGATATTTGTGGTAATTTAGTGTTTATTTTGAATTATTGATGATACTAACCCTATGAAGGTATTTTTTCTAGTACACAAGTTTATGTCCCTGTAGACACCTAAAATTGTTCTTTCACACTAATATTAATTTTTATTAATATTTTCCCTTAACATTATGGTTAATTTTATTTATTGACTATAATCGTTATATTATTCTCTTTATTTAATTAAATTAAATTTAATTAAATAAATTTATTTTCCCTTTGTATTTAAATTTTATTTAAATACTATAATATATTAAATTTAATTTAATATATTATCCCTCCATTTCCCTCTATAAAATAAATTTTATTTATTTTATTCCTCTACTAGCCTAGAGCTCTTCTAAACCATGATTAAATTAAATTTATTTTAATTTAATTCCTTTTCCCTTTTTCCTATGCTTAATTTTTCTAATATTTCTCTAATCTTAATTAAAAGACAGATTACCTCTAATCATGTACACAATCACCTTTTCCAAGGTGGCCACCTCCCCATCTCTTTTCTCCACCAATTATTTTTAAATTCCCTTTTTCCCTCTCAAATTAAGTTTGACTTTTGCCTCTTAATCCTATCCACTCATTTCTTTTTCCTCTTAATCCTAGCCACTCATTTCATTTTGCCTCTTCATCTTTTTCAAACCCTACCTAACCTTTAATCCTACCCACTCATTCTTTTGCCTCTTAATCTCCACCGTCCAACTCTTTTCATTTTCTACAAAAGGAGGCCTCACTCCTCATTTTAGGTCAAAGTTCTTATTCTTCTTAATCTCTTAGCTTATGCACCTCCTAATCATTCTTAATCACACTCCACATTCTTCTTATCCTAATAATTATTAATCCATCATTTAGGACCCTAAACCAAATCAATTTTCATAATGAAGTCAAGGTCCTAATAATAATCTTAATCAAGTCATCATATTCCTCTAATCCAATCCAAAATATCTAATTCAACCATCATGAACATGGATTGGTTTCACAAAATGGTTGAGGACTTCAAAGTTCCAAACCCTAATCCTCAAACTATACCTCCAATCCAACCCACCTACCAAATCAATCCTCAAGTCATATCCAATCCCAATCCATATCACATTCCTTATCCTTCTTCTACCATTGACAAGGGAAATCCACTTCATTATCCTTCATCCACACATAATTCCCTCCATCACCCACATGATGCCTCTAACATGCTTAACCTTTCCCATGAAATTGAAGAGATTAAAAACATTGTCCTTAACTTACAAAATGGGGATCAAAAGAAAAAGTTTGCATTTGAAGACATGTGTCCTCCCCCCTTTCCCCAAATCCATAATCCCCATCCACCATCAAATCCAAGTCCTCCATCTAATTCTCAACCTCCATACAATCCTAATCCTCCAAAACCCACATTATTCTTGTCCTCCAAAGCTTCACAATCACCCAAAGCTAGACAATATACTCCCCTTGCGGACCCTCTTGATGTCATATTCCACCTACTTGTTGACCAAAACATGATGGTTTTTCCAAACACTATAGCCTTTGATGAGAGTCAACCCAAACGTACTTGGTATAAGGAAAATGAATATTGTGATTATCATTGCATCAAGGGTCATGATATGAAGAAGTGCTTAAAGTTTAAAAACTTTGTCCAAGACCTCATTGACAAAGGAGATATTGAAGTTGAAGATCCCAACCTCGCCATCACATCACCCTTACAAGTCCACACATGTCAAGACATTTTCCCAAAGCATTCTAATAAAGATTACTCTCATCCTCTAGATCCAAGCATTCCTCCACTCCTTGATCCACTTATTTTGCAAAATCCACCTATCCCTCGTGATCCACCTCATAATTCCATTTCTAATCAAGATCAAGGAATTCCTTCCACTCCATTCTACAATAGCCTTCCATCTCAAGATCCTACCATCCTTTCCACTCTACCACATAATCTTCCCCAAAGTCAAGATAAAAGTACCCCTTCATCTCCATGTTATGATTCCAATCCCTCTCAAGATCCCATTATTCCCCCTAATTCCCCTCATGATCCTAATAGTCCACAAGATCCCACCCTCCTTGATTCTATTGGCAAGTTGTCTATACTAAAGTATATGACTAGATATAGTGTTGTCATTATGGCAACAAAGTCATATAGTAGTTTGGAGACAGCGCACTTAGTGTAAAGATTAGAATTTAGTTAAGTATTAAAGACTGGATAGTATACAGAGTTCTAGAAGCTCAGAGCATCAATGCATGTGTGTACAGATGAATTATGGTATGCACCCTGGAAGTTAAGTTAGTTAGACTATATTCTTGCTTAGTCTATGAGCGCATAAGTAGATATGCAAAGATGTGAAAGTTACAGTTAGTTGAAGTTGCACAACCACTGTGTGCCAGCAGCGAACAGAGCATGGAGCCAAAAGTTAGCTTTTTGGTTTGTGATTATGTTTTAATGTTTTAAAGGCCATGCACCCATTGTATTTAGGTTACCAACATGTTTATATGTATAATTGTAATCACACTTAAGCCAATTCATTTGGAAGTGTTGTTTGTAATTAGTTATAGGACCGACCTAATTATTTTGTTTGTATAAGCACATAAATATAAGGTGCACCCATTGTATTCAGCATGGAAGTGGAAGTAGAGATGTGATAAGTAGATTAGAGGTATGTGAAGTGAGCATAAGATGTATTAGAGCTTTGCTAGAGTTCAAAGCATCAGCACACCAAAGGAACTGATCTGACAAGCAGTGTCACAGTGAATAGTTCACCTGCAGATATAATGTGTATCTAAATCAGAAGGTTGTAGCCTTCACCATTTAAGTAGTGAGCTCTAGGATAGTGAGTCCACTCCCCTAATAGGGATCATTGTAAAAGAATCCTAATAGGGTCCGACCCTTAACAAGGTCTACTATACTTATAACATTGTAAAGCTACTCCTAACAGGGTAAAGGATCTTCTAACAAGGATAAAAAAATACTAGTGAAGATTATTAGTGGGTATCAAGTCCCACCAGGGTTTTTACCTATTTGGGTTTCCCTGTAACCATATTAGTGTCATGTGTTCATTTCATGTTTCATGTTTATGTGAATGTTTAATTTAGTTCTTAAGCATTTATGTTCTGCATAAAGATTAAAGTAAAAAGTAAAAATATAGTGAACACTGATTCACCCCCCCTCCTCTTAGTGTTCCCATTTCTAAAAATTCATATTAGAGCTCTGGTCCTTAGCAAAGAAGTTTAACCACTTGAGGAGATCATGGACAAAGTAGATATGAAACATCTGAAGAAAAATCTTGATGCCGCTCTTGAAGACCTAGACAATTCAGAAAGAGAAATTGAAGAACTAAAAGAAAAAGTCAATGATGCTCAATTAGTTATCAAAAGACTAAGAAAGGATTTGAAAGGACACTCTAATAGTGAACTTGAAAAATTCAAGAAGTTAAGTGAAGAAAATGTATCCTTATTGAGTCATCTTGAAGAATTTGATGACAAATTGATGAACAATCAAGATGTCTACAATGAACAAGTCAAGGAGAACCTTCAACTCAATGAAGAATTAAGGGAAGCCAATTTGGAAATCTTGGATCTAAGGAATTGCAAAGAAAGATTGGAGTCTGAATTAAAAGAAGCCAAGAACCATATTGACAAATTACACACTAGTGCTGATTTGGTAGAATCTCAGTTGTATGCAAGAAGAGCCAAAGGAGACACTAGCTATATTGGATACAATGAAGAAAAAAATTAGATTGACAATATGTGAGCAAGAAAGGATTCACAAAAGAACTCTACTAATGATGAGAAGACTGAAGATCAAACCAAAGACAATGGTGGTCCTCCTAAGAATGAGCGCAAGCAAGTAGAATGCACTTGTTTTGCTTGTAACAAGCATGGACACATTGCAAGGAACTATACAGAGGTAAAACCTTTTAATGGCTATTGTTATTCATGCAATAGATTTGGTCATAAAGCTATGAATTGCAAGACTAGTAAGAAGAATAGGACTCAGCAAGATCAAAGAAATCAGAATCAGACAAATGTTAGAAGTTCTCAGAATGTTACATGTCAGATATGTAACTATAATGGTCACTCAACCAGAACATGCAGAATGGTGACTCATGTCAATACATCGAGGAATAATAGACCTCCAGTCATTTGTTACTCTTGTAACAAGGCTGGACATATCTCAAGGTTCTGTAGATCAAGGACGCAAGGTCAAGAAAGCCCTAAAAAGACTAAAGAACCAGTTTTGGATCCTGAAGAAGAAGTCAAGTTTGTGAAAGCCTCAAAGGATGCAAGCTTGATTTGGTTAGAAGGAAAGAAGGAAAATGCTGATGATAATGTATTGGATGCATCCCAAGTGGATGCACCCTCTACATCTGCATGAATTGCCCTCAGGGTCATAGGGGGAGCTAATTTAGCTCTAGACCCCTGTGTGGCTGGTATACTCATCCTTAGAGTATGCACCTTTGGACTTAAGCTTTTGGAGTGTGTAGAAACCTTCGTGCAAGAGCACACATGCTGATTGTTTTCGGAACTTGAGTTTGAAATTTTGAAGTGACAATCTAGTTTACGCGATGTGCATTAATGACAGATTTTTCAATTTAAAGTACATAGAAGTCATTTGATTACTCATTGCATTCAAATTTAGAGTGAAAGGAGAGTAGAAAGAGCCTTGGAAGTTGTTGTGTAGTCTTGGAGATTGAATCTATCAGAGACTTGCTGCAGTTATCAGTGCATTTGATCAGTTGTAATAACCCTAGCTCATTGCACTGATTCAGAAGCCGTCATATCATCTCTAAGTTCAGTTGGAAAGTGATTAACAAGTAAGTCATGGCCACTCCCATAGTTTTTGATGTTGCTGAAAAGAAGAGATACATTTTCAAGAGGCACCCATTTAAATCAACCCTAGATGATTTAGAGGGAGCATTCTCCCGCACATCGATGGGCATCATGCATGTAGAAGACATAAGGGCTTACATCTATTGTAAGAAGGAACCTGTTGGACTAGATAGGTTAAGGGCACACATGGATACAATGTTGAAACCAAAAAAAATGTTCATGGATGAATACACCAAATGGAATGATCACCCCATTGTTGAATATGCCATGACATATGAATTCTATGAGACTGAATGGATAAAAGTCTTGTTGAGAAGAATCCATGATGATCTATTTTGGATTGGAGATGTTCTAGTGAGAATCTTAAATGACCTAATTCATGAGATGATAGGACTTTCTAGAATAGGCATCGTCCTTCTAGTGGGTAAGGATGTTAGGAAAATGGTGGAGCAAACATGAAAATCTAGAAGTGATAGGTGTGGCATGACCATTGAGCCTATAAAGCACACAGACATCAAATTGATGTCAATGATACTAGGTTATAGATTTCATCACACCAGCAGGGTGAATAGTGTGTTTGCGAGCACTATTCTAGCAGCCATCCAACTTGTGCAAGAAGATGGAGAGTTCAACTTGTGTGAGATCTTGCATGCATAGTTGATAGACAACATCAAAGCTATCAAACATGACAAAACTAAGATATTTAGGTTTGGGTCCCTAATCATCTATATATACCTTCATATAGTTGGTAAAGTGTCAGACTTGTATCTAGACAAGTCCATTCCAACCATGCCACAGATATCAAACAAGGCATGCACTGAAAGCACCTTAAGAGACTATGTAACCTTTGAATTGAAGACCTTTAGAGCAAGGATGCAGATGAGGTACAAGATTCCTAAGAATATTGTGGAAAAGTATAAAGACACAATATGCTTTATGGTGGAAACAGACACTACATGTATGGAAGCCATTGAGCCTAGAACTAAGAGGATTCATCCACTTGGGTATGAGGTAGAGGAACAAGTTCTTGAAGCCTATGCATAGGTATTACTATCAGCCCCTAAAGATGATAATGAACCTAGGTGGGGAACCTATGAAGAAAATACTAGAGAAGTTGATGCTAAGCTGAACAATGCTGCAATAAAAAGAAAGGTTGCAAAGGTCACATCTAAAATCTTGAGAATACATGGTGTGTCTCAAGAAGACATTGATAAAGCAAGGGATGACAAGATTTCCCTAGAATTGAAAGGTGCAATAGCAGAGGAAGAACAAGAAGATCCTAAGCTGAAGAAGCTAAAAACTGAATCAGATGATAGTCAGAAGGGTAAAGAAGATAGTACTCCTTATGCACCCAAAGATACTCCTCTAGAGTATAAGCCTTTATTAAAAAGGAAGAAAGAAGCTAGCACTAGTCATCCATCCTCATGAGCATTAAGGAGAAATAAAAACACTCAAGCACCTCCTCAAGCAGGATTCAGACCTAGCCTTAAAGTTTTGAATGCAAGAATTGTTGATGAGGGTAGAATTGATCAAGTAGAGAAGTATTATGAATCTTACAATGAGATTGACAGATCAAAAAGACATAGTATGACTATCAAACACATGATCAAGTTCAAGAAGATAGTCCTTGAGTTGAAAATAGAAATTCTAGATAAAGTATGGGATATATTAGAAAATCTAAAGAGACAAGCAAATGAAGAAGATCTAAGGATCAGAGAAAAAGTATTAGAAGATACTATGCCTGTATGTTCTAAAGAAGAAGTGGCACTAATATTGAATTTGGTGAAGCTGCACCTAAGGACTAAGATGAGGACGCTTCACATCATGAACAAAGACTATGAGCTAATAGAAAAGGAAACAAAAAAGGCTTTTGAGAAGGTGTTATTAGAACAACAAATAAAACCACCTACTATGCCCATCTCTCATGCATCCAATAAGGAAGACAAAGTGGCAGAGCCCACTAATGTACCAATGATAGGTCCTCAAGACTCAACACCCATAGAAGAAACTCAAACAGAAGCAGACAAGTCTACGCCCATGACATAATCACACAAAGACAACACTATTATCATAGATAATGTGGAAATAGCCATCGCAGCTACTGATAAGGATTTGGACAAGTTTGAGGAATCATTTGTTAGCACTGAGGAAGCTAAAATCCTATGCAGTAGTACACCTCCCATTCAACAAGAAGAAGTACTCATAGAAGATGTTTCTGATGAGAAAGAAGAAGAGAAGAAAGAAGGAGAAAAGGAAAAAGAAAGAAAATATGAAATTGTTGTTGAATTGGTCATAGTAAAACAAGAAGTGGTGATGGAAAACACTCCCATCACTCCTTCCTTTGCATTTTTGTCAAGTTTGACACTAGACACAAGTAGTTTGGACTCCTGGAAAGAAGAAGACCTAATTAAGTTCAACATCCTGGCTATGGAGAAGGAAAAGGAGAAGCAATTCATGAGAAATCCTCTCCTTGTAGAATCAGTGAATATTTTGAATAGTTTGTTGCCTAAAGATAAGAAAGTGCAAAATGTTCATTCGGTTGATGATGGGAGCACAATCATCTCATAGTTTAGAGTCAATTTTTCTAGCTTAGAAGAATCTGTGACCATAGTGGTAGAAGAGAAATACTTGAAGAAGAGACTCAATGAACTAATAAGAAACTTCACACTTGACTTAAGTTCACTTAAGTCTAGTCAGGCATCCTTGAAGGAATTTGTAGATCAGGAAAGTCATTGTAGAATTCATGGATCAGGATAAGCTCACTGATGCCCATCTTAAGAAGATAAAAAATGCAAAGGCAATGATTGAGAAGGTGAAGAATTTAGTGCTAGACACATCCACTAGTGTGAACATGTGTAATAATGTCTATCAAGGTTAGTTGGACATAATTGAGAAGGCAGAAAAAGAAATGGAGAAGATAAGGTCTAGACAGACTCAATTGAGGAATGCTCTTGCACCCTCACTAGACATTCTTAGTCAGAACATAAAGGAGATTGACGTGACCATGATAATCTATGATCAAGGTTTGAGCATAGAATTGGAGAAGATGGAGAAGCTTCAATATGCATTATGCGCCCATCTACAGATAGTCAATTCACTAATAACCTTTTGGAAGAAGGAGATCCAGAACCTCAAAATTGCATATCCGGATGTTTTCCCTCAGTGAGTAAGTGTACATATAGTTTTTTGATGCACCTTTGTCATTAATGTCAAAGGGGGAGTTGTGTATAGAATATGGAGTATATATATGTATAGGAGATATAAGGTTATGTATAGAAGATGTATAGAAGACAAAAGTTTTTGTGTGAAGGTACAGTTAGCAACTTGCCCATATTCCTTTGTTGCCATCAATGAAAAAGGGGGAGATTGTTGGAAATTTGTATATACTAAAGTATATGACTAGATATAGTGTTGTCATTATGGCAACAAAGTCATATAGCAGTTTGGAGACAACACACTTAGTGTAAAGATCAAAATTCAGTTAAGTATTGAAGACTAGACAGTATACAAAGTTCCAGCAGCTCAGAGCATTAGCGCACATGTGTACAGATGAATAATGGTATGCACCCTGGAAGTTAATTTAGTTAGACTATATTCTTTCTTAGTATATGAGCGCATAAGTAGATATGCAAAGATGTGAAAGTTACAGTCAGTTGAAGTTGCACAACCAGTGTGTGCCAGCAACAAACAAAGCATGGAGCTGACAGTTAGCTTTTTGGTTTGCGATTATGTTTTAATGTTGTAAAGGCCATGCACCCATTGTATTTAGGTTGCCGACATGTTTATATGTATATTTTTAAGCATGCTTAAGCCAATTCATTTAGAAGCATTGTTTGTAATTAGTTATAGGACTGACCTAATTGTTTTGTTTGTATAAGCACATAAATATAAGGTACACCCATTGTATTCAGTATGGAAGTGGAAATAGAGATGTGATAAGTAGATTAGAGGTATGTGAAGTGAGCATAAGATGTATTAGAGCTTTGCTAGAGGTCAAAGCATCAGCACACCAAAGGAACTAATCTGACAAGCAGTATCACAGTGAATAGTTCACCGGCAGATATAGTGTGTATCTGAATCGAAAGGTTGTAGCCTTCACCATTTGAGCAGTGAGCTCTAGGATAGTGAGTCCACTCCCCTAATAGGGATCATTGTAAAAGACTCCTAACAGGGTTCAACCCTTAACAAGGTCTACTGTACTTAAAGCATTGTAAAGCTACTCCTAACAGGGTAAAGGATATTCTAACAAGGATCACAAAACACTAGTGCAGATTATTAGTGGGTATCAAGTCCCACTAGGGTTTTTACCTATTTGGGTTTCCCTGTAACCATATTGGTGTTATGTGTTGATTTCATGTTTCATGTTTATGTGAATTTTTAATTCAGTTCTTAAGCATTTATGTTCTGCATAAAGATTAAAGTAAAAAGTTAAAATACAGTGAACACTGATTCACCCCCCCCCTCTCAGTGTTCCCATTCCTAAAAAATTATCCATCACAAGATCCTAATCCTTCAAAATATTGTATTCCTCCTCAAGCTTTTATTATTCCTATTAAGAATCCTCTCAAGGACTAAGGAAACCTTACACTTGAAGGCCTTGGTGATATTTCTCACTCTACAGATGCTCATATCCATCCTACACCTTATATACCTTCATTCAAGTGTAAACATATTCCTTTGTTATCTTCCAAATCCATCTTGGGCCCTTGTATCCCTAAAGTAAATCCTTCATCCCATCTATCCATTTTGGGCCCTTATATCCCAACACTACACCCTTCATCCCTTCCATCCATTTTAGGTCCTTATGTTCCTCCATCCACTATACCTCTTTCTCCTAGCTCATCATTCATTTCTTCCACCATACCTCAAGATCAACAAAGACATGCATCCTTTAGAAATTTATATCCATCCATCCATCAAAACCCATTATATGAGCCTCATTCATCCACAATTTCTAAGTCTTTTGGAAGAAATTTGGATACACAATATAAAAATTAGAAATACAAGAATCCACTTACATATGAAGATCACCATGTCCTATCTAATTGACATGTGGCTACAAAGAAAAGGGAAATTCTCAAGAGACCACAAGGGTCCTCTAAGAAAAAAGGAAAATCAAAGAAAATATGGGTTCCTAAATCCATCAAGGAAAAATTGCGACCAAAAGCAAATAAATATAAAGAAAAATCAAAATCTATGTGGATTCCCAAGCCTCTCTTAAAGGATTGGAATATAAAAGAAAAATCAAAGTTGACATTCAAGCTTCCAAAGACTTCCACTCCATATTCTTCCAAATATCTTCCATTTTGAGTGCTAATGAAGTGTTCGAGGAATTGAGTCATAGTGGTGAACCAAATCCTATCATTCAGAGTGTGATAGGGAGTATAGAGAAGGACTCTAAGGAACTAACCCCTAAAAATGAGGACTTTGAATTACTCTCTGACTTCAATCATGAAGTGATTCAAGAAACTCAAGAATGTATTATTATGATACATCTTATCCTATTAAAGTGGCCAAAAACCTAGAGGGATCTAGTTGAAGTAGGGAACATTCCCCTGAATGTTCTAAGGATAAGGAATTAAATAAGGTCAAAGATCTCGATCAAAGTTCTAAGAAGAACCATAAAGGAAATAACCAAGCATCATATTTTTCCTCAGAAGGAATAAAGACTAGAAGCAAGAAGGATGATGTTGGGAAATCTAAGACTGGATCAGGAAGAAAACAAATTAAAGCTAGTCATGAGCAAGACAGTTGGTGGGAGGTTGCAGATGAGAAACAAAGGACTATTCTAGAAGCCTTTTCCCCAAAAAGATTATGAAGATCATTTCATGGAATATAAGAGGGTTGAATGCACCCCATAAACAAGACATTTTGAGAAATATGGTAAGAGATTACAAATTAGATATTCTTCTTATTCAGGAAACTAAAATGTGCAAGGAAAAAGTGGACAATCTTAGATTATTCCTGAAATGTGGTGTTAGTAGTTATAGTTTTGCTGGGGCTTTAGGTGGTGCTGCTATCTTTTGGAATAAAAAAACCATCTATGGTGTGATCATTTCTAAAGATCCCAATATGATCTCTGTCAGAATGAATAACATCAAAGATAACTTTAGTTGGGTTGTTAAAAACATATATGCCCCTAATTCTAAAGTGAACAAAGCTAAGTTTTGGAAGAAAATTGCAGAAAGAAGAAATGACTTTAGGGATGATTGTTGGCTACTGATGGGGGATTTCAATAATCCTCTTAATGATAAGGAAAAATATGGGGACATTTTTTCTCAGAATGAAATTAGACCTGACCTTTTTAATTTTATCAATGATCAGGGTCTTATTGATTTAGATCTTCAAGGGTTAAACTATACTTGGTAAATCAACGTACTGACATCCATAACATTCAAATTAAGTTGGATAGATCCCTCATTACTTAGGATTATCTCTTGAAGTATTGTTGCACTCTATCTTCTTTTGCTAAATTTGGCTCTAATCACTATTCATTGGTTATGGAGGCTAACCACATTAATGCTCCCAAAAAATTTCCTTTTCGGTTTGAAAAAATGTGGCTAAGCCACCCTGATCTGGAAAGGAAAATCTATGAATGGTGGAATATCAAAATTGATGAGACTGCTATGTCTAAGGGTACTAAAAAGCTTAGTAATATAAAGGATGTTTTTGGGGACATCTTCCAGTAGAAGAATAAGGCTAAACAAGATCTAATCTCTATCTAGGATGTCATCCAACTTTAAGGTTTTTTTTATTCTCTTAAAGAGAATGAATAGAAAGCCCTTGTCAACTATCATGATATTATTTCTAAGGAAGAAACCTATTGGCGTCAAAGATCTAGGGTGGTTTGGCTCAAAGAAGGGGATAAAAATACCGAATTCTTCCACTTGACTATTCTCAAACATAGGGCGGCCAACATAATTGCTAAAATCTCTAAAGAAAATGAAGAGATTTCCAAAGAAGAAGACATTAAGATGACTATGGTCAACTACTTTACCTCCTTGCTCTCTATAGATAACAATCTTGATGTTGATAACCAGGATTTTTTGCTTGAAATAATTCTGAGGTTAGTGAATTAGGAGCATAATAAGATGTTACATGCTATCCCTTCTACCAAGGAGATCAAGGAAGTAGTCTTTTCTTTTGAAGGAGACAAAACTCCTGGCCCGGATGGTTTTCCCATGTTATTTTTTCAAAAAAATTGGCTGATTGTTGAGAAGGATGTATCTAATGTTGTGAAAGAATTCTTTGGTAGCAGATGTCTGCTCAAAGAAATCAATGGTACTTTTTTAGTTCTTATTCCCAAAATTGTTGGCGCTTAGTATTTTGATCACTTCAGACCAATCAGTCTTTGTAATTCTTTTTACAAGATTTTTTTTTCTAAAATATTAACTTCAAGATTGCTGCCTATTCTCCCTTTATTGAGAGCTCCTCAATAGAATGGTTTCATCCCTGGTAGAAAAATCCTCGACTCTATTATTTTGGTCCATGAAAACATTCATTCTTCTCTTATGGGGGGTAAACAGGTTTTTCTTCTCAAACTCGATTTGGCTAAAGCTTATGATTGATTGGATTGGGATTTCTTATGTTTGGTTCTTAAGAAGTTTGGTTTCAATGAGAGAGTTATCCAAATCATTTCCCAATTGATCTCTTCTACTTCCTTTGTGGTTATCATAAATGGCTCTCCCTCCAAGTTCTTTAAAAATTCAAGAGGGTTGAGGCAAGGAGACCTTATCTCCCCCATTTTGTTTACTTTGTTGGCTGAAATCATGGGAAATATTTTCAACTTTAGGTGAATAAGGGTATTATTCAAAGTCTTAGACCTTCCTCCAATCCTTTAACCTGATCCCATGCCCAGTTTGTGGATGACACCATCACTATGGGTACTTCCACCCTTAAAGAAGCCAGAGCCTTTAAAGCTACCCTTAATCTTTATACCAAAGCTACTGGTCAGCTGATCAACTGGTCCCAAAGCTCCTTATTTTTCTTGAATACCCTTGTAGAGAGGCAGGGAAAAAATCCTAGAATCTTAGACTACAAGATCAACATCTTCCCTTCCTCTTATCTTGGCCTAGCCCTTGGTCTCAATGTTACTGATTCATTTTGGAACCAACTGTTGGATAGATTCTTCAAAAAATTGGCTAGATGGAAAGGCTGTGTGTTATCCCAATCAGGGAAGGCTACCCTCATTAAGTCTTCTCTTCAAAGTCTAATGGTTTATGCCCTTAGCTTGTTTAATATTCCTTCTAAATTCTCTGATAAAATTGATAGAATTCTTAAACACTTTCTCTAGTCTGGTGCTAAGGAAAAAAATTGTATTCCTTTGATTGCTTGGGATAGGGTGTGTAAACCTAAATAAATGGAGGGATTGGGGATTAGACCAATCAAGGTTTTGAATAAGGCTCTCTTGGCCAAAAAAAATTGGATGATATTTGGAGATCCTAAGGATTGGAATACTATATACAGACAAAAATACCTCTATGGTATTCTCTTCATTGATTTTCTTCTATCCAATACAAAGAAAGTTGAAGGTTTTATTGTTTGGAGAAACATTAGTGATGCCAGAAATCTTGCCAGCAAGGGGAAAAAAGGGAAGTTGGGAAGTGGTCATAAAATAAGATTTTGGGATGATCCATGGATGATGGAAAAACCCTCAATTGACATTTGTAACTACCCCAAGGATGTTATTAGGTGTATTAGAAGATTTGTCCCTAAAGTTAAATACTACTGGATTAACAACTACTGGGTGAACCTGACATAGATCAACCCTTCTTTTCACATGATAGACAAGGCCCTTTTGGCTCAGAGATATTTTGATAACAAGGATGAATCGATGATTTGGGGTCCCTCTCCTAACGGTTCTTTTTCTGTTGCTACTGCAAGCCTTCTTTAGTTTGATATGCCTACTTAGATTCCTTTCTGGGCCAAGGTTTGGAACAAATCTCTCACTCCTAAGATTGAGATTTTCTATTGGATTTTCATCCAAAACAAAACCCTCATGGTTGACAATCTCAAAAGAAGGGGTTTCATCATGCCCCAAAAATGATGTCTTTGTTGTGATGCCGAGGAAGATACTAACCACCTTTTTTTACATTTTCCTTTAACTCAGAAGGTGTGGTCTTTTTTCATGCAGGATTGGAACTTATGCTAGATTTTCCCTTAGTCCATCTAGGATTTTTGTCAGTAGTGGTGTTGTCCTAGTACCAATGATCTGGCTAAAAAAACTTGGTTGCTAGTGGCTCCTCATGTTGCCTGGAATATTTGGAAAGAATGAAATAATAGAATCTTTCGGGATAAGTGTAGTACTCCTACCACAGTTTTTGAGAAATCTAAAAGAGGTATCTATGAAAACCTTCTGAAGGGAATCACTCAGCACTGTTGGAATCTTAATGCATCTAACCCTAAGAAGAATGACTATGACAATAGTGTTTGGATTGCTCCCCCGGTAGGCTGGATAAAGATAAATTTCAACAGGGTGACTAAGGGAAATCCAGGTCCGGCTAGATGTGGTAGTATAATCAAGGATTGCAATCGTAATTTTATTGCTGCTATTGTGGTCCCTTTGGTAACTCAAATCAATCATATTGCTGAAGCTATGGGAGCCTTCTATGGTCTTCAACTCACCAACAAGCTCAATTTTGAGAATATATGGTTAGAGGGAGATTCTATGAACATAATAAAATGCCTTAATGAAGATTTTATACCTTCATGGACCATTAATAATATCATTTCCAAGGTGAAGTAAATTATTTCTAAGTGTGCCAAAATTCACATCTCCCATGTGTATCGTGAAAGTAACACCATGGCAGACAACTTGGCTAATGTGGGAGTTAATTCTCATGATGTCATCACTTGGGATAGTGTTGTCAATCTTAATGACTACACCAAATCAAAAATTAATTATGATAAAATCATACATAAGGAAGGAAAGATTTAATATGTTTAATTTTACATGCATGGGTACTATGGTGCCTGTGGGTAATTATTGGAAGGTGTGGAACTATGTACTTAGTATTATTATCATCATGAATTCCCATGCTTGTTGGGTTACTATTTCCGTATGTGGTTATATTAACAAGAAAAACAATATCTGTAGCCATTCTCAAAATTTTGGTAAGAGCTTTTGGTGTCTGGTTTTAATTTCCTTCAACATGGGGGGCAATCTTAAAAGAGAGGAACCTGAAAACTGTAGAAGTCTCAAAGGGGATGATATGGCAATGGTCTGGCACAACTTGAAGAAAGATGGTGTCACCTCATTTTTGGATAGGCTTCATGGGTTTGACAAAGCTGTCACTCAAAAATTCTTTGAGGGCTAGAGAAATGAAACCATCACGATGGATGGAAGGACCATTGATCTTTCGGTGCAACTCATTGCTCAAGTCACAGGCATTCCTAATGAGGGTCTAAAGTTTTATAGAAACTGTAAGATCTCTAACATGGTGACTAAGAAATTCCCTAAATCCAAGAAGGAGCAGGAGGCTTTCGCAGAGGCTCGCACCAAGGGATTCATCGATGTCTACAAAATCAAAGAGATTTGGCGTAAAATTCTTTTGGTGGTTATGGAGTATTTCACCCTTGATGGGTGATTTACTCTGGCTCACTCCTATTATTTTATGTTCCTCAATCACTTTAGGTATAGGGATACTATCAATATTCCCTATTATCATCATAGCTCTTTAATTAGAAGCCTAGATGAGCACAAGAAATGTCTAAGAAGGCCATTCGGCATGAGGGGTTAATTTTGTTGATTTATGAGCACATTAAGAATACTATCCCTAACCCTACTACCTCTACTCCCATTATGGGGAAGGGTAAACAAAGCATCACTACTCCCACTATTGGGTCTGGTAAATAGAAGGCCGAAGGAGATATAGGAAGCAATTCAAAGAAAAGTCAGGCTAGGAAGAATGAAGCCTCCGATGGCAGTAATGATGATAATGTGACTAAGGATTCTGAGGATTCTAAGGCTTGTGAGAACCATAATTCATAGAACCCTAATAGGGAAGAGGAGGATACTGAAGATTCTAAAGATAATTCCATCCCTCATGATTTGGGAAAAAATGAGGATAATAATAGTAAGGGGTCTTCTAAGAACATCGAGACAAAGACTGATACAAAAGATGAAATTGATGATGGCTCCCACTAGAAGAATATTAATGCCTCCAAAAATAGGGAGATAGACTCCATGTCTAGAAATACTGATAAGGAGGATTTGGGTGGCAAGGATACAAAGGACATGGTCAACTTGGAAGGTAAGTCTACAAAAATTTTAAATTCTGAAGAAGCCATGGTTCATAACTCTCATAGCCTCAAAGACTTGGTGGATATTGCTATCCAATATGCAGAGAAGCATAATTATGACAAAGATTTCCAAAAAGAGGAGGTTTCCATTATTGATGACTTTGTTGTTGGTATGAGGCATGATGTGCTTGTTTCCCAAGATACCCAGGAGAACATTCATGCTGGTAGCAAGGATTCTAGTTAAAGGAGGATCAAAGAGTCCTCTATTAAGCTGATATTTGAGGACTTTGATGACAAAGAGGAAGTCACCATCAGGGTCCTATAGACTACTAAAGATGAAGCCTTATAATCTTTTAGATTCAATAAGTGGTGCTTCCACAAGATTAAAAGGCTTAATCTTAAATATAGGAAACTTGAGGCAAAGAATGCCAACCTTCAGGAGAAAGTGGATACCTATCTCAATGAGGGTAATACTTGTGTGCTATGAAAAGCACCTTCATAGGGTTGGTATTGCAAATAAATGAAAACAATAACTAAATTACCACAAAGAGTAAGCTATTTAAGAAAATAAATGATAGTTAAGCACTCTATGGACCTCTATTTAGATTTTCTAATGCAAAGCTCTCAGCAAGCTTCCATTAGTGACAACTCTAAAATGAGAATTGAATGATAAAAAAAATAAAATTTCAATTCCAAAATGAATTAAGCCTTAATTATTACTAAATTTTCCTTTCTAGCTCAAAATTGCTAGAGTTTTGATTCTATTCTCATATTTTTGGATGATTATTCATTGATTTATGCCTTGCTTTTATAGATTTTGGCAAGTGTAGGGGGTGGAGTTGACTTGATTATGGTTGGATTAGGGTTAAGTCCATGGTTCCACCTTTGGAGACAATTTAAATGGATTTTCCTCAAAGCTTGGGAAAAAGAGACAAAATGGGCAGCCAAGATGCTCTCACCTTATGTGTGATTGAGATTCATTTTGAGCTTGATCCTTAAATCCTATTGGTTGAGGCATTTTCCTCCCACATGGTGTTGAGGGAAAATAGGGATTTATTAATTGAAATTATTTAATTTGTTTAGCCATGTGTACCCCTTAAATGGGTTGATTTGATTTAAATTGAACTATATAATTAATTAGATTAATTACATAATTTATTGATTTAACATGATTTATTAGATTTAAATTGATTTATTGGCTTTTTTATTTTCAATTAAATTTGGATTATGGCTTGATTACAATTTTTCTTTGATTTTAGCTTGATTTGATTTTATTGTTTTGATTTTACCTTGATTGCTCACTCAAATTGATCTTGTCCATTTTTAGGTGATTAAAAATACCCCTCTTTGAATCGATGTGCAAAGCATATCGGTTCAAAGAATGTCCTGATCATTTTTTATGCAAAGTCCTGATTAGTTTGATGCTCGATTTGATATTTGATAAAAGTTGTAGATCTTGATGATAAAGCTGATGAAGTTTTGATTGATTTGAAGTCCTTAATGGTCGTTCTAATGATAGGTTGCCAATATGATGTTTGATTTGATCCGATTTGATATTTGATGCCCCACTTGATTGATAAGTGATTTTTTTTTTTGATGAAAGATTTAGCCTTGATTTGATGTCATGCTCTTGATTGTAGAAGGGTATGCCCCCTCAAAAATGAAATGAAATTTGATCCTGGTGAAGAATATTGCATTTTTTATCAATTAGCGTTTGAAAAATAGTTCATTATGAGTAAATTTTGATTTCATTTCCGATACAATATTTGTGATCCTGTGATGACAAATGCCCCTGATTTGGTGGATTATATATTTAAATTGGGTTCCTGGAAATTTTCTGCTAAACTGCACCGCTTTTAGGTCAAAATGGGCTATATAAAGGAGTAAAAGGTCATTTTACTATTCAATTTTACATTCTCTTTTGACTTTTTCACTCTAACCCCCTTTGAGCTATTTCACGATGGTGATCCTGATTTGAGAGCATAGGTTTGAGTGAGGCCGCCAATATCAACGTCCACCTGGCTATAGACCTCCGGTATGTACCCTGACAACCTCTTTTGTCCAATTTCAACATTTAAATTTGAAAAATTTAGATTTTTCTATTAAAAACTATTTTAAAAAAATAAAATGAAATAGTGCATTAAATTTTTTTAATAGCGTGTACAAATATCCTACAGCGCATCCACAGTTTTCCGCAGCGCGTTTAAACATTTTAGTAGCTCTTACAAATGCTAGAACTAGGGCACATTTTGCTTTCACCATTTTCTACAGTGCTTTCACTTTTAATTGTGCTTTTAAGATTTTTAGTAGTGCGTACAATGGTTTCCTGTATCGCGTACTAAGTTCTACAATGCATACGCTTTGTTGTAGCACGTATGATACTTTCTACTATGCTTTTGATGTTTTAAGTGGTGCATTTGATTTTTAGCGCTTATAAGTATTGAAATAGCATGTATACCCTATTTGGTCAAATTTGTGAGCCTCTAAGTTAGTTTTTTGATCCATTTGCTATCGTTAATGTATCGATTAGCTTAGGTTTTGGAGTCTTGTTGATAGCGAGTCGTGTGATGTCAGTTTGAATCATTTTGATATTGAATGTTTGATGGTCAATCTTGATTTAGATGATGGATAATAATAAATTTTGTCTTCTCTGAATAGAATTAGGAAAATTGATTGTGATTTGATTAGGTTTGATTGTTTTATTGACTTAAGATGATCTAATATGTGATGATTTTCATATCTAATGTGTTTAAACTTTCTTTTGTAGGCTCAACTTCGGAAGCTAGGTGTCTGAGGCCTTTATCCTTTACCTTTCGATATGATTGATGATTTGAGCGGACTTGAGCATTGAGTTATAGGATAATGTAGGTTATCTTTCCTTCTCTCTCCCCCTTAATTTTGCATGAATTGAGGTCTTCTTACTACTATGGCAAGGTGTTGGCACTCTAACCATAATACTTGTCACTTGTCGATGGGAGAGATGATGATCACTCTCGAGGATGTGTATTGGTTGTTGTGCATCCCTACACATGGGGAGCTTATATATTATGATTAGGTCTATGATGGGACCATATGTAGATGCCTCTTTGTAGATCCCACTATTGGAGATGAGATCATTTAGTGGGCTTAGTTTCCTTCTTTCCCCATACTTCCTATTGTTCTTGGTGCGCCTGTTGGTGGCTTTTTGGTTCTTGATCGATGGGGTCATGGTTTTA
Source organism: Chamaecyparis obtusa (assembly GCA_027943335.1). Lineage (NCBI taxonomy): Eukaryota > Viridiplantae > Streptophyta > Pinopsida > Cupressales > Cupressaceae > Chamaecyparis > Chamaecyparis obtusa. Next base: position 114,601 of record BSBK01010871.1, read on the forward strand.
TCATTGGTTGGGGCCAGATTCTTGAGGATATGATTACACATCCTCCCAAGTTCGATTGGGGCTCCTATGTGCTAGCTCAGTTGTATCATGAGATACATGATGTGGTATATTGTCGTGGGACTACTCTCTCTGTTGGAGTAGTCTTACTTCAGTTATGGACCTAGGAGCATATTCCCATTACTCATCTTATTTCTATTCATTATTGGGATGTCAGTTGGCCTTTTGCCTAGATGTATGAGGGTATGGTTTTGCAGGCCCACTTGGGCAAGTTATATTATTGGTGACATATTATTGACGATATTGATAAGGTGGTTTGGAGACCATACATTTTTTGTGAGCCATGGTCGGAGGATGTAGCTAAGCTTCCATATATGTGCATGCCTCGATGGATGATAGGGTGAATACCCTTGATTATAGAGTGATTCTACTTTCTCATAGTTTTATGCCAGTTTGGCTAGAAACAGGGGATGCCTCAGGGGCTATCCCTTTATGCTCAGGTACAGGTTGAGAGATCCCTTTGGGTCCTCAGATTGATTATAGGATAACATGGGATGAGGTACTATAGCTTCCCCATCTAGCATGGGATATGCAAGATCATATTTTTGATGTTGACATGACCAACGATTATGCACAGTGGTTCATTCAAAAGCTTTTTCCTAGATTCATAGATCTAGCTGAGCTAGTGCCCAGGATTGAGGAGGAGTTAGATGATGATGGTGGAGATGGTGATGGTGGTAGGAGACAAGGTCAACAGGGATGATAGGTGGGTTAGGCTAGACAAGGAGGCAGGGTTGTCATTCTTGTCATTGTTGTTCCTAGCAGTGTGTAGATGAGGGGTGGGTAGGTGAGGGTGAGGGGTGGTCCATTTAGAGAACTCCATTGGATTGGGGTTGACAGACTAGCTAGATGGGGTCAGCATATATTTTTGATGTACAGGCAGGTTGGTGCATAGGTTGTGGCTGACGTTGATGCGCAGGTGGCACAGATTCTTATGGATCAACAAAAGGCACCTTCGACACCTCCTCCTCCACAGGGTCCTCTTCCTTCACATATTTCATCTTTTTCTTCTATGCCATCTTCTTATGTTCTTCCCTCTTCTTCAATTCCATCTTCTTCTATGGCTCTACCACATAATCCTCCATAGGCTCCTCCTGCATAGGCTCCTCCTATAGAGGATCCATCGTTAGCTTTTGATGTTCAAGATTTACAGTCTGATGTTTTAGAGATTAGGCAGTAGGCCAGTCAGCTGGGTAGTATGATGTAGACCTTTATGGTTTCCATGAGTTAGCACGGGCTACAAGTGAGCTTGAGTCAGGGTCCTATTACTGGCCCTGGTCCTAATGGTGCCGATGGTTTTGGAAGTTGATGCTTATGTGATTGAGCCATTCTTTTGTATATTATGATGATTATTTTTTATATTGAGACATTGGACTCATATTATTTTATCAGATGATGTTTATTTATGATCGATACTTGTTATGCTTGATGGACTTTGATTCACATATTCTGATGGACTTTGATGATACCATGGACTCTTGATATTCACTGATAGATTTACTTTATATGATGTCATTATGTGTTGGTCTTATTTTTTAGGTGCTTTATATGATATGCAGATCTATATGATTCTATTTATATATGCTTTGTTTTCGTGCTTTTCAAATGTAGTTTATGATATGAATGCACATGTTTATGCTTATACGTGAAAATGATTGTCTTATTCCTGATATAGAGTAGATGGATACATGTGATACATGATTTAATGTTTATGATATATGATGATGCTATTTAATAGTTTAATGATTAATGCTATGCGATGATGTTATGGATGTAATTTAGATGACATTGTGGATAATGCAATGTAATGTGATGGATGAAAAATGAGATGTAAATGTAACGAATGCACTTATATGATGTATGGATTTTGATGATTTAATGACTAATGATGTATGTAATGATAGGTGATATAAATGATATATGGATTAATGATGATGACGATGTAAATAAAGTGACCTAATACACTTATTTTTTAATATAATTCCATGTTTAAATGTAATGAACCTTTGATGAATGCACCTATATGAAAAATGCAATGTACTAATGAGATTTTAAATGCAATGCTTCTAGTGAATTTAATGCAATCAAATTAATAATGCCCTAATGATGTAATTTGAAATGATGTAATTTATGCAACTAAATGATGAGAATTAAAATGGATGCAAACTATTGCAAAGTAATTTAATAAACTTAATGATATGAACCATAATGATAATGAATGATGATTAGATAGAACTAAAATGAATGCAACTAATGCAAATGCAATTTAAATGAACTAAGGTTAATGATATGAACTATAATGATAATTCAATGATTTAATTTAAAATGAATGCAACCTAATATAATGAATATTTAACTAAGGTTAAAACCCTAAATGGATGCAAGATTACAAAGAATGAGATGAATCTAAATGTAACCTAATTTAAAAATGCAATTGATCTAATGCAAGGTAGCTTTATTTTTTGTTTTGATTTACAACATGCTCTATCACATATAGTTTTTGTTGAACTTTTGATTTTTGATTTTTGATTAACTCCACCCCTTTTCTTTTTCTCTTTTCCAAAATCCATTTTTGAGCTAGGGTTAAACCATTTGAATGTGACCCAAAAATTCCTTCATGGATTTCTTGTAAGGCTATGGCTGATTCATCTTTCTCTAGACACCTTAAAAGCATTCCATCTAGGCTCTTGTGATACAACATGTCAGATACCAGGGTATAGCGAGAGGCTTACCGTATAAAACTTTTCTTTTGATTTCTCGTTTGGTCCATGGGTAAGATTTGATCTTTTAAATATGTGTAAATAACTCCATACTAGGGTGAGTCATGTCCCATTAGTAAAAAAATGGTGTGAGGATGGGAAGGGTCAAATGCGAGTTGTCTAACTTCTTCTACCAGGAATTCATATTTGGCACTTTGATCTGGTATTTGGAGAAGTGATGCCAATGTAGCCATTACATATGCTACTTTATTCTTATCCCTTGGCACTTGCTCAAATGTGATTAGAGTGAAGTATTTATTGAGATTATCAATCATGTTCTTTTAGGGTATCAAATTATCACCTTTAGTCTGATACTCATCATTGATTTGATTAATAACTAGTTGGGAATCTCCATAGATTTGTAGCTTTAAAACTTTCCATTCTAATGCTAACTTTATGTCGATGACCAATGCTTCATACTCATCTATATTATTTGTGCACAGAAATAATAGCTTATATGATTTTGGAATTATGGACCCTTGAGGAGTAATTAATAATATCCCTGCTCTTGACCCATGTTGTGTATAGGAACCATCAAAATATAATTTCCAGGTTTTTGCTTCAACATTAATTATTTTAGAATCTGGAAATTCTACTTGGATTGGATGTTCATCTTGTAAAGGTGACTCTATTAGTTGATCAACTATTACTTGGCCTTTGATAGGTTTTCAATCCACATACTCTATGTCAAACTCACTTAGAACGATGACCCATTTGGCCAATCTTCCATTCATGGCTATTTTGCTAAGAAGGTATTTCAAAGGATCAATTTTTCCTATGAGTCAGATTTTGTGAGAAAACATATAATGGTGTAGTTTTTGGGAAGAAAAAATGATGACCAAACATGCTCTTTCAATAAATGTATAGTTCAACTCATACTTCACCAAAGTTTTGCTTATGTAGTATATGGCCTTTTCTTTTCCAACTTCATCCTCTTGATCCAAGAGTTCCCCTAATGCATGTTATGTCACCGAGAGATATAGAATTAAGAGCTTACCTCTTATTGGTGGCATCAAATTAGGTGGATTCATTAGGTACTTTTTCAATAATCTAAATTCTTCTTCACATTTTTTGTCCCATTTGAATACTGTGTCCTTGTGAAGGAGTTGAGTAAAATTGTGGCACTTTTTTGCTAATTGGGAAATGAACCTTTTGATAGATTGAATCCTACCTTGAAGTGATCTCATTTGACTGATGTTTTGAGGTGCCCCCATTTCCATGATTACCTTTACTTTGGCCACGTCTACCTCTATTCCTTTGGCTGAAACTATATATCCTAATAGCTTTCCTGATTGTACACCGAATGCACATTTCTTTGGATTTAACCTTACTTTGAATTGTTCCAATCTTACAAATATCCTTTCTAAGATGGGTAGATGTTCCTCCCTTGAGTGGGATTTAGCAAGTATGTCATCTACATAGTTCTCTAGGAACTTGTGCATCATGTCATGAAATATGGTTGTCATGGCTCTCTAATATGTCGCTCCAACATTCTTGAGACCAAAGGGCATAACATTCCAATAGAATGTCCCCCACGTGCATGTAAATGCCATTTTGTCTTGATCCTCAGGTTCTATCTTAATTTGATTATAGCCTCTAAACCCATCCATGTAAGTGAGAACATTGAATGTCCTGTTGTTAGATCTACGATGACATTTATGCTTGGTAGAGGGAAATCATCTTTTGGACATGCAAGATTAAGATCTCTAAAGTCTGTGAAAATTTTGATAGATTTGTCTTCTTTGGAAATAGGCACAATGTTTGAAATCCACTCGGCATAATCAATGGCTCTTATAAACCCCACTTTTAGTAATTTCTCCAACTCTATTTTCACAAGTAGTGCTATGTGAGGATGCATCTTTCTCAATTTATGTTTGATTGGCCTTACTCCCTCTTTGATATTCAAATGATGCATGATTAGATTCAGATCTAGTTCAGGCATATCATCGTATAACCATGCAAAATTGATTTGTCTTTCTTTGAATTTTTTTATGAATTCCTCTTTTTTCTTACTTGATAGGGGTGCCGCTAAATGGATGATCCTTGGTTCTGATTCTAACCCAATGTTTACTTTCTCCATTGGTTCAATCAGTATAGGTGATCTTTCTTCATAATGTTTAGGAAAAGTATCCAACCCTTCTTCCTTAGGTGCCACTATTGGGTTTTCACCTTTGGAAACACTCTTTATTTCTTTCTCATTTTGATCTAATGTTGCCACAATGTGGTTTTCAACATCAGATTCTTTCCATTTTTTATTTTTTTCACTTTTAACTAAACTGAAAGGTTGGATACTTCCCTTCATCACTTCTTCTTGATAGTCCATGGTAGAAGAAGGTTCAACCACATTGAGGTATTGGGACACCAAGTTATCATTGAAAAATATGGGGAGGATGGTAGGTTCGATGGAATCCCATTCAATGAGCTCTGGATAGATAAAGGACAAGGGATCAATGTTTTGGTTTGGTTTGATAGGGTTTAAGAACATGACCTCATTTGAAGGTTCAAACATTGTATCACTAAAATCTATGATATGTGCCTCTTCTAGGTGTTCTAGAGAACTAGGGTCAAAATCTTCGTCACTCGAATCCTCTTAGGTTTCTAATGGGTAAAAATATCTTAGGTTAAACCTAGGGTTAGATCCCTCTATAGAAGGTATCCATGATGGTATGTAAGGCTCTCCTACCCATTGATTTTCTTCTATTTCTTGACTAGGAACATTATCTAAGACCTCTCAGCTAGAACTTGAAGCTTGATTCTGATTTAATCCTAAAGTTTGTTCTTTTCCCTTGATAGGAGTATAAGTATGGATGACATAAACCTCTTTGTCTTGGCATGATTCACTTGAAAATGAATCCCATTCCTGATTGTTTGAATCTTCATCACTTTGGGAAACTATTTGCAAGATTTGATCATAAACTAAGGGATGTTTCTTTTGAGTGTACTCTTGTTCAAGGTACCCCAATCTAGTTTTCTCCTTACTATATCTCCATGACATTTTAATGGGTTCAATTAATCCTTCATTTCTTGTACCTAAAGGCCCTTGTCCTTTATATCCCATCTTCTACATTATTTGAAATCCCTTGCCATATTGATGAGTGGGAATGCTTATGTTTTGAATGCATTTTTCATGGGCACTTGATTACTCATCCTTATATAGCCAATTTAAGATTTCATTATCTTCTTCATCCATGGAAGAAGAAGTACTTTCCCTTACAAAGTGGTCATTATATTTATGGGGTACATGTAGGATAGATGGTCTTCCATGGGATTTGGAAGATAAGGGTAGATCCATCATAGATAAGGAGTATTCAACTACACCTTTCTGTTTAATTTGGCATTGCTTCTTGAAATTCTTCATTATGCGATCCATCTTTTGATAATGGGCATCCTTGGTGTAAATTTGAATAGATCATGCTTGGTCTTATTTTTGTTCACCATGAGTACTTTCCTCACTAACTTTCTCCTTTCCTTTAGTCAATGTAGTTAACTTAGTGGGAACTTGGTGATTTACAACAACATCTTCTTTTTATTCCTTTTCTTTGCCTTTCAAGGATGGAAGATCCTTTGAGCTTTGTGCTTGTTCTATTCTTTGGGACATAGATCCTTTTGCATTATGTGGGACTAAGGATTCATTTATAGGTTTCATGTTATTGCAATATTGGAAAGGGTTAGAATCCCCGCTTACCATGACTTCTTGTCCCATGTACAAAAATTTGAGGCATTGATGATATGTCGAAGGCACTGCCTGCATTTTGTGAATCCATGGCCTTCCTAATAGGATATTGTAGGTCAATTTGAGGTCTAGGACTTGGAAAATGGTCTCTTTTTGCATTGGACCAACTCAAATGGGGAGTACTATGACACCTTTAGAGGCTCTTTCTACATCATCATAAGCTTTAATGGTTATTTTCTTCTTTGGGTCAATAGCTTCCTCAAAAAATCCTAAGGCTTTAACCAATTTTAAGGTACAAATATTTAGGCCAACTCCTCCATCAATGAGGACTCTCTTCACTCTATGCTTTTGGATCAAAACCTCTATATGCAAAGGCAGATTTTGTGGGTGGTTTAAAGACATATCATCTTGTTTTGAGAAGGATAGACAATGGGGTGCTATAAGATGACCTACCATATTTTAGAATTTATTTGCATGAAAATTCAAAGGCACATTAGTCTCCACAAGGGCTTTTTCTAAAATTTCCTTACGAGTTGGTGAAATTTTGAGCAATTCTAGGATAGAAATTTGAGTAGGGGTTCTTTGCAATTGGTCTACCAAATTATATTGTTTTGAAGATGAAGATGACGTTTGATTAGATAATATAATTCTTGGGGCACCCCCTGATAGAGTGATATTTGATGCTTTCCCCCTAGTTACAACATTAGATATTTCTTCCCTTGGATTTTCTTTTACCACAATCACATTTATTGTGTTTTCATCACCACTTAAGGCATTCATAGTGTTATCATAAGTGTGGGCAAAGTTAACTTTTTCAATATCTCTTTTTTTGTTGTGATTGGTATTTGATGATTCCCCCTTTTCATGGTTTAAGAAAGGGTTTTTAAATCCATATGGTCCTCATTATTTTGAGGCCCTTCCACTTTTATGGTTCCATCATCGATTAGATCTTGGACACGGTGTTTTAATTTCATACATTCATTCTTTTTATGTCCTTCATTACGATGATATTCGTAATGATGAGAATCATTCCACCATGTTGGCTTGACTTGTGGTTTGTATGGCCTTGATTTGGGTAGAACAATGATTTTTTTGGCCACTAAAGTCCTTAATGCATTTTCCAAAGGTTCACCTAGAAATGCGAATTTCCTTTTCTGATGTGTGGAAAAGAATGGGTTATGCTTATTAACATTGGAATTATTGAAGGGATTTTTGTTGTTGTTGTTGTTAGAATTATTATTAGAGTTGTTATTATAAGGATATTTAGTCATTTGGTTGACATTATACATTAGATTTGACTCACTTGATAAATTAAAGAGAGTAGCCTTCAAGTTGTGTGCTTCCCCAACTCCATCATTCAAAAAGATTTTTATTGGTGTTTTTCAACCATAGTTTTGGTTTATCATTGTGATTATTGGATCCTTTATTATTGTTTTTTTTTTTGGCAAAAGTAGGCTGAGCTACTATATATATTATAAAAATAAACCTAGTTCAAGGGCTCCATGGGGAAATAACTAGGAAGAAAACCCCGCTTCTCAACCCAATACAAAGATACATAAATCTAAAATTGATTTCCCAAAAAAGGGATAGAACCACTATAACTAAAGGCATTATAGCACTATGAATCGAAGAGAAGCAACCAACTATCTATAAAAACCTAACTTATGATTGTTATTGGTGTTGGTATAGGTTTTATTATCTTTGAATAACTTGATTTCCCCTCTTTTAACCAACACTTCTTGAATTTTGATCCCATTTTTTATGATATTTTCAAATGTAGGGGGACATTGAAGTTGGAGCCTATAGTTCATCTCCATATTTAGATTATTCATAAATATTTCCATTTTTTATTTTTCAGGTATGCTTCGTGGATATTATGAGAAGTCCGTTCTCCACCTTTGGAGAAACCCTAGAAAAGACTCACCATCTCGTTGTTTAGTATTGCATAGATTAAGTATGGTGATTTCATGATCGATGTTATAGGGATAATGAGTCATAAATTTTGAAGTTAATTCCTCAAATTTTTTAATCCCTTGTGGAAGTTTTGAGAACCATTCCATGGCTTGGCCTCCTAAACTTCTCGGAAAAAGTCTCATTAAATAGGTTGTATCGTGCATGAATTTGATACTTAGAGCACAAAATTCTCTAAGATGGTCTTGTGGGTCTGATTTACCCATGTATTTTTTGTATTTGGGGAAGACAACATTTAGCTGGAAAGGTGCCATAACCAAGCTCTTATCAAAGGGAAATGTGCACAAAGCCTCGATGGAAAATGTCTTAGGTTCGGCTACTTTCTTCATTGTATCGATTTGTGCTTGAAACATTTTAAATTGTTTATTCATAGAACCTATAGGATTATCCTCTTCCTCACCTTTCTTAAGTGTGGAAGCATCAACCTTGTTTGACCCAAGGCTATAGTGTATTTGATTGAACAAGAGTCCTATAATCCTAGTGATATCTATTTAAGTTTTATATTAGAATAGTTGACTATCAAAGTTAGATTTATATTAAACCTATTCTACTCAGATAGATTAAACTAAATGAATCAATGCATTTAATAAAACTATAAAAATATAATTTATTTAACTAAACTCAATTTATCCAATTTATAATACATCAAATGTAGATAAATCTACGAAATTAGAGTTACTAACAACTATTAAGGAATAAATAAATTAAAGCAAATTAAAGAAAAATTAATAATTTAAAGGCTATTAAAACCTCAACATCTCTATTTATAAATTTTTTTATTTAATTTAAATATACTGTTAACATCTAACTATTAATAATTGACCAACTTAAATAATCATTTATCCAAGGTCTTTAAACCCTAATGCCTATAAATAGGTCTTTATGATAAATTTAAATTTAACTAATTTACAATATGACCTATAATTAATATAATTGAATCTATAAAACCTTTACATAAGACAACTACACATATTTTATCCAAAGTCTAAAATAAATCCTAACTATTTAGGATTTAAAACTATCCAATATCTAAACAAATTTTATTATATATTATTTAGATTTCCCTTCACATCTAATCCCTTATAGGAATCCAGGGAGGATTTAAATAATATGATTAAATTTTAAAGAAATATAATTTAAAATAATATAAATTAAGACTTCTAGAGTCTTCCAACAAAGTCTAGTCAAATTTGGCAATCCATTTCCCAAATAAAATAATTCATTTTATTAATAAAATTATATTTCTAAATCTTCTAGAAAAGGAACCCCTTGTTAGGAATAGTCCCAAGAGATAACTAAGAGGGGGGGAGGGGGTGAATTAGTTATCTACTAGTTTCAATTATTTATCCAATTAAGTATACTTAAACATAAAGCATAAACACAATGAAAGAACACTTGAACACAACACCAATATTTTGGTTACGGGGAAACCCAAATAGGTAAAAACCCTGGTGGCAATTGACACCCACTAATAATCTGCACTAGTGTTTTATGATCCTTGTTAGAAGATCCTTAACCTTTTTAGGAGTTGATTTACATTATATTTAGTACAGTGACCTAGTCAAGGGTCAGACCCTGTTAGGAGTCGTTACAATTAACCCTGTTAGGGGTGAGGACACACTATCTGAGAGCACACTTCTCAAAGGGGTGAAGGCTACAACCTTCTGAATAATAGATACACACTATATCTGGATCTTGGTGAACTAGGCTTTGACCTACTATCTAGATTAGTTCCAATGTATAACACAAACACTTTACTTGGTCACATAGACCTTTTTCTGATGGCTCAACATTTCGCACACTCTACTATGCTCTTCATAATCAACTCTGAACCATGCTTAGCAATCACAAATGACTGCCTATAAATATCTTTCCTCCAAATGATATAATCAAGTTGGCCTATTAGAACCACCTTGAAATCATATTAGAGAAACCACAACATACTTCAATAATAATTTTTTCAGCTCTACTAAGCACGCAACACATTTTGGGACCTGTCCAATATTAACAAATGTAGACACACGCTGCACACTGTCGGCTCTACCAAAGAAACTAAGACTTTCTCCTCAATCTGAATTACATCATGAACTCTTAACAAAACATTACTAACTATTCTCCAAGCACTAATCCAAGGGCGCATACCGAAATGATAGGTGCAACTCCTGAACCAATATAATCTCTGTCGGTTCTTCTGAATAAACACATGAAAATGCTACTGCTGAATAGCGACTGCATAAATTCACTTCTACTAATCATCAAACTCTACATCCATGAATGTAACATCACTAACATGTCTCCATCACATATCCAAATGTGCAAGGCTCCATGATAACTGTACGAATAATCATTCACTGAACACTACCTGTAACTCTATCAGGAACACTGCTGACACAAGTTGCTATATAACTATCTGTACTAACAAGTAACCTTTGCATCCATGATATCATGTTGATAACATGTCCATGCTATATATACCAGAACCTTACTACATAAGTCTTCCATGCATGCTACTTACCACATGTTGTCATCAATGACAAACATACAGTCAGCACTGGCTTGATGGTAAATCTCCAACAATCTCCCCCTTTGGCATTGATGGCAACATATGGAATGAAAAAAACCACCAACCCAAATGAAAATTTCTTTTATAACATTCTCCATTCCCTCTTCAAAACTCCCCCAAGGATGAATCCTCCTTCTATTGCAATATTCTTCAACATTCTCCATTTCCTCAACTAAACTGCTTCCATAACTGAATACTACTCCCCCTTAGTATATTACTCCTTCTTTTACTTCTATTTTTCATGACTATATATTACTCCCCCTTTGACATTAATGGAAAAGGGCACCAAATAGTTTAAGCATTAGTACTACTCTTGAGGTAGAGTAGTCAACCATCCATCAGTCCCTGAGGACTGAAGCTCTTTCTTCTTTCTTCTAAGCAGAATCAGGGAAGGGAATTACTCCCAACTTCTCCCTGAGATACTCAAAAGTATCCTTTGGCAAGGGCTTTGTGAATATGTCTGCTAGCTGATCTTTAGTAATCACATAGTCCAACTTAATTTCTTTCTCTACTACTTTCTCTTTTAGGAAGTGATACTTGATCTCAATGTGTTTTGTCTTTGCATGCATCACATGGTTCTTTGACATATTGATAGTGCTAGTGTTATCACAATGTATAACAATAGGATATTCAATCTGAATTCCAAAATCTTTTATATTTTCTTGATCCAAACAATTGTAGAACAATTCGAGGCTGCTGCAACATACTCCTCTTCTACTATTGACTGAGAGATACAATTTTGCTTCTTGCTTGTCCAAGTGACAAGTCTATCACCAAGAAACACTACTCCTGATGTACTTTTCCTATCATCAACGCATCCTACCCAATCCGCATCAGTATATACATGAAGATCAACATTTTCTAAATTGGGATACCATAGACCATAATCTATAGTGCCTTGCAAGTATCTAAATATTATTTTTACTGCCATGAGGTGACTTTGTTTAGGTTTTGGTGCAAATCTTCCAACTATGCCAACTGCATTGGAAATATCAGGTCTAGTTTGAGTGAGATAAATGAGTTTTCCAATCATAGACTTGTAAAATGTTATATCTACTACTGGTGAGTCATCTTCTCTGTCTGCTGCACATTCAATCCCAAAAAGTATTTGATAGGTCCAATCATGCTCATCTCAAATTTTCTATGCATCTCTTTAGCAAATTCAACACTAAGTTTGTCATTACCTCCAAAGATAATGTCATCAAAAAATATAGCTACAAGTAGTAAACCTTTAGATGTCTCTCTTATGAATAGATTACAATCTTCTGCTCCTTTCTTGAATCCAATCTTTGTTAAATATCCATCCAGTTTCTCATACCATGCTCTAGGGGCTTGCTTAAGTCCATAGAAGGCCTTCTTCAGTCTACATACCATATTAGGTTTGTCTGATAAGGTGAATCCTTTTGGCTACTCAATGTATACTTCTTCTTTCAATTCTCCATTCAAGAATGCTGACTTGACATCCATCTAATAGAATTTGAAGTTTTTGACTGTTGCATAAGTTAGAAACAACTTAATAGCTTCTAATCTGCTCATAGGTGTAAACGTGTCTGAATAATCAATGCCTTCTTTTTGCGCATATCCCTTACATACTAACCTTTCTTTATTTATTACTACTGTACCATCTTCATTCATCTTATTTTTGAATATCCATTTTGTTCCGATCACATTCTTATCACTTGGTCTTGGGACCAGTTCCCAAGTATCATTCTTGATAATCAGATCTAGTTCTTCTTTCATAGCATCATGCCAATCTGAATCATTACAAGCATCTTCAACACTTAGAGGTTCAATATGTGATAGTAGACATACCACCTCATTGCTTGCTAAATTCTTTTTCTTTGATCTTGTTGTGGATTTGTTGTTCTGATCTCCAATGATGTCATCCTTAGAGTGATATCTAGATGTATACTTTGGAGCTTTAGGTGAAACTGACTCATCTTCCTTTTGAGTTTCTTCTTCACTTGTTTTAGGGTCATTGAACAATGTATTGATACTATCAAACATCTCTTCAACAACTATCTCACTAGTGGAAGGTTTGGGTTCTTCTTCAATCATAGGTGAGTAATCATGATATCTTTCTTGAACCATAAACTTTTCATCAATCTTAACATGAGCATCTTCAATGATCTTCTTCAATATTAAATTGAAACATCTATAAGCTTTTCTTTTAGTAGAGTAACCAAGAAAAATACCTTCATCACTTATTGCATCAAACTTGCCTACTACTTCATCCCTCTCGATTTAGCACTTGCTTACAAAGATTCTAAAGTATTTCACTGTGGGAACATTACCAAACCATAGCTCATAAGGTGTCTTGTCTGCGCCAGGCCTTAATTGTATTCTATTGATTGTATAGATTGTTGTATTGACCACATCTCTCTAATAGGTGCGTGCAACTTTTCCTTCAATTACGATGGTGCGCACTGTATCAAGGATAATCCTGTTCCTTCTCTCTATAATCCCATTTTGCTGAGGGGTTCTAGGTGCACTTAATTATCTTTTTATGCCATGTTCTTCATAGTACTCATAGAATCTGTCAGAGGTGAATTCTCCTCCTCTATCCGATCTTAGACACTTTATCTTTAGTCTAAATTCATTCTCAACCTAGCTTTGAATATTTTGAAATTCTCAAATGCTTCTGACTTATCTTTCAATAATGCAACCCACATCATTCTAGAATAATCATCTACAAACAAAATGAAATACCTTTCACCATAGTAAGATCTTGTTTGAGTTGGTCCACATAGGTCTGTATAAATCAAATACAATTCGTTCTCTGTTGAATTATGCTTTCTCCTTAATGAATTCCTTACATGCTTTCCCATTACACATTCCCTGCAGATGGTATCAACTGGCTTTGCTATGCTAGGTAGGTCTCTTACTGCCTTAACATTACTGATCTTTACTATGTTATCAAAATTGATATGACATAGTCTTTTGTGCCACAACCAACTATCATCTACTTTAGCAACAAAACAACTTGCTTCTGGATTAAGATGAAAAATATTACCTTTGGTCTTTGATCCTGATGCGATCATTTTTCCTTCTTTTTTGTTAATGATGCACTTGTTTCCATTGAATTCCAATCTGTAACCTTTTTCAAGTAACTGCCCAACACTTAGTAGGTTATGTTTCAAACCATCAACATAAATAACATCATCAGTACTATTCTTTCCATCCAAGGTGATGGATCCTCTAACAATGATAGGTTTGGGGGTGTTATCTCCAAATCTAACCATGCCTCCTTTGTATCTATCTAGATGAACAAATCTATCTTTGTCTCCTATCATGCGATGTGAGGAACCACTATCAATGATCCAATCTGTCTTGATGTCAGCTTGTGAAATGAGAGCTAATTCTTGTGAATCCTTTTCATCTTCAAGAGCAATGAATCCAATTTATTCTTCTACTGATTCTTCATCTCATACTCCATCTCCAGCATAATAGCATTCCTTTGTATACTTAAGCTTGTAGTTATTATGGTATCTTTTAACTCTTGTAGGACACTTAGATCTAAAATGACCAATCTTATTACATGAAAAGTATTTAAATGACAATTGACCTTCATATTTCCCTTTTCCTTTCTTTTCTCTTTTAGCAATCATAGAAATGAAATCATCTAATGTTTTCTCTTCATCATCATCATCAAAATTACTAGAGGTGTTTGCAGATTTCTTACCATGGACTGATGCTTTGAAATCTGTTTCACTTTTAGGTTCTGTCTTCAATCTTGAAATCTCAAAACCTGAAATTTTGCTGATCAAGGTCTCTCTTTTGAAATTTTATGTAAGCTACATGGTATCATCAAGTATGTTGATCTTGTTTTCATACTCTGCTGTAAGAGTGGTCATTAATTTATCCATAATGTCTTCTTCTGAGATCTCTCCACCATTGTTCTTGATTCCTGCAACTGCTTCATTAATCCTTTGGTTGTAAGCTCTGATGTTTTCTTCAGGTAGCATCTCTAATGCATTGTATCTTTTCTTCCAAGTTTTTCTATGTGCATCCTTTTCTTGTTTATCTCCTTCAAACATGTCTTCTAGGTGCTTCCATATCTTGTAGGTTGTGTCTACTTTCTTTATCTTTGAAAACTCAATGTTAGATAGGGCGCTGATAAGGGCTTCTTTTGCTATTGCATTCTGATGGAACAAATCCTTCTACTTTCTTGTAGCATCATCCTTTGCAAGATCTGCTAGAGAGGGGATCTCAACTTCCTTGATAGCCACTTCAAAAACTTCAAAAGCAATGCACTACAAATGTGTCATCATCTTGTTCTTCCAATCAAGATAATTCTCTCCATCAAACTTAGGACTATCTTTTATAAAGAATGCCATTTGATCAACCTCAAGCTATTAAAATTTCTCTCCGAGGCACTTGGATTTGATACCAATTTTTAGGAATAGTCCCAAGAGATAACTGAGAGGGGGGGGGGGGGGGTGAATCAGTTATCTACTAGTTTCAATTCTTTATCCAATTAAGTATACTTAAACATAAAGTATAAACACAATGAAAGAACACTTGAACACAACACCAATATTTTGGTTATGGGGAAACCCAAATAGGTAAAACCCCTGGTGGGAACTGACACCCACTAATAATCCGCACTAGTGTTTTATGATCCTTGTTAGAAGATCCTTAACCTTGTTAGGAGTTTCTTTAAAATATATTTAGTATAGTGACTTGGTTAAGGATCAGACCCTGTTAGGAGTCATTTACAATTAACCCTATTAGGGGTGAGGACGTAATGTCCGAGAGCACACTGCTCAAAGGGGTGAAGGCTACAACCTTCTAAATAATAGATACACACTATATTTGGATCTTGGTGAACTGCGATTTGAATTACTATCTGGATCAGTTCCAATGTATAACACAAACACTTTACTTGGTCACATAGACCTTCTTTTGATGGCTCAACACTTCACACAGTCTTCTCTTCTCTTCATAATCAACTATGAACCATGCTTAGCAATCACAAATGATTGCTTATAAATATCTTTCCTCCAAATGATATAATCAAGTCGGCCTGTTAGAACCACTTTGAAATCATATTAGAGAAACCATAACATACTTCAATAATAATTATGTCAGCTCTACTAAGCACACAACACATTCTGGGACCTGTCCAATATTAACAAATGTAGACGCACGCTACACACTGTCGGCTCTACCAAAGTAATTGAAACTTTCTCCTCAAGCTGAATTACATCATGCACTCTTAACCAAACATTACTAACTATTATCCAATCACTAATTCAAGGGCGCATACCAAAATTATAGGTGCAACTCCTGAACCAATATAATCTCTGTCGGTTCTTCTGAATAAACACATGAAACTGCTACTGCTGAATAGTGACTACATAACTTCACTTATACTAATCATCAAACCTGCATCCATGAATGTAACATCACTAACATGTCTCCATCACATATCCAAATGTGCAAGGCTCCATGATAACTGTATGGACAATCATTCACCGAACACTGCCTGTAACTCTGTACTAATAGTTAACCTTTGCATCCATGATATCATGCTAATAACATGTCCATGTTGTATATACTAGAAGATTATTGCATAAGTCTTCCACACATGCTACTTACCATATGTTGTCATCAATGACAAACATACAGTCAGCACTGGCTTGCTGGCAAATCTCCAACACCCCTATAGTCAAATAAACATACTATTAATTGATTATTACCTTTTTTTGAAGTCCATCCCAAAATGAAATCTCTTAAGACTTAAAACCCTATAAATAAGGCCATATTGTTATGTAAAAAGGAATAACATCATTTTCCCATGTTAACTTTATTCTTATTTTTTTATACTTAGGAAATTTAAATGTTTTAATTATTTTTCTCACTGTATTTTTTCAAAATTTTATATGTTAAATATATTTTTTAAAAACATTAAACTAACCCTATTCTCCTTAGGGTTTCACAAAGAGGTGCAAAGGGATTTGTGCCAGGTAGAGGTACTGGTGGCCCCACCACACAATCCTATTGCATTATGTAGTGGATGTGGAGGAGGAAGGTGGTGGTCGGGCCACCCGCCCACCACTATGCAAGCACAGTGGTGGCTGTTGCTTCAACCCCACTGTGTTTCTACAACAGGTCGTGACAGCGAGACCACTATGTTTACACAGTGACACTTACCTTGGTGCATGAGCAGGGAGGTGGGTGGAGCTTCCCCCTCCTCCCCAAATCTCTGTTTAAATTTTATTATAATGATTTATTTGTTTTTTGTTTATATATATTATTTAAATATATATTTTTACTTAATTAAAACCCACATAAAACAAATTTTTCTTATCATTAAATTTGATTTGTTGGGATTATGGAAAGATATATATTGATAGGGGAGGGGTGAATCAGTACCTTTAAAACTTTCAAGGCTGAAACTTTATAAACTTGAATATCATTAATCGACTGAATCTATTGTATGTAATCTAATCAATAAACCATTCATAAAACTTCATACACTTAACATAAATGTTTTGGTATCACAAAAACGTTTGTTAGAAGGTAAAAAATGTGGTGGGGATGACACCCACAAAGCTTCACTACTGTAGTAACAAAGTATGTTGGTTAAGGCTACAAAGATTGTGATCACTTTTGGTGATCTTACCCTGTTAGGAGTAACAATAAGATTAGCTATATATACCTAGTTAGAGGATTTTAACAACACTATCAAGTGTGCACTTAGTTAGGAGATTTACAAAAGAACTGTTAAGTTCACTCTGTTAAGAGATTTAGAAATATGCTACAATGGTTAAAGAGTAAAAGTAAAGTTGATGCATAAATAGAAACTCAAACTTTCCTGATTTAGATCTATAAAGTACAAAAAATATATCATCTTTTTGTGATGTGTATGTCCTTTTGTGTTTGTCCGTAGCCTTATGTTTGTTTTGATAAACAGAATACTTCTGTCAAATCCTTAATTGAAAACCCTATCTAATTTTTTGATGTTCCGAGTGCGGCTACTTCTTGATGATACAAGTATCAAATGACATCCTTACAAATTTATATCAAACTGACCTTGACCTAATTAGGGTTTTACAATATCTTATAAAACCTAAGATCAACGGTAGAAATAAATAACCTAGATCAACAATAAATAGGAGTCATCAACAAATTAATATTTACATCTATATTAAATTATGTCTCAATCTTGGTAAACCATTTTCTAATCAGTGTAAACAGTTTACCTTGATGTTTGTGCCATTCCAAACTACTATGCCATTTTCTTGTTTCACTTGATGTACATTGCATTCATCACTTGGTAATTAACTAATGCTTGGTTCATATGAATGTTCGGTTACTAGTGTGCTTGGTACTTGATGATCATCTAGCTCGGTAAGAGTGCTTGGTCAAAGCTGTATTTTTTTCGATGTAAGGACTCTTTGTACTAACTGACTGTCCTATCTTGTCTCCTTTACCAATTTTATGACTAAATGATACTAATGATAACCATTAATTCTCAATAGGACTAACATTCTCCTCCATTGGCATTAGTATCAAAACTTTATGTATGTGTACCAACTTCAAAAATTTGTACTTAATAAAAAATATGAATCTTATGTGAACTCCCCCTTTGTACATGCTCTCGGTGTGAAGTACATACAAGCATATATATATATATATATATATATATATATATATATATATATATATATATATATATATATATATATATATAGAGAGAGAGAGAGAGAGAGAGAGAGAGAGAGAGAGAGACACACACACACACACACACACACACATATATAATTTCCCCCTTTTTTTGAAATTAATGCCAAAAAATAATGTACTCACAACTTGTCAAAAATGTTCTGATGGGTTTTCTTCAGTGTATCCAAGAGGTTTTCCCATTCCTCCTTAAGGTTCTCTAGAGCAATGTTCTCTAAACCGACTTGTGCATGCATATAGAAAATGGTCTCTAACACTAATATCTCTGGGGTGGAAACTAATTCCTTTTCCTTATTCACATGTGACTCCATTATCTTGAGATGTGGAAGCAATTAAGCCTGAAGCTCGGTTACCTGCTCTCTGATTGTATCCTCTTTCTTCCTCAAGTCAATTCTTAACCACTGGATTTATTGAGCTATTGTGTAATTCTTATGAAATGCATCTTGCTTGGTTAAAGAATTATTTTCACTAACCTTTATTTCTACATCGATCTTCTTTATCTTTTCACTAAGCTCGGTGTGAAGCTCAGTGATTACCTCTGATATCTTGACCTTATTGATTACCATTTCCTAGCTTATTTTCTCTGATAATTTCAATTGAATTTTGGGCTCTGCCCTATCCTCACTTTATTTCTTTGCATCAACATCAGGGGCATTGATGTGGCCGGTTAGAGTGGCAAGTTGATCAATGATGGGAGTTTCCTCATCAACATTGATTTCTGGAACTACTTGCATCAAAATATATCTAACTTCCTCTAAGACCTATTTTATTTTACTTTCTTGCCTTAACTTTTCTTGTTCAACCTTCCTTGTGCACAATTCACCATACCTTCTTAAGGCTTCAAGGTCTAGAGTCCTAGGGTCACATTCAAGAATTTCTATAATTTCATCTAGTGTGATAGGACCCTTACCATGTTTCTTCTTTTTCTTTTTCTCAGGTGTGGGGGATTTTTTGTATGGTACTAGAGCTTTGGTCTTTGGATTTGTCTTGTCTTTCTTGGTAGACACACTCTCTTCCTTATCCTTCTTGGTGATTGGTGTCTCAGTGTCTTGTCCTTGGGCATCTTGTTTGGTGTCTATTGTAGACGTCTCTATAGGTGTATTCTTTTCTAGTTCTTTACTTTTGGCCTCTTTATTATCAGGCTCATTTATATCTTTTTGTTCTTCTGCACCTGGTCCCTCGATTGTATTATTTTGTTGCTTGGGTGTAGGATCCTCAGGTTCTCCTTATGTAGCAATCTCAATTGCTTATACTATAATTGGTAAATCAATTAGTATATCAATTATTGTTACCTCATTAGGTTGATTATCTTCTGTATTATCTATAGTTGTAGTGATGTCCTCATCATCTTTTACATCATCATTAGGATGTCCATGTGTGATGTATTCTATCAAGACTTCATCTATCCTAGTGGTTACTAGTTGCTCAAGA
Organism: Chamaecyparis obtusa; assembly: GCA_027943335.1. NCBI lineage: Eukaryota > Viridiplantae > Streptophyta > Pinopsida > Cupressales > Cupressaceae > Chamaecyparis > Chamaecyparis obtusa. Next base: position 134,744 of record BSBK01010871.1, read on the forward strand.
GCATCCTGTGTATATTCTTTAGTATATTCGACCAGGTAGAAATTCATGGCATATGTATCATTTGGTATCTCAATATCGGATATATGAATAGGTTCCTTGGTGGCTATGTTAGCATCATCTGAGTGAACTCCTTTTCCTTTGTTTTTACTTTTCTTCTCGGGAATGATAGCCAGTGCAAGTTGATTAGCTTCGGCCCTTGATTCCAAAATCTTAGCCCATAGAAACTTGTTGTTCTCATCAACTACCTCAAGGTTACCTGCCAAAATATCAAGTGCTCTACCTTTCATCAAAAATAATTTGGAATACTAGCTCATCAATTCTTCAATATCGGTAATAGACAAGGTAGACATTGCCAAAATCAACGAGTGTTCCCTCATTTTCTTCTCAGTGTGCAAGGCATATGTCCACCTTGCTGACACTTTCTCATATAATTCCTTAGGAATATATCTTGCAAAATCAATAGGTACTCTCTTAAATTTGATCATCATTTGAATAATAGCTTCTTCTATTTTTTCATGATCCTCGGCAGTCATATGTACATATCAACTCATTTTAGGGTGAGCTAGACTCCCTGACTCCTTTATATTGTTAGTTAACTCAACTACCGACTGAATTTTACTTACAAAAACCTTAAATTTACCTTGTTCATCTTCTTCATCATCTTCATCTATATCATCCTTATCTCTTATCATCATTATCCTCTTCTTAGGTTGGTCAATGGTGACTTGGGAACCTCTTTTCTTTTTATGATATGTCTTTTTGGGGGTTGGACTTGTCATTTTTGCAATTTCTTTCTATAGGGGCAGAGAAGGAGCTATTGAGGATATTGTCCTTACTTTTGTAGGCATTTCTACTTGTTTCCTCTTCCCTTTGGCCTTTACCAGTGTAGCTTGAATGTCCTTATCTAACTCAGTTTCCTCCTCATGTTCATTGTTTCCAATCAAAAGTTGTTCCTCAGTTGCTTCATCAACCGGCTTAGCTATTGGTTCTTCTTCTTCTTCATCTCCAAATTGTTTAACCAATGTTTTGATCATATTTTTGGATTTTCTATTTACTTTTACTCTAACTAGATCCATCTTTATTCTTAACTTAGCCTCCTCATAGGTTCTATTGGTTCCTCAAACTGGACTTTATACTTTTAAAAGCAACCAATATGTCGATAGGGTTTTAGGATGGGTTAGATCCAAATATTGAATCCTATTATGATTGCACCAACTATAGGGACAAGACTGCCCTCTGCACTTCTGGCTCTGCAAAACCAAGGAGGGTACTCCTAATCCAGTGACAACAAGCCTTACTTCAACAATAACATGCTATATTTAATAACAATAGATAAATGATAAGAAAATACTAAATGATGACCATTCGTTCATTTATTCTCCATTATCATTAGGTGGAATACTACTTTGCAAGTTACTATATTTAAAGAATTTTGACAGATTTATATCAAATTGTTAGGAATACAAATAAAACCTTTTAAGCACTGATTTCTTATAAAATAGCTCCACTATTGACCAATACCTTATCCATTGGGCAACACCCTCACTGCAAGATTGTGATACATGAACAAAATATATTGAACTTTGATTATCTTTATCCCATGAAAATACTAATCACCCTATGGTGGATTTATCAAAGGACTCCTAAACTCACACTACTTATTTATATCCTTATGCAAGACTTAAAGAATTTATGTCATATCAAAAGCTTTTTTAATCTGATCCTAGATCATAGCTAAAGAATATTAACATACACACAAAATTTATCCATGAAATGAACTTCATCAATTCATAACTCAAAAGAAATACACAACGGAGAGATGTAAAATTTGGATTTTATTCAAATGTTGTACCAATATCTTGTATACAAAATGATTTAAAATTCAACTTTCTAGATATTTAACTGAACCAAAAATATTGCTCCTTACAAAAAACTTGCCTAATACAGTCTACTGTATCCTAGAGTCAAAACTTGTCAGTAAGAATGCTCAAGTTTTGGTCCCTACAAAATGATCCTGGTAATCCTTTTATAGAAACCAGGATTGCATACAAGCTTTGGATCTTTCTTACAAAAGAAAAAAAGAGTTTACCATATAGGAAAAAAAAGGGAAATATAACACCTTCTTGTTACAAATTTATAAAATGACTTATAGAAATGAGCGCCAAAATTTGCAACAAGTCCCAAGGTCAGTTCAATTTCTAACAAGTGTAGCATCCATGATTTCTTTAACTACTTAAGGTTCCCACATTGCTTGCTTTGCTTTCAAGGAGTTTGGGCACTACCACTTGTTGCCTCTTCAATGGATGTTTCTTCTTTGGAACTTTCCATAGGATATGTTGTTTCCCAAGATGCATAGGTTTCTTCACTTGGCCAATGAAAGGCTAGAAATTCATCCCTCTTCGGTAGTAATTTGTCCCAATCAACAACCACTTGGTAAACCTCACTTCTCACATTAGTGAAGTGTATTCTGACATCCTGTAGTATTTCAATTAGTTGTACAAAAGGGGTATTATCCTATGTATTCAAAACACTATCTATTCTAGTTGACACTTCCCCATCAATTTGTTCTAGCCACTGATCCCTATCCTTTATAGCTCCATCTGCTTTGACAAGACCTGAGAACATTTGAAAACTATCCTAAAAGTACCTAGCCCTTAATATCTCTACTTTTCTCTTTAGACTTTCTCTATTTACCTCAAACTCAAAAAGGTCCTTAACAAATTTATAAGTATTTGTTAGTTGGATATCAACAATGCATTGATCTACAAGAAAATCAAAGAAAGATTTCAACCTATTCTTTCTAGCAGCCCAATTTTCCAAAATTGGGTCTATAGTAGCTATCTCTTTCTTAAAAGAGATCAAAATGTCAAACAGTTGCTTAACAACTCTGTAAACCTCTCTTGGTTTTACATTAGCAAAAAAATGTAGGATTGTGTCCTTTATTCTCTTCTCATATCTTTATTTTTCCCTTTGCTCTAGGTCTTCATCACCTACAAAAGGTGGAAGAGGGGAGAGGGGGTATTCAATGATAGGGCTTAAAAAAGAAGGTTCAGCAGGGGAAGAAGAAATTTGCAATTTCCCTGATGCTTGAATTGGTCCCTACTCACCTAACCTCTTATTCAAGTCTGCAATTAAAGTATCTTTTTCATATATGCTCTATGTTAGCTCCCCATAAGCCTTCAACACTGTCTCCAATCTCAGTGTAAGCTCTTCCTTTTCCTTGGCTTCCTTTTCTACCACCCTTTGTGTCAGTTGAGCTATTGCTACCACCATGCTTGATGCCTCAACTATAGAAGTGTCAGTGACCCTTTTGACTATCAGTCTACTAGTGAGATCACCCCTAGTAATTTGTTTTCCCTTGTTACTTCCATTCTTCTTTAGGGACCACATGACCAATGCCTGATGGTCATTATTGAAAGTGACTCCCTTTATGGATTGTTCTACCTCCTCCCTGGTCTTATGAATGGATGTGGTCTATTTCCTGATAGCATCCAGGACCATTGCATCAGCTATATCCCATTTTGGAAGGATAAGCACTCCTGAGTTTCTTACCAAGTTTCTCCCCTATTTCGGAGTGACTTTCTCAAACCTCTCTATTATTTCTTTGATGACCTCATCCTATATGATCTTGAGATCCTTATCTAGATTCTCTTCATGCCTTTTTTCATAAGTTTCTTCAAATTGATTGATGTTCAATTTCCATAAAAATTTCATGAATTCTCTAGCCTTTACAAAGGCATCATTAGCTAAAAATTCATCACAGGCTTGTTTTATTATAGGGTCCAATTCAGTGCCTTCCATTTCTCCCACTATTAGATCTAGTTTAGGTTCTTTTGGTGGATTTGGCACTCCCTCATTTATTTCCTCATAGGTCATAAAAATTTGACCTAGAGATCCCAATTGTTTGACCTTCTCTATGACCTCTTGATCATCCATGATATTCAGAGGTGATTGGGAAGGAGAGTAAACTTCCTCAACATGTTGAGGCCTCTCTTCTAGCTTTTGTCTCTTGGTGGGAGGTGGGGAATTAGGGACATTTTCAGTAGGTTGATCTTGAGGTGAATCTATAATTTCCACAACCTCCTTGTGTTTCTCTACCTGCTGTGATGTGGAAGGGATATCCTCCTTCTTCTCTATTTGTTTCTACTTGTCAAGCTCTGGTACTATCACATTGTAACTAGTTCTCTTCTCAACCATGTATCTACTCGAGGGAAAAACCTTTACAAATGTAGGTTTTCTCAATAGCGATTTAGCCTTCTCTAGGTTATCGCTCATGGCTTTCTCCTTTTTCTCATTGAGGGTTTGATAAATCTCCTGAAAATGTTCCATGGGAGTGTCTATCTTTTTACCCATGGGATTTATGCTCTTTAAGGGATCATATCCTTGATCAAACTGCTGGACAAACTCCAAAGTCTTCTTGTACACCAGCCACTTTTCTTTTCTGATTTCCTGCTCTTGTATGTTAGGGATATTTCTGATTATATCCTCAAGAAAGTTAAAAAAATGATTTATCAAAGAGCACCTAACCCTTATCTTAAACATTTCATTATAAAACCCCTCAGGATCTACTATCCTAACAACTAAAGTAGCCATATGATATGGTGCCAAGACTTGATCCATATAGAACCATCCAGATTTTGTGATTATAAATTGATGTGCAATAGTAATATTTGGGAACAAAGTTCCTCTACCTTTACCAGCAAGAGTATTCTTCTCAATATCCCCCAATTGTCTAATGAATTCTGCAACACCAATCTTGAGAGGCACTTGATATGGTAATATGAATGGAGCCCCTTTGAAACCATACAATCTGATAACAGTAGAAACAGGGTGAAAAATGAAATCCCCCTAATTATGCACAATATTAAGGCCCTTGGAAAACTATTTTGGCCTGATAAGTTCAGCTAAGGCAATTGAGATTCTTAGGTCCTCATGGACAAACAATTTTCTTAATCTGGCTGCAAAGCATCTATCAAAATTGATGAGACTGTGATCCTCCCTATCCAATGTCATGGTGAGGCTCCATAATTGGACTGGCATGTCTTCACCATCCTTTTGTTTCAATAAATCCATCTCTTTCTCAAAGTAACTTGGCACCCTTAAACAAGAACATATACATGATGAAGGAATACTAGCAGAAGGGCTTATCAACTTTGTCTTTCTGGATTCCTACTAATCCATTATGAATCAAATCAGCAATGTAAGGGGAAAAATCAAATGTAACTAATAAGTAAGGGTGTAAAATTTGAATTATCATGTACATAAAATGTATTGGCATTCTTTCCTCCACATCTTCTCTAAAGACTTGACATAATGACCAGTATGCACCTTTTTCTCTCAAGTTAAAATATTCTATTTTGAAAGGCTCCTATGTGCTTGGTCCCATGGAAATCATTCCCCCAATCTTATCACAAAATTCCTTCACAGGACCACTTTTGAGATAATCTCTTTATGCATTGTATACCTACTTCAACTCCTCAAAATCAATTTTTTCCAGGTCATTGGAGGGCTCACTTATCTTAAAAACTGTCCTAATTTCTTCAACAGTGATTCTCATGAGTAGGTTTCCTTTAACATCCCTAATTACCCTAGTAATTGGGTCATAATTCTTTGCAACTTGAAACATCAAGTCTGCATCTATGAAAACGCTGGGAACCACAAGCTTTCCTACATCAAATTGCCATATGTTACTGGTAGGAGGAGGGGCATTTATCTAACTAATCCCTACCTTAAACAATGTTAAACCAATGGTATCAGAAACACCACTTGCATTGAGTGTGCCCATCTTAGCATCCCTTATGTAGTTCCCCGTGTCATACAAGCCATCTGCTACCTTTAACCTAGGGTTTTTTTGTGTTAATCATTTGGCTTTTATTGTATCAGTTGTAGACTTGGGTAATAACTGTAACAAATCCTCATGTAGACCCCTCTTACTATAATCGGTTTCACCAAATAATTCCTTGGAGCCATTTTAGAGTTTGACATTTTTTACAATTATGCGTAGAAGAAACATGATAGAATTATAATGCTATTAACAGGAAAGATTTGCACAAGAAATTCACCAACCTTTTTTTAGAACTTTCTCAGAAAATGTCAACCAATCTCTGGAAATCATCTCGCCCAATTCTCTGCAAACTTTATCTTCTTATGTTGCTAAGAATGAGTAAATCTTCAATATATTTGCAATCAAAACTGGTCCTTTCAGTAGTTTACTTCACATGATCAAGCCATTACTTCTCTAAGAAAATGAACTGTCATTGTTCAATGGGAAAATTGAATTTTGCACCAACTGTGCTTCAAGTTTGAATTTGGACCGTTGATCTTCTTTAAAAGATAATCTAACAGGTGTCACATGATCGCAAGGCTTGAAAGAAATTTATGTGAACATGCGACAATTATTTGATCAATATGAATCGATGACAATCCTTTAATCACGTCATTCAGGACCCACTTGATACCTTGGATTCATCTCCACCGTTAGATCCTCCATCGGACGGTCACCGTTACTTTCCCTTTATGACTAGACATAAAGTAAGGCACCGTGGCCTTGATACCAAATCAACAGTTGTCACATGATCACAAGGCTTGAAAAGATCCCTTGCGAACATGCAACAACTTTTAGATCTTTCCTTCGTTGTTGATACCTTAAGAAACTGGCCCCACTTTGCCTTGACCAATCAGGAACATCCATGTTGCAATATCCAACAAGTGGACATGTAAAATTTTCCTACTAAGCGCCAATACTACTGCTATCTTCCACATCAGAAAATACCTTCGACCAATCAACAATAGCCATGTGTGTACACCTGGTAGTGGACCCACCCTTTTCTTACGCCTAGGAAAAGGTAAGATTGATAGTTGTCACATGATCACAAGGCTTGAAAAGATCCCTTGTGAACATGCAACCACCGTTAGATCTTTTGCAATTTGTCAGTCCTAAAAATCCCTCTTAAAATGGCCCCATTATATGTAACCAATGAAAAACTACCACGTCATAAAATCCGACAAGCGGACATACAAATTTTTCTTAGTGAGCGGTAGTCTTGATGATGGTTTCCATGTAAGAAAATATATAGCCAATCAAAAATGCCCATATGTATACACCTAGCAGTGGACCCACCTTCTTTAAGCACTTAGGAATAAAGTAAGCTCAACAGTTGTCACATGATCGCAAGGCTTGAAAAGATCTATTGTGGACATGCGACAACTAGTAGATCAAGATTCCAGATTCTAGGCTAAATATAGTGTTGAAACTTTAGGAAATAAAGTGCCTGGGACTTTGGAGTATTTAAAAACATCACTGGGCTTAGACTTAGGAAAAATTAAAAGGGGGCAAGCCTAGGTAATATAAAGTGTTAACAACATGACCCCGCTTGGTGAAATATTTAAAACAAATGTGCTTATAGGAATATAAGTGACCTGGTAAAAGAAACGCTCGAATAGATTAATAAAGAGTGACCTAGGGTTTTCATGAAAATAAATGCACTTAGGGTTTTCTCAGGCTTGGTTTTTCAATTAGGGCTTGCTAGATTTAAATAAAATCTCTAAAATTTTAGCAAGGCTTTTTGGACTTTTGGCAATGAATTTTCTCAATCTTAGGATAACACACAGATGTTTCAATTTTGTAAGGAAATACAAGATTTTATACTGTTGAAAAATGAAGTGCCAATAGGTTCCAAACATAGTAGCTTTTGGATCTTTGGGCTTGGCCAGCAGTTCCTTTATTGACCTAGAAGCTCGATTAATATCTAGTTCATAGCCCATTGAGGGTAACCAACTAGTCCTTGGTTCTACTACCTTGATTAAAGTGGTATCAATATCCACTAGGAAACAAATATCTTCTTTGTGTTTCTCTACCAGCTGACCTGATATCCTGCTTCTTTTGTGCATTCTATCCTTGAATTATCCAAAGTAATCATCCATAACAATGATAAAATTTTAACCTAGATTCTGAATAAATTCACTTATTTGCATAATAACTGGTTGGTTTACATCCAAGTCAATATTACCAACTGATTGAAAGAAGTTTTTCAAGTATAAATATGTACATACCAGTAGTGAACCAAACTTACATGTGTTTGTCTTTGCTTCCTAAATGGTTCTCATATTATCCTCTAATTGTTTCAATAGTAGCTCAACGAGGTCCAATTGAAGACCCTTCTTAACAATCTTGTAAGCAATGTATACAACTCCATAAGGTACATTGTTGGGCCTACTATAGTGAAATATCTTATAGCCAATAACATAGGCTCCAAACCTTGTTTCTGGATCAGTGATGGTATTCACTCTCGTACCTCTTCCATCCCATTCAGCTCTAGTGAGTTTCTCTGTCTCTTCTCTCGGTGCATTCCTTATGGCCTTAGCTTTATCGGTAGTAGGGTAACTAGTAACTGCATGAATAATATCATTGGATAGTTTGGCCAATTCATCTAGCCATATCTTACCTTCATGCACTCGGTGAAGAATAAACCTTATCCATTTTGCTTTGAACTCTCTCGAAAAATGTAGGGCATTCATCAATCCCTTCACTTCTAGGTGTTTGTTCTCATCCTTGAGCTTTATGTTCCCACTCAGCTCTTGGCAAGTGGATTGAAGCTCAAAATCTCTAATTTCACTTATTTTATAGTGGATATATGCACGTATGTCTTGCACCATAAAAACCCTAGGTGGTATACAAGAAAATGCACCTGCTTGATCAATATGTGTAGCAATCTTAGGGTGTAACTTGTATTTGGGTTCCTCACAAGTCACTAAATTAATCAATGTGATCTTCTTGTCACTCTCAGACTTTGATTTCACAACCTTGGATGAAGATGCCATCATTTTCTCAAATTTAGGGCTTCGCAAATATTTCAGTAAAACTACTCGGTGGCTGAGGAACTTACTTGAAGTAGTGATAAAAATGCTCGAGATCTCCTTAAATCTCTATCAAATTCCCTAGAAATTCTTTTCTCAAATCGCTCAATTCGCTCTGGTTCTTCACGTGATTGCTATGTAATGAAATGACTTGATTCATTGCATATTTATACTAAAAAATTATTTTCCCACTAAAAATTTCACATTAAATGCTTTACCTACCACATCTCAGTAAACATAGTTACACTTGGTTAACACTTCAAAGGGTTTAGCTCAGTTGACACTAGATATTACTTGATTGATACTTCAACTTGGTTAACCTTGCCAATATTCACCGACTAGCAAACATTTACTCGGTCATGCTTTTACCGATTGTACACATTCTAAGTTCTAAACATATAGTATCATAGTGCATATTATTTCATATTGATTTGGTGTTTATTCACTAGATGTAAGGAAACTATTTTTAATATATAATCGATTGAAATTCAATTCTATTGCATACCTTAATTGCTTCAGTGGAGGTGGTGAGATCACCTAATCCAATGGATGAGGTGTCACTAACTGTAGTGCTTGATCTAGCATTGTCATTTGATGCTTTTCTCCACATTTGATTTCTTATCTTCATGATTTCTTCAATTGTATTATCATTTATCTCTAGTGCTCGGTCTCTACAATCTTTGCTTAAATGACCGACCTTGTGACAGTGCAAACATGCCATACTAGTACTTGTCCAATTATGAGATCTTCCTCTCCAATTCTTTCTCATGAAATTTGTTTCAATATGTCCATATATACCACATGTTGTGAAATTAACCCAAGTGTTGTAATCCTAAGTATATGCATTACCTTTCCTTCTTGGTTGATATGTCTTGTTCTATTCTTTCGGTGTCCAGACTTGCTTCATCTTTGTTTTGCATTCCTGTGATATGTGTCCATGCATATTGCAAGTGTGATAGTGCTTTTCCATATAAGGTATCTTAGGTTTCCTATTCAACTTTTATCTTCACTCATGTGCTTGATGTCCATACTTATTACAGTTATAGCAATAACATTAAATTTTGGAGTGGATTTAGGAATACCTTTTTCTTTGCTTTTGCAAACATCTGATGTGTGGTATGGTTTTCCACAATTATAACATGATAGCTTCTTTGGCCTTGGATTAACATAGGCATTCTTATGTTCATCTTGTCTTGATGACTCTCCTTTCTCAGTATATCCCAATCCAGTAGTGCTATCAAGTTTTCTCTGATTGTTCATAAATTCATCCATTTTATTAGTACTATCTTCAAATTTCCTTCTCATCTCATTATGTTGTTGTTGAATCTTTACTTCATTCTTCATTCTTTCATTCTCTTCTCTTAATTCGTCGATGTCTTCCAATTTCCTTATAAGCTCAATGTTTACTTGGTTGATTTCCTGACTTATGATAACCATCTGATTAGAGATTTCAAAGTGATGATTGGTGAGTCTCAATATCTTAGATTCCTTCTCTTGCAAACTTATCAGTTCATTTGCCTCATATCTTCAATCACCAAATTTATTTCTTATTCTCCTTGCCTTTTATTTTTCATGACATCAACCATTCTAACCATTTCTATCTCTTGACCTATTTGCAATGATTTCAATTGTTTAGTAAGATATTGATTCTATTTAGATAGATCTAATATGGTTCCTTCAGATGCATTAGATATGCTACCAGATCTAGATCCTTCAAATGGATAATCTATCTCTTCTTCATGATAATTAGTCTCATTATTCTGAAGTACCATATCCTTCCTTTTGATCAGTAACCTTCTTAGTTCTTCTTTGGATTTCTTGAATTGTTCAATTAGATCTGCATCTGTATTCTTTGATTCCCAATATTCTTATCAAGCTTATACCTTTCCATCCTTAGATCTTTTCTCTTCAGTGATTAAACTTTCCAAAACAAGATAACTAGCTCTGATACCAATTTTTGGGATTATGGAAATATATATATTGAGAGGGGAGGGGTGAATCAATACCTTTAAAACTTTTCAAGACTAAAACTTTGTAAACTTGAATATCATTAATCGACTAAATTCATTATATGTAACATACATTCAAAATATAATTGAAATGTAAATTCATGTAATCTAATCAACAAACCATTCATGAAATGTCATACACTTAAAACAAACATTTTGGTATTGCAAAAACCCTTGTTAGAAGGTAAAAAATATGGTGGGGATGACACCCACAAAACTTC
>BSBK01010872.1:0-35000 GCA_027943335.1 Chamaecyparis obtusa
TAATTTTAAAAATTTTTGGATATGATTTACTATTTTTTTTCTTTTTTGAATCAACTGCTTCTCTAATGCTAATATAATTACTTACAGTATTTTACAATTTTAATATACTAGTTCTAATCGAAATACTATAAAAAATTATATGACCATATTCTTGACTCTGAGCTCTATTTTTAGTTTTTTTAGTAAGTAGAGTTTGCTGGAGAAATCAGATGTAGAAGTTAAAAGTTCTACAATTCTATATTTTTTTGTGACTTGGCTGACACATGGTATGCTACATAGGATTCAGTTGAGTAGGATTCAACTGAGTAGGATTTGGCCAAATCCTACATGGTCAAAACTATAGTGGTGTTGGAGGACTTGTGAGTGCTCACTCCATCCTCATATATATGAGGATTATTTTTTCTCATTTTAAAACATAGAAAACAAAAAAAAATAGTTTTATTGAAGCTCAAAAGGAGTATTTTAAAGTGATTTGTTTTTGGAGTATTAAAGCAATAGTTTTTTGCATTGGAGGGGGATTATACAAATTTAAATCAGATGAAGATTTTATTTTTTCCTAGTAAATTGATTTTATACTTCAATTTTTTCATAATGGTAATTGATTTTGTCTTTGTTTGGTGACATTGAGCACTTAGAGGTTCTTGATCTCAACTTCAATAATTTGACTGACCCCATTCCTGAAATGTTGGTGAGGTTTTTGAAATATTCATCTACGATTAATAGTGAGCTATGTGGGAATCTTCTTCCCCTCTTCTTAAATTCCTTGGATTAATCCGCTCACTACTTTGAATGATTATTAGACTTAGGGAAATGGCCTCCTAGAGGAGTGTCTTTCTATTAATTTTTACCAGGTTCATGTGGAAATAAAGATTCATAAGATTTTAGTATGATTCTATGCTATTATAATTGAGTTTAGTTTGAAATACAATGAGAAATGAAAGTATTAAGTTTTTTAAGAGGTAACTTGAAATTATGATATCAATTTTCTATACTTCATACTTTTCTAGATCTGATTGCATTTTCCTTTATAAAAGAATTTAAACAATAAAATCTAGATTCAAATAATTTGTCATAATGGTACAACATTTAACAATTTGCTAGAAGAATTGGAACAATTTTGTAAAAATTACAATAAATTGGCAACCACCCAACCACAAATGTAGAAAATTCAAATAGACCAAGATCGAAAAAATAAGCTATTACTTATGACAAAATATATCAATCATTGAAAGGTTAAGCACATAATGGTAGATCAATGGGTGGATATCAATATGATACCACTAAAAAATTGGGCAAAATTAGGAAGGTCATGATTAACCAATACCCCATATAATATAAACATGGTTGATGGGTCACCCATGCAAATCATGGGAACTTTTGGAAGAATCTAGAATTGAATGCATAAAGTATCAAATTAACATTGAATTTTTAATTTTGAAGTAGTAGCAATGAAAAGAACCTTTTGAGATATTTTGGATGCTACTATCTAATTATAATGGTTTGTCAACACAAATGAAATAATTGAATCAAGAAAAGGAAAATATGTTTTGTAAATAATAATAAATTAGACCACATCCTTTAGGAAGATGAGGAGGATAATACAAAATTGATTTATTCAAATTCAAAGCTTCCACACACACACACACACACACAGAAAATTGAAAAGTGAAGATGGTAAGACATATAGTGAAGATGTTCGATTTTATTGGATGCAAGAAGGACCAAATCCAAATTCTCATAATTTTTTTATGGATTTAAAAGAGTATTTTCTGTCCATAAAAAATTTAAAAATATAGAACAAAATACCATAATTGAAAAACCATCTTAAATATTAGAAGGAAAATAATGTAGCCTATCTCTTGTTTCTAGAAGAACAAAAGAAGCATCTTCAAACATGTAGTGTGACAGTTTAAAAACTTCATTGGTGAAGAAACCACAAGGGTTCAAACCTCTATTGGGCCACTATGTTTGCATGCCTTGTGAACAAGTGAAGTATGGGGATGAGGTCCCCCATTTTTGGCCCCACTAGTTTATACCTTGGGTCAGAAAGCATTTCATGTGGAGCCAAAGAGCATGCTATTAGAGCATCACCAGTCATGTTAAATTTTTTACTAGATATTAATTTTAAAAAGAAGAACAAAAAAACAAGTGCATCATATTAAAATAAAAAATCATACATTAAATCATCACAGTGATGAAAAAACTCTTAGAATGCATATGTGTGTGTGTGTGTGTGTATATGTATATGTATATATATATATGTATATATATATATACATATATATATATATATATATATATATATATATATATATATATATATATATATATATGTATATGTATATGTATATATTTATATATACATATATGTATGTATATATGTATACATCTATGTATGTATATATACATATATATACATATATGTATGTATATGTATATATACATATATATACATATATGTATATATATGTATGTATACATATATGTATATATATGTATACATACATATATATACATATATGTATATATACATACATACATATATACATACATATATACATATATATATATACATACATACATACATACATACATATACACACACACACACACACACATATATATATATGTATGTATGTATGTATGTACACACACACACACACACACACACATATTGTATGCACCCTAAAATGGTCGCCTAGACTTTGGGCCCCCATTCAGCAATTTATCAAATCTCTGAATCAATATTTTTAAAAAATCGGCATTTTTCAAATATATCAATTTTCTTGATCAAATCTTATGTTATCATTTTCGATTATTTGCCTTGGGCTAACCATTTTATCCTAAAGTCTTTATTTATTAAAAAGATTATTTCCTCCCCTTTTATTAAATAAAAAGCCCCCACCTTTTCCTCTTACCCTAAGTTGCACAAATAAAGTATTATTCTTATTTTATAAAAAATGAAAAAGCACTTTTTGTCTCATATGGACACAAAAGTCAACTCTTATTTTCTCATTGGAGGATACTTGTGCACATGGATTGCTCCTCTTTGATGCTCCACCATTGATTAAATCTTTTGCCTCTTAATCTCCATGGTCCATTCTTTCTCATTTCCTATAAAAGAAGAGCTATTTTCCTCATTTTCATATGTATTTTTGAATACTAATGTTATGATGCAGGTTTTCTAGGTTACTTTAGAGCTTTTTGAGGATTTGAATACATTCTTGCATCAAGCTTTTGGAATCATTGTTGCATCACATCTTAGATTTCTTCATTACTTCATAGTATATCTTTCATTTCTTGCATAGTAGTTTCATTCTCATGGCATTCATAGTTTAGATTTACTTTATGCTATAGATTAATCTCACATAGCTTAATAGGAAGATTTGTAACACTTGCATATTTACTTTCATAGCTTAGTTTGCATCTTTCATTCTCATAGAGTAGCTTGCATTGCATTGCATTTTGTAGTGATTCTTGGGGATATTGGCATTTTTTCCCTTGTCTTCATTTGAATCTCTCATAGTGTGGTTGACTAGCAAGGTTATAGGCCTAATAACTCTAGTTGAGAGCAATATTCAAACTATCCTTGTGACTCCATGCTTAGAGAGCTATGGATCAATTTTTGAGACCTCATTCTTGAGTGTTCTTGATTATAATGATTCATAGAAGTGCACTATTTTGTGTGTACATTTTTGGCACCCACCATGGGGCAGAACATTAGTATTTTGTCCTTTAATTTCTGCATTTCTATCATTTTTTTTGGCAAGTTTTTTAGCTCATTTGCGGTCTTTGGTTTTTTTTCTTAGAGTATCGTGTGACACTTTCAAAAGTATCGCACGATAGTTCTTTGTATACTGGCGCGATACTTTACCAGTTCAAAGTATCGCTCAGATATTACAGGAACTATCACTTGGTGTAAGGAGAAGTATCACCTAGTGTAAGAAGAAGTATCACCTAGAAATATATTATCACCCCATTATACTGTAAAGTATCGCGTGATATATCTGGTGTCTGTACTATTGCCTGTACCCAACAGTGAGTTGTTTCTTGCATCTTTTTGGCTGAATTTAGACTTAATTAGCCTGTTGATTTAGTTTGTTGCAATTAGATAGATTCCATTTTTTAGATTTCATTTAGATTTTGGATTTTGCTAACCTTGTGGATCTAACAAGTTGTGCTTGTAGGTCATTGCTTGAAATATTTTTCCAAAAGAACGCATGTCAAAGCTTCAAATGCATAAGGGCTACTAACAGTTTTTGTAGGGCTGCCCAAAGCATAAAAACCCAATCAAGTGCTTGTTGTTTATTTCATTTCAAGTGTGGCAATTACTAGTTGTTTCATTTCATAAGAACATAATATCTTGTTGTAGGAATTCTTGGGTGGTAGGAGAAGTATGCTCTTCACCTTTGTGGTGAACCAGAAAATCTTGACCCATCTTTGGATTTTGAAAGCAAGAGGGTAATTGAATATTTGCTTCGTGTGTTTGGGAGAAAGCTTTGAGATAAAGGAGTATGCTCTTCACCCTTGTGGTGAAACAAAATCTTTGAACCTCATAAGTTGATCCATTTTTTGTTTAGATCTTTAGAATCATTTAGCAGGCCTGCTCTTGAGCAATCAAGAGGAACGACCTAAGTGGGGACAAGCCTTTTGCCGACTATTCTGACCCAATATAAACTCAAGGCTATCAAGGACACAAAACCTTGGTAGACGTAGTGCTTGTCTTCTCTTGATGTGAGTACTTGTGGGATTGTGACCATGAGAAAAGTATTGAGCAAGAATGCTTAAGGTACTCTTGAGGCCGCAAGGTCTATTACTTGCCACAAGGTAAGGAGTCCCTTTGGGGAGCAAGAGGGGTACTACAAATGGAAGCCCTTACTAAGAACCATAGATAGAGGCCACCCTATTTTTCCACTTAGCTTCTTGGTGCAAGGATTGATCCAAGTGGAATAACCCGGATCACCCCAAGATTACTCACCATATGTGTTCCTTTGGTTGTGTCTTTCACACTTCCATGACAAAGTCAATATCTATTGTGGACAACCACTTTGTGTGAGGTAAGGGAGCATCAAGTGTGGGCCAAGTTGTTAAGTATTGAGCCATTGTCCTTTTAGGCTAAAGAGTGCTTGAAGTGTTCTTGTTGTGCTATACCCATGTAAGCGTTCTTGCATACTCAACATCTCGGTAGTGTTCATAAGATTTTTCCATTTTGATAGCACAATTGTTTGTCTTGGCAAGGTTGCTTTTGCTCTTGTTTCAAGTGTTTGAAGACATGTTTGATCCCATACTATTTGCAAACTTGTCAATTTTCTATTGTCATTGTGATTGGAATCAAAAAATCAAACCTCAAACCAAAAATTCTGAACAAACAGTCCCAAAAATTGAAAATTTCCACTTCATTGGTCAAATTTTGCAATAGTATCATGCCCTGTGGAGAGAAATATCATGCAATAGTTCACCCCCGCTGAACTATCGCCCCACCTTCCTATAAAGTATCACTCAGGCTTATTGGAAACTATCGCCTGGCTTAAGGTGAAGTATTGCCTTGCTATAAACTATCACTCTGTTTGCTTGGAAAGTATCACCCAGAATTATTTGCAATTTGTCCAGTTTCAACCATTGTCAGTCACTTTTAGTTGACCAGATCTTTAAGTGGGTGATTTATTCTACTGCTAGAAACTTGTCTATACCTTGAGTTTCTATTTTTAGGCCTCTTGGATTAGTTTTCTTTGATTTTACAAAGTCATCTTGTGTGGAATTGCCAAGTTAAAAAAATTGTCCTTGTTGAAAAAGTATCTCTAGATTCATTGGTAACATTCTTGGAGAATTTTAGTCCTCTTTTGTCCAAATTCATTTCCATCAAAAATCAATTTCAATTATATAATTTGAGTAAATCCATCCTCCTGGTTCATACGTGCAAGGATACTGGAATCCTTTGATTTAAGCACCTCTTTGACAATGTTGGTTTACTCCTATTGCAATTTTCTATCTCACCATGTCTTTTCGGACATTTGAGTACTTTTATTATCCTAGATTGGTATTGACATTTTGTGAGGTCATCTCACCACCAAGGATATTTTTTTCTTTCATGTCAATTACAACAAGGTACCAAGTTAGTCAAGGGAAATGACCTCAAGTTGTCATCAATCAATTGCCCTTAGTTAAGACTCGTTAACAGTGAAAGGGAAAGAAACCCATTTTTGATCAATCCCCTAAGAGTGAGTCTAAAGTTTGTTTTGATCCAGAGAGAAATTTGAATACCTCTTTAGCACCTTCTCAATTGAATATGGATATGAGTTACACCTTAACCAAACAATAAAGAGAAATAATGGACCAATCTCTTGATGACATTTTCCAAAGACATAGGGGTAACATGTCATTCAAAGAAGGCAATCAACCTGACTCACCTCCTATTAATTCAAGATATCTAGATGCTTATCAATGAGCTAAAAGACATTATGCACAAGCTCATCAAGATGCACGATCGCAACATGAGGACCAAAACAACCAATCTTATGATGCTCATGTGAACACAGCTAACTTGTTCAACCATTCAAGGCAAATTTCCCCACTAAAAACAACTTCAAGATATACAAGTGAGAGGCTAAAAAGAATTGAGCAGGAAAAAAAAGCTGCAAAAGAAGAGTGAGCTGCAAAAGAAGAAAAACTTAGGCTCCTAGAAGAGGAACAACGAGCCTTGTTGGACATAGAGAGAAAAGCATTCCAAGAGGAACAAGATAGGATATTGGCTCAACAACTCAACAATCAATTTAACAATGGGGGTACCAACAGTGGAAAAAAATCTCCACCCTCTACTCCCCCAAGAACTCCAAGAAGTAGAAGGCGGTCAAGGACTCCTTCAAGATCTCCTAGTCCTAGAGGGAGGACTTTACAACATGCTCACTATAGGAGACAGACGCCTCCTAGGAACTCAAGACAACCCTCCCAACGAGATCACCATGGCTCTCAACATGGAGGAAGTAGTGCAAATTATGAAGCTCAAGACTTTATGAGAGTACAACAAGAACCACTCTTTCAACAATATGTGGAGAAATATGTTGAGCAAAATAAAGATAGGTTCCTAGAGAGCTTGATCAACAAGGGTGCGAGGGTCCCTTATAACTTTTATGTGGATAGGAAGATCAAGAAACAGAGCCCCTCACAAGAAGAGGAAATTAAACAACTCAAGAAAATGATGGAGAAGATGATGGCTCCCAAGAGTTCTTTCAACCTTGATTCTATTTGTCCTAATCCTTTTGATAAAAGTGTGAGCATGAAAGATTTTCCTAGGAAAATTGAGTTTCCTCAATATGACAAATATGATGGTAATGGTGACCCACATGATCATGTGTGACAGTTTTACACCATGAGTTTTGAATTTCACCATGAAGATTCCTATTTGATGAGATTATTCCCAAGGAGTCTAAAGGGTCAAGCTATGGAGTGGTTTACCAACATTACACCTCTTGTCAAAACTTTCAAAGAATTAGTACATAGATTTGTGCAACATTTTGCATATAACTTATCAAGGTCAGTCACCATGCTTGATTTGTGTCACTTAAAACAAAATCAAAGGGAATCTTTTGTTACATTTTTACAAAGGTGGAGATGATTATGCTCTTAGTATTCTAGGACAATTCTTGAACATGAGAAAATTGATATCCTTGTGAGCAATTTAGTGCCTGAGATGTGGTATGAGATTCGAAAGATGGTCTTTGATTAATTCGACATTATGGTCAAAACCGCATGTAGAATAGAGGATGTTTTAAAGGAACAAGGTATTTTGACTAAACAAAGCAACAACAACCATAGTCAAAATAATAATAACAACAATCATAAGGATAAAGGCAAGAACTCGCACTGGAATAAAAATAAACGAGTGGTCAATGATGGATTTGTTGACTCTAACCAGCCAAGGGACCAAGGTGTCCTACACTAATCCAGTGCAATTCAAGCTATGAAGTTTCAAACATCCTCTAACCAACAAGAGCATAAACCATGATATCAAGACAAGTCCAAAAAGGAGAGGAGACAATTCACTAAGCTTGGTGACTCTTATGAGGATATTTTTAAGACGCTTATTGCCAACAACCTTGCGCAACCGTAGGATCTAGCAAAATTCCACATACCTGAAATTAAACCATATTGGTGGGATGAGAAAGCCTATTGCAAATATCACAATGGCATTGGGCATGACATGGAGCATTGCTGGAAACTTAAACATCTTGTTGAAGATCTGATTGAGAATAATAAATTGCAAGTTGATGGGTTGAATACTAATGTAGACCATAAAGCATTTAAGGAACCTTTACCAAAATATGATAAGGGGGAAACCTCTAAACCCAAAGATGGCAAAGTTGCAATTAACTACACCTACACGTCTGCGGAAAATCTCATCAATATGCTTGAAGTTGTTTAAGAAAGTGTTAATATGATGGGAGACAGAGATCCCTATGGTCATGATGATAATTCTTCTCCTATATTTGATGTGGACCCCATGATTGTGCTTAGAGGCCCCCACTCTCAAAGATCATCCCAAGCATTAAACACTGTCACTAGAAGTCAAAACCAAGGTCCTATGGTTATTAGGGGGCCTAATTCCAAACCCAAGCAAGTGGCATGTAAAAATGTTACCAAAATAATAGTGAATCCAAAGATGAGCTATAATCTTATTGATCAGTTACAAAGAACACCAACCCAAATTTCCATTTTTGAACTCCTAGAATTGCCTCCAAGGCATAAGCGTATCCTTGAGGATGCTTTGCATACAGCTAATGTCCCCAATAATATTGATATTGATCAATTCAAACACATGGTTAACCACCTTGCTAGCCCTCACTAACTCACATTCTCAGAAGAAGATGACAAAGCCTTGAGCCATCCACACAATCTTGCCCTCCATATTGAAGTCATGATCCACAAAACCCATGTTAGGTGTGTGTTGATTGATGGGGGTGCTGAGCTCAATATATGTTCTTTAAGTCTTTTGAAAACATTGGGATATTCAGAGGGAGTAATTGAAACAAGAAAGAAAATCATAATAAAGGCCTATGATGAGGCAAAAGGAAGCTCTAAGGGGTTGGCTGTTCTTCCCCTTAGGATTGGCCCAGTGGAGAAAGATGTTTTGTTTCAGATTGTTGATGCTGGACCCCTCACATACAACATCTTGCTAGGTAGACCATGGATTCACGACATGCAAGCAGTACCATCTACCTATCACCAATGTGTCAAATTCCCATACAATGGCATAGAAGTTTGCATACCAGGTGATAGCACCCTATCTGTCAATGCCATTTCAGTAGGCATTCATGTTCCTCTTAATAGAGCAACGGAAAATTTTGATGCAACTTTAGAGCAATGCCAGAATAAGTTCAAATCCATAGACCTTGGTATGGGAGATTATCAAATTGATTCCTTCACAAAGTTGCCAATTTCACCTAGGTCCTATGGGAGACCTTCACAGGGGATGCAACCTTCATCCTCAGCTATGACTTTGTTTGACACTTTTTTGGAGTCGTCTATACCCATTCAAGATGAAAAAGAAGAAGTGGCCATTAGAGATTGGATCTACAAGGAGGAAAAGTACCTGCATAATGAAAATTTCTCCCCATCTCCTAAGACCTATGGGAGAGGGTATACTTTGGTCAAGAATATAGGCTACCCAGGTCATGGTCCCCTCTGTTAGATTAGGTGAAAAACTAATCTCCCAAGAACACCTGCATGCATAAACCTGTCACATGGAAGAAGCAAAGAACAGAAAGCAAGAAAGTCATGGAGGCCAAAAAGCCAGAGACATCTTATGGACATGCAAAGAGAAATTTCTATTATGATCCAATAAGTGAATTAATTAAAATATAAAGAGGTGAATCCTTATAAAAGGAAACATGAAACCCTAAAAGGGAAACCCTAAAGAATAATAAGATGCCTAAGTCTAACTTAAGTGTAGAGAATAATAGACTAATAATTAAATAAATTAATTATTAGCTATAATATGACAACTCTAACACCCCCCCTTAAGTGTAACTTAGGGAGAAGCTAAACAGCTAAGGACTAAAAGATGCATGAAAACAAAAATGCATGAAAGAGCAATGGGTCCCGGCAACAAGGCCTGATCAGGTACCCAAGTACAAGAAATAAACTAGATGAAGGAAACAAAACCTCCAATCTAGGGAATGTCCCAAAGAAAGGAACAAGAAAGAGCATGAAGCATCTCCAAAGCATGAAGCTGCAAACACTGTCAGAAGAATACTGCTGGAACCCCCACTGAAATAGTGCATGACCAGGTAGAGAAGACAAAGTCTGAAGAGCTGATCAATCGAAGAGGTGACCTCCAAAAAAGGAATGAACGAGTGTCTATATAGTAGATGAACCATCTCACCGAAATGCATAGGTGCCTAGCCACTGCATCCGCCTAGTACATAGGAACAAAAACTGAATACGTAGATCACTCAACCGAACCAAGGAAGCAATAGAGCCAACAGGTGAACCCCCCCATAATGTTGAACAGGGAGAGGGGTGACAGGAACATTGAAATGCAATGCCAGAAACATCTGCAAGAAGAAGAATCAGGAACACCAACAGTGCAACAGAAGTACACGCACAGGATAAAGGGCGGTGTCGAAGAAGAAGAATAGATCTTCTGGACACACAGCATGGGCTAATGTCATGGAAGGTACACTCACTTGACAAAGGTGGATGAGCACAAAAGGCAAAACATCATAACCCCCCATGGCACTTTATAACTGAGTGCGAGTACAAACAAACACAAGGTGTACAAGATCCCAGATATGCAAAAGTAGGCACTTTATCTCAGTGTGTTTACAGAAAAAAGAATGCAACAGAAGAGAAGCATACAATGCTCAGAAGTTAGAAAGAAGAGTGAGCCAGAAGAACAGAAGGAGAGATCCCAGGACCTGTAGAACCCAAGTAATCCGCCAGGGTGCAAAAGTGCAAAACTCAAAGGAGAGAAAACTTGGAGCACAATCTGGATAAAAGACCCCTGCAACTGAATAACTCACAAAACCAGCTTTCCAATGATATATGGTGAGCCCAAAAATGAGTCCGGATGAGTGAGATATGGCTCCTGGAAGGCAAAAAATAAACATCACCTTTGACAGAAAAAAACACTATCAAAACAATAGATCCAAAAATTCTAACCTCCACAATCGGAAAGAGCTCGGAAAGAGCTTTCCGACAATATAAAGAAGTCCAAAAAAGACCTCCGTATGCTCCAGATAGAGCAAAAAAAGCCTAGGTACCCTTAAAAAGCATCAAAAAGGATTTTTGAGCCCCTGGGGCTAGAAAAAAAATAGAGCCCCTGGGCGCATGGTACACATAGGGGGCTAGAGCCGGAGCTCCCGGTCACCCATGTGACCACCGCGGGGTTTAGAACCCATTGGGCTGGCAGGGCGGAGCGGAGCAGGGCCGGGAGGCGGCGCGTAGTGCGGCGGAGCGGAGGCAGCGGTTGGGGCCACGGAGGGCCGGCAGCGGAAGAGCGCCGGTGGCGCGACGGAGGACCAGTGGTGGTGGAGTGCAGGCAGCGGCTGGGGCCGCGGAAGGCCAGCGGCGGAAGAGTGCCGGTGGCACTTTTTTAAAAAACAAAGGCTGCATTTTTTTTAAATGCAAAAAATCATTAAAAAATGATTTTTTTTTAAATGCAAAAAATCATTAAAAAATGATTTTTTTTTAATTTTTTTTTTTTGATTTTCGAGCCGTACGACCCTAGGAGGGCAAAAATTTTCTCCCAGAAGTCACAGTGGCCAAAAACTGCAAATTTTATATGATTTTTGACTCTCCCAGGCCTTCTGAGTGCAATGGCGGCGTCCGTTTTTGCTCAAAATACCCCAAAATTTTTTTTTCTTTTTTGCAGGCAAAAAAGAAACAAAAAATAACGTCTTGCTTCTGAATCACTTCAACAAAACATGAACAGCGAGCAGCAAGATCACTCTGATACCATGTTAGATTAGGTGAAAAACTAATCTCCCAAGAACACCTGTATGCATAAACCTGTCACATGGAAGAAGCAAAGAACAGAAAGCAAGAAAGTCATGGAGGCCAAAAAGCCAGAGACATCTTATGGACATGCAAAGAGAAATTTCTATTATGATCCAATAAGTGAATTAATTAAAATACAAAGAGGTGAATCCTTATAAAAGGAAACATGAAACCCTAAAGAATAATAAGATGCCTAAGTCTAACTTAAGTGTAGAGAATAATAGACTAATAATTAAATAAATTAATTATTAGCTATAATATGACAACTCTAACACCCTCAGCCACCACTTAGATGCTAAAGCTAAACCACTTAATCATGCTCTCTTTGGCTGCAGGACTAAGACAATGGTTGGCCTGGGTTTTGACAATTAGAAGAAAAATGATGCTCCTATCCTAGCTGCGATAGATAGTGATGATGAGTCTAGTTATGTGCCCAATTTGCAAAATCAGCAAGACAAGTGTGAAGATTGGGTCCCTTCCACCAATCTCCTTTGGGGAGATTTAGATGCTTCAGTTATTGATCCAACAATTTCAAAAACAAGAACAATCTCCTATTGCAACTCATGTTGAAGGTCTTGTTCAATATACAAATGATATCCAAGAAGGTGTTACCCTTGGTGACATTAACGCTTCTACCTCAAGGCCTAAAAAACATGCTTGGTGTAAGCATCCTAGTCGAGATTCAGATATAGATTCACATGAGTATGAGTGGGAGACTCTTTGTGATTGTTCTATAGTTGACATGAACATTGCTATTGTCCATACATATGAGTCCCAACTAGAGGTAGATAACAAGTCTAGTGTAGGACTAGAGGATTGGAATCCACAAGTAGCTTTAGCGGATGACGCTTCACTTAGTAGGATAAGTCCTGATTTGAGTACCTTAGAGGGATACTTGATGAATCCTAACTCTGCGATCACCAGAGATGACATAATCCACATTCATAATATTGAACCAGTCATTAGCCTACCCCTTGCTCATCCCCACTTGATTGATTGGACTCAGCGCTATCAAGAGCCTCAACTTCTAACTTTTTGAAATGACTACAAGATAGCCTGTTACCTTAACGCTCTTGAACTCATAGTCTCTTCCACTAGTGAACCAACTACAAGTATGATAGAGCCAAATATCAAGTACCTTAGTCACAAAATAAAAAGAAAAGAAATAAAAAATAGGAGTTCTGATGGCGAAAACCACTATGTGGTGGTGTCAGAACCGAAAAAAGTAAAAATAAAAGACATTTCCAAAGGTGAAAACCTTCTGAGGTGCCTAAGGATGGGGTACTTGATAATATTCCTAGTTATTTTTAGGACACATCATTAGTGCTTGTTGAGCCCACACAACCAGTAAATCTGAATACACAAGAGGCTCCACAAATTGTACATTTAGCTCAGTCTCTATCTATACAAGAGAAAGAGGCATACACCAAGTTCCTACAAAGGAAGAAGATCAATTTTGCTTGGACTTACTCAGACATGCCAGGATTGGACACTAGTCTCATTATGCATCATTTGTCCATAGCTCCAAGAATCAAACTAGTAAAACAAAAATTGAGGAAAATGCATCCTCACATAGCTCTTTTAGTAAAAGTTGAATTAGAAAAGCTGCTCAGTGCAGGGTTTATCAGAGCCATCAATTATGCTGAATGGATTTCCAATATAGTACCAGTTTGAAAACATGACAAGTCCATTCGAGTATGCACAAATTTTAGAGATCTTAACAAAGCTTGCCCAAAGGATGATTTTCTGCATCCAAACATAGACATGATAGTGGACATGACCGTGGGCTATGAGATCTATTCTTTGATGGATGGTTTTTCTGGGTACAATCAAATCAAAATAGCTCCTGAAGACCAAGAGAAAACTGCATTCACTTGTGCATGGGGAACCTATTGTTGGAACGTCATGCCATTTGGATTAAAAAATGCTGGAGCTACATACCAAAGAGCTATGACCACCATATTCCATGACATGATGCATAAGAACATGGAAGACTATGTGGATGACACCCTCACAAAATCCAAGAAAAGGAATACACACCTAGAAGATTTGGAAGTAATTCTAGATCGTATGGAATAGTTCCAACTTAGATTGAATCCCAAAAAGTGTGCATTTGGGGTCACCTCGGGCAAACTCTTAGGATTCATTATTTCAGTTAAAGGAATAGAGGTGGACCCTGAAAAAGTTCAAGCAATAATGGATATGCCACCTCCTAAAAACATTAGTCAAATGAGGAGTCTTCAAGGATGTCTTCAGTCTATAAGGAGGTTTATTTCACAACAGGCTGATAGAGCTCAACCCTTTAATAAAACTTTGCATAAAGGGGCTAAATGTGTCTAGAATGAGGAATGCCAGAAAAGCATGGTGTTGGTGTCCAAAATGATGCTTATGCTCTAATAGGCTGCCAATATACCCTCAAATGGATTTTAGGAATGGTTAACTCAAAAATGTTATGAGGTCTTAGGGTAACTGGACCAACTATAGGGGCTTAATATGCCCTCTTCTACTTCTGGCTCTGCAAAACCAAGGCGGGTGCACCTAACCTAGTATAAAATATACTTCATACACCAAGAACTAGGTTTGAATAATAGATAAAAGGATAGTAAGAAAGCACTGAATGATAACCACACATTCATTGACTCTCCATTACTATGGGGTAGAACCTTACACAACCAAATATTAAAAACTTGAGGAATGGTTCTTAATTTCATGTGTTTGAGTCATAACAACCTCAATCAAGACATATCAACAAGGAAATACTTATCTAGGTTAGTGCCTCATCCATTGGGCAAGGTTTCTTAGACAGACTACACACACACACTAGAATATATCTGAGATTCAAAGCCATAAACATATTTACAATCTCCTTTACTACTTACACAGTATCCTTACATAGATAGAAGATAAATCTATGTCTCATCTAGAGCATCATTTCATCTAATCCTAGATTAGAACTCAAGAATGAAGGCATATACATAAAAAGGTTATGCAATGAACTAGAAAGTTCAAAATTTATCTATGTTGACACAAAGGAGAGATAAGAATCAAGTGCCTGCATTAAGTATGAAGAATCCTCAAGTGTGTACAGTCAATCCAAAGGAACCATGCTTGCAAACTATAGCTTAGACCTACAATTTTCTTTTTGTTGTCAAAATACACCTAAATAGATCATTACAATTCAGACTGGTAGAAGATTCACAACCAGAAAAGTTTGAAAATCTAACTCCCAATGACCAAAAATGATCACCAAAATCCCTTTATACCAGGGTTACAATGCAAGCATGATGATCATTTCCAACTCAAAATTCAAATCCACCTAACCCCACCGAGGAGTTAACATAAACAAGACAGGGATCAAGCCGTAGCATTTGACAATCCATTCTGCCCACTCTTGGCCACTCAAAAATTGAATTTTGGTACCTCCTATCACAAAAAAATCTCTGCAAGTTCAAACGGTCACATTCATGGTGCTAGAAGTAAATCGGCAGACTAAAATTAAAACTCGGCCGACTTTATATCAGCACCATAGATCTTCATCCCTTTCTCGGGCATCGACAAGATTAACCACAACAAAATCTCAATTACATTTTTTCTTGGTCGCATGATTGCAAGGCATCAAACTCACCCTTGCGATCATGTGACCGCAGTCTCCTAGCCATGGTCAACGGTCACAAAACCCGCTGAAAATTCTTTGGCCATACTACCTTCACAACTCTGCAACTCCACAATGATGACAAACCTTTACCTCTGCATAATCACCGTCGCTAAGCCTGGTGGTTAGTCGCATGATCACATAGCTAGGAAATGGGCTATGCAAACATGTGACAAACCATTACTTACTACACCTTGTCCCTGCCAACAACCACCATGCCTTAGGCTTGGGCCCCCTTAACGCCACATGTCACACCACCACTCACTGCAACCACTGAGTCATCACTACAACAGGACCCACCTGCAAACCCCTTGCCACCTTGGTACACTAGCAACCAACCAGAACTCAGCACGTCACCACCTGCCATGGGCCTTAGCAAGGAAGAACCTTGTCGCATGGTCACAAGCTGTGAAAATGGCCCTTGCGATCATGTGACAAGGCCATAAGATCACCACCTCTCTGCCAATGGCCCCACAAGATAAACGTCAACCAGTCGCATGGTTGCATGTTAGAAATTCTTGACATGCGATCATGCGACAACCAATAAGATCGTCACCTCAACATTATTTGACAGCAGGCCCTCTGCAAACAAACCCGTCGACATCCAATCGGATGGTGGGCGCATGATTGCAAGGGGAAAGAATATTCCTTCTGATCACATGCTGACCGTAGATTGAAATCACCATCACAAGCCCCACTGACATAAAATCCAACTCATCACCACATGGACCAACCGGAAGATGCCACATCAGCACTGTCTGACATGCAGACCCACCTGGACCCATGGTACGCCCACATAGAAAAATCCAATGGCTATCGCAAAAGCGTAAGGGATAAACACCATGCATCTTTACCATGTGAACTTACGCTGACCACTGATCTTGTTCAAACTTTAACCACACCGAGCAATGGGAAGAACTGGGACCCACACGGATAGGTGGCAAGCGGTCACATGATCACATGTCAAAAAAGTTTGACATGTAGCCATGCGACAACCAATCACTTTGAAACCTTTGAAGACCTAAGCCCACCATCCAGTTGGACCTACGTAGTTAGAGAATGCCAACAAACAGGGCAGAAGTATGGGGTCGAAAACACACAAAGTTTTTGACACAGTGAAAGACCAAAAATACACTGGGTTTCTGAAGCAAAAAGATAAGCGTACAAAAGCTGGAAGGCACAAGGTCGAAAATAATGAAGGTTTTCACACGGACCGAAAACATCATGGATTTTCAAAAACATTGTGGGTTTTCGACACTTAGGCAAATTTTAAAAAATTATTTCCTGCAGACCTGAGAACTCAAATAACTCCCTGGATTTTGTGATTCAGCATGTGTGTTTTGGACTAGAGCAAGGTGACAACATAAAGAGCACAAGGCAGGACACTTTTACAAAAAAAATTGCAGGGAGGAGGCCATTTTCAAAGAATTTTTGCTATGACAGGAAAATGGCCTAACAGTGGCTCTAGTTGGGGATGCATGTCTCTTGCAAGTATGGCAAGGATTCAGAATCACTAGGAGAGCAGACCTCAAAACTTCAGACCAAAAATAACCCTAAGAGACCTAGGGAAGAATCCTAACTACTGCTCATGGAAAAAGATACTTCAAGAGAAGTAAAACTTAGGAATTGTCCATCAACAGGCAATTCCAAAGTACCACCAATTAAATCCTTCAAGATATATGAATCTATTCCCCACTTGCCCTCAATAAGATAAGGGCCCAACCAAATAGGATCAAACTTTCCATGCCTTCCCTTATCTTCCAACCTTGCATTCCACATTAGGACCAGATCATCAATTTCAAAACTTCTTTGAGTTGTCCTCTTATCAAACAAATTTTTACACTACCTCTGCAATGTCTCATTTCTCTCATGTGCATCCCTTCTTACCTCCAACTAGATTAACTCATCCATCCTTAGTCTTATTTCATTATCTAAGTCTTCATCATATGCTTGGATGAATTTATACATTTGTAATAAATTTTTCTGAGGTAACCTAGCTCCAATCCCATAGACTAGATCAAATGGGGCACAACCTATGGCCTTCTTGATGGTCACTCTGTCAGCCCACAATGCCCACCATAACTTTGAATCCCAAGATTTCTTATTTCTGTCCAACACCCTCTTGAGAATCTTAATAAGGCTTTTATTATTGGATTCAGCCTAGCTATTTCCTTGTGGATGATATGGGGAAGAAAATGAAATGTGTATCCCATATTGTTGACAAAAATCACCAAACTCCTGTGATCTAAAGCACATTGCATTATCAACCACAATTATCTCTAGACAACCAAATCTAGTGAGAATATTCTGCATTATAAAATCAGTTACCACTTTACTAGTAGCCCTCCTAGTAGGGATAGCTTCAACCCACTTGGTAAAATAGTCTGTTACCACTAATATGTAGGAATGCCCACCACTAGACTTGTTTGGAATCTCACCTATGAAATCAATACCCCACTGCTGGAAAGGGGCTTGAACTGAGACTGGTTTGAGTGGTAATTTTCCACTAAATTTCAGCTTACCTGCAAACCTCTGGCATGCATCACACTTCCTTACAAATTGATGTGTGTCCTTAAAGATAGTAGGCCACCAAAATCTAGACCTAAGGATTTTGTGAGCCGTGGTCTTTGCCATATAGTTTCCTCCACATACACCTTGATGCATTTCCTCTAGCAGAGTCGTACATCTTTCATGATCAACACACTTTAGCAATACTCCTTCACTACTTCTCCACCACAACTCACCATGTATAATGACATACCTTGCTGGCTATAACTTGACAGTCCTCCTCTTATTCTCATTCATGTCAGGGGGAAGGACCAACCTTTGCAAGTAGTTGATAACATCTTCATACCAATCACAGTAATCCATATCACAAATATATGGCCTCTCTTCCTCCTCTAACATGTTCACATGATTTGCAACCAGATCACTTTGTCCCATCAAATTTGCAAAACCCAGGCCTCTCACCAATTTTGTAATCTGGATATCAATATTAAATTCTTAGATCCTATTGATCCATCTACATCTTTTTCCTGATACCTCTTGTTGCACCAAAATATCCTTAACGACAGCACTAGGAACATAAGCAACCACCTTGGCTCCCACAAGATAACACCTAAAAGCCTTGACTGCTTTGACTAGGGCATAAGCCTATTTCTCAGTGATATCATATTTCAATTCTACTGCATGTAAAGACTTGCTAAAAAATGATATGGGTTTCTCATATCCATCTGAGTTCTTTTGCAATAAAACTGCTGCAACTGTATGATAAGAAGCAAAAGAGAAAATCTACATGGGCTTACCATAATCAGGGGTCCTCAAAATAGGGGCATCTTTAATGGCCTGCTTGATACTTCTGAAAGATTTATCTACTTCTTCATTCCACTCTATCTTTGCATCCTTTTTCAACATCCTAGAGATAGGAATACAAATTTCTGCAAAATTTGTAACAAATATTCTTAGAAAGTTCACTTGCCCAAAGAAAGACTGTACTCCTTTAACATTCCTTGGTGGTGAAAGCTTGTCTATTGCCATAACCCTTTCAGGATCAATTCTCACTCCATCCTTGGACACAATGTGTCCTAAGAGCTTGCCTTCCACAACACCAAAAGAACACTTCTTTGGATTTAAAGAGATTCCATACTCTAGAGCTTTGATAAAGATCTTTTCAAGATGTTCACAATGCTGATCCTCCTTCTCTGAATATGTCGTGAGATCATCTTGATATACCACTAAAAACTCATTTATGAAATCAGCAAAGGCCACATCCATAGCTCTCTGGAAAGTAGCTCCTGCATTTGTCAAGCCAAAAGGCATCCTAAAATACACATATGTTCCCCAAGGGGTAGTGAATGTAGTCTTAAATTGTTCTGACTCATTGACCATGACTTGATTATATCCAGAGAAGCCATCCATCATGGACATTAAATCTGATCTAGTAACCCTTTGCAGCATATTTTCCATGTTAGGCAGACCATAATTATCCTTTAAAGAATTGACATTCAAATTCCTAAAATCAACACATAACCTAATGTCACCATTCTCTTTTCTGACTGGAACCAAATTTGACACCCAAGTAGAATGTCTGACAGGCTTGATAATGCTAGCATCCATTATCTTTTTAAGTTCATCTTGCATTTTTGGTGCCAAAGTAGGGTTCACAGGCCTTAATTTCTGCCTAAAAGGTTTAGTTCCTTCAATGGTATCTCATGTTGAAAGAGATCTTCTTTATATGCCTTCAAATCATCATAAGACCATGCAAAAACATGTCTAAATTTTTTGAGAAGATCAATCAAATTTCTTCTAGTTCTTTGAGATAAGCATTTACCTATGTAAATATTTCTTGGTTCTTGGCTTGTTCCTAGATTCACTTCCTCCAAATCATTTTTCTTGTCAACAATTCTGGCAACACAAGCCCTCTCCTTATCATCAAATGTCCTTTCAAGGGCAACCAACCCCCTAGGGATCCTATTTGACTTTAGTTGCAAAACTTCCTTCCCAAGAACACTTTCTTTTCCATCTTTGATGTTAACATAGGTGCTAAAATCCATTTCCTGACCATCAAAATGAGATTCACACTACAAGAATCTCAAAATGTCCTAATCATTACAAAATACTTTCCAACTTTCAACATTATCTGGGATAGAAGGCTTAGACTTACACTCAATTCTGGATATCCCTGCAAAGGTAACATCGTCTGGCCTTAAGGCTATGTTTGCTAGTAAATCTGCCATCCTGTTTTGGCTTCTATCCACCCAATCAATACCAAAGGCACTGAAACCCTCAATTTCATCCCATATAGCATTTCTATATTGTTTCAGCCTTTGATTCTTAGATGCATACTTTGATCTAATCTAAGAAACTATTAACTCAAAATCACTAATCACCCTAAGATTTTTGATCCCATGTTTTGATGCTTGTCTCAAACCAATCAATAGGGCCTCATATTCTGCAACATTGTTTGTGCAAGGAAACAAGAGAGTGGAAGAAAACTTAAAAGTCTTACCACTTGGGGACACCAATAACACTCCTACTCCAGCACCTTCTCTAGAACTTGCTCCATCAAAATATAATGTCCACAAGACACTACCCTCTGCCATGTTACTCTCATCATCAGCCAAAAGGATAGGCCTGACCTTCTCCTGCATCTCATTCCTCTAGACTTGGAATGAGCCAATGTCAATGTCAAAAAAATAATTCATGCTATCCTTTTCATTTTCCTCAATCATATGTGGGGTCCTGGCTTCCCTTGACACCTTCACACTCTCTCCTTCAATGTTGAAAGTGGCAAAGGATAGGTCACATTGAATACTTCCTCCCATGGAGGCACTCCACTTTTTAGATAACAACATTCCATATTGAGGAGGAATGTCAACTACAAGAACACTCATAGTCAACTATTTGTTAGGAAATGCAGCTAGTTTATAAGGCAAAGCCTTGATGGTACCAATAACTGGCACTTCTCTTGAGTCCATAGCTTGGCATCTCCCGTGAGGTGTATCAACCTTTAGTCCTAGTGATTTCATGATCTCTGCAGGCATGACAGTGTTTGATGCTCCAGAATCAATCATGCAGTTCTTCAACATTTTACCATTAATAACAAGAGACAAGAAGAAAGGATCAACTGTCCCTACTACATTGTTTACAATATTTGTATCCAAGAAGATTTGAAGAATCTTAGAAACAATTTCTTCACTCTTACTGTCAGGTGTGTCTTCCAAGGAAGCCACATGTTTGTCATTTCTATTCACCTCTTGGATTCCTACAGAAGAAACACCATTTGCCCAATTCAAGGCCTTGACCTTATGTTCTTCTATTCTCATCATTTCCAAAAGTGGAACCTTGACAGTGATCTGTGAAAGCAATTTGGACATATCAATTGGAACATACTTTTGGTTGTTCATGTCTTCTTCAAAGACAATGACAACTTTATCCTTTGTGAAACCAGATTTGTCTTTGAGAGGAGATTCCTCTCCCTTTTGAGGAATGGGAACAACTACCTCCATTGTCTTTGCTTTATTCTTAGGTGCTGCAACAGGTACAACTTTCCTTTTTACCTTCACTTGGTTAGTATCATTGACACCCCTTCACTTTTCTCCATGCTGTTGTGTACCATTTTCTATCTCCTTGATAAACATACTGCCTGGCTTACCAGTTGCATTTCCAACTATCCTATTCCTCAAGTTATAATTGCTTCTAGCTTGAGTAACCATGTCTGCAGTGATTTGAGAAATTTCTTCATCTGATGGTCTTCTTAAAGAAACTTTCTCCTCACCCCTCACAATACCACATCCAACATCATCAAACTCTTCATCTTCTTCATCAAAATCATTCTCATCCTCTACATGTGCAGAAGTCATTCCACAACCACTCTTGTTGTATTACTCCTCTTGTTCTTGATTCTCTTGTAAGTTTAAAGCAATGACACAATGCTCAGGGTCATGAGGAGACTAACAAGTAGCACACCATGGGATATCTTCATTCATATTTACTAAATTTCTATGCAAGGGATCAGGGATCCTTCCATTAGGCCTTTCTTGCTTGGTTGGGAAAATGGGCTTGCCATCTTTCCACTGAGTGTTGTAAGGGTAATTTTGCATTCTTGGCTGTCTGCTAAAATTGTTTGGAGCTGACCTCTCCATAGTCACAGCTCTATTATTTCCCTTTTCACCAGGCTTTAAACCTTCCAAAGCCTTTAAACTTTGTTTTAGATTGTCATCCTCCTTGGGTTTAGAGTCAACAGACCTTCCCATTTCTTTCTTACTCTGCATTTGAGGCCTGCAATCATCTCTTCTTCCTATCTTTCTTGATATTCTTCTATTGCTCTCTATGTTGATGGCCAATTTGTAAGCTTCCCCAAGATTTCTAGGGTTCTTGTCCCTCAAGAGGTATCCCATTTTTGCATCAAAGGCATTCAAGTATGTCACAAGACATACCCTGTCATCTAGGTTGATAACTTGCAAGAGCCTATGCATAACCTTTTGAAATCTTATATTAAATTCAAGGACCTCTTCATTCTGATTCTTCTTTATGTTATTGAATTCATTCAGGATAAAACCCTCATTAGTCTTATCACCATAGTGTTCCTTGAAACAATTTTTAAATTCATTCCATGACCCTATACTAGCATGGGGTAACCCTCTAAACCAATCTCTAGCATCATCAATCAGGGATTGTACAAATAGCTTCATTATAACATCATCAGGCTCTACATTATAATCATCTATCACATCTATGAAATTTTTTAGATGTTCTTCACATGTGATGACATTATTTCCAGTAAATTTAGGAAGCTTCTTTCTAATTTCATCAAGGATTACATTAGGATAACCAGCAATACCAAAGAAGACAAGTTGTTTGTACCTTTCATGAATAGGAGCTCCATGCAATGGATCCATTCCTTGAGATGTAGATGTCCTTGTGTTTGAACCATCAGGAACTCTAGCAGCACCCGGTACACCATTTGCTTGAGCTACATTGTTACCATGATTACCACCTTGTCCTAAAAAGGAAGCAACAATATTTGAAGGTCCTAAAGCATGCTTGAGAAAATCAATCTTTTTTCTAATTTCTACAGCAGAAGCCTCCAACTCTGCTTTCTCTAGTTCTTTATCCAATATTTCTTTCTTCCTTCTAGCTATCTCCAAATTTGAATCTAATCTCAGTCCTGGATCTGATGTTCTATCCACAATAACTTGTTCACTGATTTGAATCCCAACAGCCTTCTGTTTGCCTTTATCTCTTGGTCTGGTTTCTTCACATATTTTTTGAACAATAGGCTATTCCTTTACTCTTTCAAGCTCTGGGAAAAAATTAATTTCTTTGAAATCCAGTAACTGCCTCTTTAGCTGATTAGCCCTTATCATGGCTTGTCTTACTTTATCTTCTTTGTCCTTTTCTCTTTGCTGCCTAATGGCAAGCTATTCTTGAACTCTTCTTTCTAGTTCATTGACCTCCTCAAAGATCTCTTCTGATTCAGGGAGTGTGGTCTCTGAGTCATCATCTCCCACTTGAGTTTCATCCTCATATTGGTTCAATCCCAAATCAACAGCCTCTTCATATTTTGAATTATTTTCTTCTTGACTAGGCCTGGCTTGGGTTTCTTGTCTGGTATCTTTCTTGTTTCTCCAAGTATTCAAGAAACACCTCTTCTCTTCTTTCCTCCCCTTGTCTGACTAGGCCTAGAAGTGCCTGGAATGCCTTCTTCCATTATATCTTCAAGATGCCCCTTTCTCCAAGACTTGGTACCTCTATAACTCATCTTTCAAAATAAATACTGACTAGCACTGCTTCAAAGATGTTTGAGTCACCACCCAAGTGTATTGGGAATATCACAATATAGTTTCTTCACTCTAGAAATATTCAAATGAGTTAGAGAGACAAGGGACAAGAACAACCCTTTTTCTTCCAATGATGACCTACTGGTTAGGATGAACATGTATAACACTTCCCCAGTAGAGTCGCCATCATGTTGGTGTCCAAAATGATGCTTATGCTCTAATAGGCTGCCAATATACCCTTAGATGGATTTTAGGAATGGTTAACTCCAAAATGTTATGAGGTCTTAGGGTAACTGGACCAACTATAGGGACTTAATATGCCCTATTCTACTTCTGGCTCTACAAAACCAAGGCGGGTGCACCTAACCTAGTATAAAATATACTTCATACACTAAGAACAAGGTTTGAATAATAGATAAAAGGATAGTAAGAAAGTACTGAATGATAACCACACATTCATTAACTCTCCATTACTATGGGGTAGAACCTTACACAACCAAATACTACAAACTTGAGGAATGGTTCTTAATTTCATGTGTTTGAGTCATAACAACCTCAATCAAGACATATCAAGAAGGAAATACTTATCTAGGCCAGTGCCTCATCCATTGGGCAAGGTTTCTTAGATAGACTACACACACACACTAGAATATATCTGAGATTCAAAGCCATTAACACATTTACAATCTCCTTTACTACTTACACAGTATCCTTACATAGATAGAAGATAAATCTATGTCTCATCTAGAGCATCATTTCATCTAATCTTGGATTAGAACTCAAGAATGAAGGCATATACATAAAAAGGTTATGCAATGAACTAGAAAGTTCAAAATTTATCTATGTTGACACAAAGGAGAGATAAGAATCAAGTGCCTGCATTAAGTATGAAGAATCCTCAAGTGTGTATAGTCAATCCAAAGGAACCATGCTTGCAAACTATAGCTTAGACCTACAATTTTCTTTCTGTTGTCAAAATACACCTAAATAGATCATTACAATTCAGACTGGCAGAAGATTCACAACCAGAAAAGTTTGAAAATATAACTCCCAATGACCAAAAATGATCACCAAAATCCCTTTATACCAGGGTTACAATGCAAGCACGATTATCATTTTCAACTCAAAATTCAAATCCACCTAACCCCACCGAGGAGTTAACACAGACAAGACAGGGATCAAGCCGCAGCATTTGACAATCCATTCTACCCACTCTTGGCCGCTCAAAAATTGAATTTTGGTACCTCCTGTCATAAAAAACTCTTTGCAAGTTCAAACGGTCACATTCATGGCACCAAAAGTAAATTGGCGGTCTAAAATTAAAACTCGGCCAACTTTATATCAGCACTGTAGATCTTCATCCCTTTCCCGAGCATCGGCAAGATTAACCGCAACAAAATCTCGGTTACATTTGTGCTTGGTCGCATGATCGCAAGGCATCAAACTCACCCTTGTGATCATGCGACCGTAGTCTCCTAGCCGCGGTCAATGGTCACAAACCCCACTGAAAATTCTTTGGCCATACTACCTTCACAACACAACTCCGCAATGATGACAAACCTTTACCTCCGCATAACCACCGCCACTAAGCCTAGTAGTTAGTCGCATGATCGCATAGCCAGGAAATGGGCTATGTGAACATGGGACAAACCATTACTTACTACACCTCATCCCTACCAACAACTGCCACACCTTAGGCTTGGGCCCCTTTAATGCCACATGTCACACCACCACTCACTGCAACCGCTGAGTCATCACTGCCATAGGACCCACCTACAAACCCCTTGCCACCTTGGTACACCAGCAACCAACTAGAACTCAACATGTCACCACCTGCCACGCACCTCAGCAAGGAATAACCTTGTCGCATGGTCGCAAGCCATGAAAATGGCCCTTGCAATCATGTGATAGGGCCATAAGATCGCCACCTCTTTGCCAATAGCCCCACAAGATAGACGTCAATCGGTCGCATGGTCGTATGTCAGAAATTCCTAACATGTGATCATACGACAACCAATAAGATCACCACCTCAACATTATCTGACAGTGGGCCCTCTGCAACCAAACCCTCCGACATCCAATCAGATGGTGGGTGCATGATCGCAAGGGGAAAGAATATTCCTTGTGATCACACACCGACCGTAGATTGAAATCACCATCACAAGCCCCACTGACATAAAATCCAACTCATCACCACATGGACCAACAAGAAGATGCCACATCAACACTGTCTGACATGCAGACCCACGTAGACCCACGGTACGCCCACACAGAAAAATCCAATGGCTGTCGCAAAAGTGTAAGGGATAAACACCATGCATCTTTACCATGTGAACTTACGCTGACCACTGATCTTGTCTGAACTTTAACCACACCGAGCAATGGGAAGAACTGGGACCCACAGGGATAGGTGGCAAGTAGTCACATGATCGCATGTCAGAAAAGTCTGACATGCGGCCATGCGACAACCAATCACTTTGAAACCTTTGAAGACCTGGGCCCACCATCCAGTCGGACCTACATAGTTAGAGAATGCCAACAAACAGGGCAGAAGTGCGGGGTCGAAAACACGCAAAGTTTTCAACATAGTGAAAGACCAAAAGCACACTAGGTTTCTGATGCAAAAAGATAAGTTCACAAAAGCTGGAAGGCACAAGGTCGAAAATAATGAAGGTTTTCACATAGACCGAAAACATCATGGATTTTCAAAAACACTGTGGGTTTTCGACACTTAGGTAGATTTTAAAAAATTGTTTCCTACAGACCTTAGAACTCAAATAACTCCCTGGATTTTGTGATTTAGCACGTGTGTTTTGGACTGGAGCAAGGTGACAACATAAAGAGCACAAGGCAGGACACTTTTACAAAATCATTTGCAGGGAGGAGGCCATTTTCAAAGGATTTTTTCTATGACAGGAAAATGGCCTTACACATGGATCAAATCAAACAATATTTGGCTAATCCTGCAATCTTAATGCCTCCTATCCCAGGAAAACCACTCATCTTATATGTATCAGTAACAAAATCTTCCCTGGGGGCATTATTGGCTCAACTTGATGATACTGGAAAAGAGAGAGCCATATATTACATTAGCCATACACTTGTTTCCTATGAGGTCAATTATACCAGTATTGAAAAATCTTGCCTTGTTGTGGTGTTTGCTTCCCAAAAGTTGTGTCACTACATGCTTGCACATACAATACACCTCATAGCCAAAATTGACCCTCTAAAATACTTGCTTGGTAAGGCTGCTCTAATGGGTAGACTTGCTAAATGGATGATGATTCTTTCAGAATTTGACATCAAGTATGTTGAGCATAAAGCCATAAAGGGAAAAGCTATTGCAAATCAACCGGATGACTTTCCAATCAAAGATAAAACACCAATGCAAGTTGAGTTTCTAGATGAGCACATAATGTACATGACTACAAGAACATGGAAGATGT
Source organism: Chamaecyparis obtusa (assembly GCA_027943335.1). Lineage (NCBI taxonomy): Eukaryota > Viridiplantae > Streptophyta > Pinopsida > Cupressales > Cupressaceae > Chamaecyparis > Chamaecyparis obtusa. The sequence goes on from BSBK01010872.1 coordinate 27,375, forward strand.
TCTTTGATGGCTCTTTTATGTAGAATGGTTCAGGTGCAGGAGTGTTGTTTTTTCCCCTCATGGGTATACTATTCCTAAATACTATAAATTATTGTTCCCATGCACAAACAACATTGCTTAATATGAGGCCTTGACAAATGCATTGAAAATGGCCATAGAATGGGGAATTACAAAACTGCACATTTATGGGGATTCGCAATTGATTATCAACCAAGTTAATGAAGAATATCAAACAAAGGATGACAAACTGATACCCTATAAGAAGATGATTGATTCATTGCGACTATATTTCACATTTGTTACATTTCAACAAATCACTAGAGCAGAAAACAAAGTAGCTGATGCTATGGCTACATTGGCCTCTCTTCTTCAGTTAGAACAACATGAGTCCAGATTTGAATTCCTGGTGGAAGAGCTACGTTACCCTATTTTTGACTCCTTTGAAAGCCATGTTGTTTTCACCTTGGTTAGCCACGAGTCATCCCATTATGGTGCCATCTACTCATATCTTCATGATGGCATTATTCTTGAAATTTTCAACCGTTCTGAAAGAAGAAACCTTATCTGAAATGCCTCTCACCACACCCTTATTTCTGGTGATCTATATAGGAGGGGTTTAGATGGGACACTTCTTAGGTGTTTAGAAAAGGATGAGTCCAACCAAGCGTTAGTTGACATCCACGAGGGCATTTGTGGAGGACATTCTAATGGTCTTGCCATGGCCTGAAGGTTGCTTAGGGCTGGGTACTATTGGCCCATAATGCAGATGGATGCTATAGCTTTTTCCAAATCATGCGAAAAGTGTCAGAAACATGGAAACCTGATTCATGCTCTAGGTAGGGAGCTTATTTCTTCTATTTCTCATTGGCCATTTCAGCACTGGGCCTTTGATCTTGTTGGGCAGATTGATCCCAACTCATCAGGTGGACATAAATTCATTATTACTACTCCTGACTACTTTACCAAATGGGTAGAATTTGTTCCACTTTCTGTTGCTTCAAGGAAGGGAATTTCTTTGTTCATCTTGAAACACATCATTTGTCAGTTTGGGATACCTTCTAAAATAATCACTGACGATGGAGGTCAGTTTAAAAATAAGGACCTTACACACCTCTATAAGAAATTTAAGATAAAACAACATTGGTCTTCCATTTACTTTCCACAAGAAAATGGACAAGCAGAGGCTTCAAATAAGACCATTCTCAAGATTCTCCATAGAACAGTTCACAAGAATGGTAGAGACTAGCACCTACAGATAAATCAGGCTTTGTGGGCCTATAGAATGAGTATTCATACTCCAATAGGGGCTACCTCTTTTTCCCTCACCTATGGTGCTGAAGCAGTGTTACCTTTAGAGGTAGAGATCCCTTCACTTAGAGTCTCTCTCAAGGGTTTAGTGACAGATGAAGACTACCACGCCATGAGGTTACAAGAGTTAGAACTTCTAGATGAAAAGTGAAAAGCATGTTTTGATCACATGAGAGTCTACCAAAAGCGTATGTCCAAAGCATTCAACAAGAAGGTTCTCCCTAGAAAATTTCAAGTGGGGGATCTTATTTTGTGAGAAAACCCTAAGAACCAACAAAATAGAGAACAAAAGGGGAAGTTTGAACCTAATTGGCTTGGACCATACATCATTACTATAGCTTTTGGTACAGGTGCTTACTTATTATCTGATCCAGAGGGGGAACAAATCCCTGACCCTATCAATGTTTTGCACCTCAAGAAGTTCTATCCATGATGCCTATTCTGTCTAGGGGAATCCTTTGTACATATCTTATTGATCCTGAAAAAAATTCAAAAAAAAAAATCATATAAGATGTTGAAAAATTCTAAAAAGCATATAAAGTCCTGAAAAAATATTTAAAAAATCAAAAAATTAAAAAAATTAAAATATATATATATATATATATATAGAAAAAGTGCCTTGGTGAAAACTTGGAAACAGGTGCCTTGGTAGCAAAAATACAAAAAAATTGAAAAAATAAAAAAAATCTCCAAGTGGTGAAAACTTGGAAATAGGTGCTACTTGAGGCCTTTGCACCCTTGTCTTTTAGCATGTGTCCACGACACTTAGCCTTTCTCCATCATGCCTTGACCTTGTTGCCTTGGTTTGGAATAGGTCTTTGTCTTTGTCTTGGGGGTATAACTATGTTAGCTTTGGTTTCTAGGATGTGTTAGTCTTTAGGACATCTTGCAAACCGTGTTTTTCAACACCACCCAAAAAAAGTTTTTCAACACTACCCTAGCATCAAGTGTTTCTTAACACTTATCAGATATCCTACCCCACAGTTCACAATGATATGATATTTCTCACTCGCAGATGTGATACTCAAAGTTGATTCTATGACCTACACACACACACTTAAACAAAACACTTGACTCGCTGAGACTTGTTTGACTTTATTTCTTTGTGTGCTATCTATGATGATTTCTTTGATGAGTTTTCTATCCCTAAGAAGTTTTCAATGATGCCTAGCTAGAAGATTGAGGGTATGAGAACATGTTTTATTGCTTTTTCTGCTTGTGGGTATATTTTGTTAGTCCTCATTGTCATTAGCATCTATGCTTGACCTACTTGACATTGAGGACCTACTGGATATTATCCTTGACTATTTTGTGAGTGCATGCTTATAGCCATCTTGACTTTCTTATCTCCTGATGCCAACATAATCTCACTATAGTAAACTTAGGCAATCTCACTGCACTAGTCATCTTGACCTATATGTCTTTGGCGCCTAGGTGGGATTCCCACATTCTATCTGATATAGATCATATTCATATACCCATAGTCATACTAGTGTGTATTGTATGATTTTATGACGCTACCAATAAAGCTCGATGATGATTATTAGATGTATATTAGCATTGTGACCTTGCAAGTCAACCACTTTTCATAGTAGCTTGTATTTTTAGGTTCATGTTAGTTCTTGCACCTTGCATATGGAGAGAGCTCTCCTTTTATCTTTCATGAACTAGTCGGTCAACTGCGCCCACCTTTTCTTTTCTCAATCATATCTTTCGCTCCTTGTCTTTCACATCACATCTTGTTCCTATCATCAAAAGGGGTTAATCTTATCATCATATCTATATCCCAAAAAGATCATTTTTAGAAAACATAAGTCTACATCATACACATGAGAATTAAACATACATCTATGAGAGAGTATACATGAGCATTTATAGCATACATTTTGAGCAATATGACAAGACAATATATAAACTATTACATCCATCGCAAGTGAGATGTAAACACAAGATATATTAAACATCCAGTAAATCTCATATATCAAAAAAATGTCATCATACAATATATAGAATGAGATCCCAAAATCTAAATCAAAAGTCTCATGATATGTCCAAAACATCTAAACCTAAGCCCTAGACCTAAGACTCACTGCCACCATCTCGTGGACCTAGTGGTGGAGGAGGTGGTGCCATGTCTAGTGCTACATTGGATCTTCCCACTACTACTGAGTAAGAGGGAGCTCTCTGACCCACTGGTACTACTTGTATGTAGAGACCATAATAATATGCAGCTCGCGCTACCTCTCTCTACCTCTCTACAATGGCAGCCTGTAGTGATCTCTCTCGTCACTCTATCTCAGCCCTTTGATCTATGAGCTACTACTCCCTAACCACTATTGTGATCCTGAGTAGCTGCATCTCAGCCTCTAGAGCCTGTATCTTGGCTCTCAGGTCCTCTTCTCCTACAAGTGGATCTTGCCTAGCCTTTGCCTGTCAGCGAGTTGGTCTCACCTCATCCTCGGGGGTCACTGATCTACATCCCTATGACCATTTCCAGCCACCTAATCTAGATCCCTCACCTATCTCCCTCACTCTCCCTCTCCCTCCACCATCTCCTCCATCCCCATCATCATCTCCATCATCCCCCTGTGCTCCTAGCTGAACATCTGGTATAGTGAATCTGGGGAATGGATCCCTATGCCTCTCTACCCTATAAGCTGCATCTACGCTTGCATCCACCATGTCTGGAAGGTACTCCCATGGCTCCTAACATACTGCAGTTGTGTCCTATACTACCTACTGGTAATCCAACATTGGCATCCAGCCATGGCCCTCCTCATCCCGAACCCGAGCATATGTGATAGTCTCCGTAGGCACCTTGTGCTGGCATCCAAACTACCTCCATACCCAAGTGATGATGAATGTCTCCACAATATTAGCATGGCGACCTACTAGTGGATGACTACAAAGCATGTAATCTAGCTCCCATCTATCACCCCACTTCTCGCATGACCTGTAAGGTCTCCATATGAGTGAGGTGAGCTCATCCAACACTCTCCTATAATAAGTGCCATCCCCACTATGCACCTCAGAGATGAAACTAGCATATCTGTACATATAAGGATACCTATGCTCCCTAGGCTGCACTCATGGATGCACTATAGAAATGTACTCCCATGCCCATATCTAAGAAAGTATGGCCCTACATGCCCAAGTCCTACTCTTGCGGTAGATGATCTCATGGAGCTCGTGGTACATCTCCGCCAATATGGTTGGGCCCCATGCTAATCTTCATGGATGTGCCACCAGATCTACTAATAGTCTGCCTCATCCCAATGGAAACCCCTTCTGACTCTTGTCAGTCATGAGGGCCTGTGTAATAATGGATACTACAATACATGGTACTAGGAAATCCCTACCAAAATTGTCCATCAACCGATCCCAGCAACATGTCTATCTACAATAGTGACATCCTGAAACATGCCTTGGATGGCACATCATCCCTCAGTGGCATTCTCATCATAGTATATCTGTACCATCACACAATCATGTCAATTCCTATCATATGGAAACTTTACATTTATGACTATCTATAAAACATGATTATACTTACAGGATCGTCATAGCTAGGCACTTGGAGAATCCTATACACATCCTCTAATGTGATCAATGCCTCTCTAGTAGGTAGATGGAAGGTGTTGTGCTCACTATGCCATCTCTTGGCAAGAGCAGTCAACAACCCATGATCCACTTGAATGTAGGGTAACTGTAGTAGATATCCAAATCCCATAGCCCTCAAGTCAGCCTTGCTCGAATCATCAAGATCTCAGACATACCGCAACCCGGTCACCTTCGACGCTCTCATGAGTAATGCCAGAAAGATCTCCTACAAACCATCAAACTAAGCTAGATGTCAGCACATATCATGATGGATGTCTAAAAATTAGTACACATCATCTAAAAATGCAAATTTTCCTGGACCCATGTCATTTTTCTCAAAAAACACTAAAAAATATCAAATTTTAAAATTGAGCAATACTATTTTTTGTTATTGTATCACGTGATACTTTCTTCAATAACAATGTGATACTTTCTTCACATGTGATACTTCACATAGGATCACACGATAGTTTGCCAGTTATCATGCGATATTGGTTTACATAGCCATGCGATACTATCTGGACCCACTAAGTATTGCGCAATAGTTAGTCTCGAAGGGGGTGATACTTCTAAAGTATCGCATGATATTTCACCTAAAACTAAAATTTGAAAATTTAAAAAATGTGCTTAAAATGTATTAAATGCTCATAATGACTCAAAAAGGGGCTAGTTTTTTCTGAAAACATACCGAGGCACTATAGTGTGGAGGCCGGTTGTGCAACCGGGAGCACTCAAATCGATGTTGGTGGATCAGGACACTTGCTTCCTGAGCCATTTCTCTCTCTAAGCTCTCAAAATTCTCAAATTAGTAAAAGTTAAATGATTTTGAAAATGACACTTTTTGACCCTTTTATAGTATTTTGACTTTTTGACCTAATTTTCAAAACACCTCAAAATTGCATGAAAATTATACCCCTAGCTAATTTCGATGTCCTGGATCCATTTTCAGACTCAAAATCAAATTTTGAGTTAATCTTGATAGTCAAAATTGCATTTCAAATTTTCTCCTTCTTTTGCGCAGTTGGCTAACCTTTTGAGGCTTGATCCTTCAATTTTTGTTGGGGCACCTTCATTTCTTCATCCCCATCTCTTTCAAAAATTCTAGTCTTTCATTCATTTTCACTCACTTCATCTCTTTGAGGTTTGACTTCATCTTTTCAGTCAAACTGGGGCATATCTTCACTGCTTAATGGTTATCCTATCATGCTCCATCCTTTGATTATGATTTCTAGTGACTTGATCAAGTTTATCTATTTGTTGCTTCTCCTCTACTTGATTTCAATTTTGATTCCGAGGGGCAGTACCTATCAGCTTTAATCTTTGATTCATCTTTATCATTCAACTCAGCTTGAGACTTTTACTTTGAGACTTGATTATCACTTAACAGCAACGGTGATGGTTTTGTCTTTCGATTCTTATCTCTTATTTTCAGACTTGACTATCACTTAACAACAACAGTGTTGGTCTTGTCCTTCAGTTTATGCTTATGCTTGTCCTGATGTGTTCCCATCCATCGAACACACATCTGAGTTGTCTTGTGATCCCAAATTGATCTCACATTTCAATTCTTCTTTGACCACATGTGTTCCCAAAATGATCACACATTAGTCAAAGAGGGGCAAATGTATGCACCCTAAAATGGTCGCCTAGACTTTGGGCCCCCATTCAACAATTTATCAAATCCCTGAATCAATATTTTCAAAACTCAAAATTTTTCAAATATATCAATTTCCTTGATCAAATCCTATGTTATCATTTTTGATTATTTGCCTTGGGCTAACCATTTTATCCTAAAGTCTTTATTTATTAAAAGAAATATTTCCTACCCTTTTATTAAATAAAAAGCCCCCACCTTTTCCTCTTATCCTAAGTTGCACAAATAAAGCATTATTCTTATTTTATAAAAAGGGAAAAAACACTTTTTGTCTCATATGGACACAAAAGTCAACTTTTATTTCTCATTAGCGGATACTTGTGCACATGGATTGCTCCTCTTTGATGCTCCACCATTGATTAAATTTTTTTCCTCTTAATCTCCATGGTCCATTCTTTCTCATTTCCTATAAAAGAAGAGCTCTCTTTCTCATTTTCATATGCATTTTTGAATACTAATGTTATGCTACAGGTTTTCTAGGTTACTTTGGAGCTTTTTGAGGATTTGAAGACACTCTTGCATCAAGCTTTTGGAAATCATTGTTCCATCACATCTTAGATTTCTTCATTACTTCATAGTTTAGCTTTCATTTCTTGCATAGTAGTTTCATTCTCATGGCATTCATAGTTTAGATTTACTTTATGCTATAGATTAATCTCACATAGCTTAATAGGAGGATTTGTAACACTTGCATATTTACTTTCATAGCTTAGTTTGCATCTTTCATTCTCATAGAGTAGCTTGCATTGCATTGCATTTTGTAGTGATTCTTGGGGATATTGGCATTCTTTCCCTTGTCTTCATTTGAATTTCTCATAGTGTGGTTGAATAGCAAGGTTATAGGCCTAATAGCTCTAGTTGAGAGCAATATTCAAACTATCCTTGTGACTCCATGCTCAGAGAGCTATGGATCAATTTTTGAGACCTCATTCTTGAGTATTCTTGATTGTAATGATTCATAGAAGTGCACTATTTTGTGTGTACATATATATATATATATATCTATACATATATATGTATACACACACATATATATATATATATATATATATACACACACACAC
>BSBK01010872.1:37500-191592 GCA_027943335.1 Chamaecyparis obtusa
ACCTCCTAATCAAGACAACATTCATTCTATTTTGGAGTGCATGCATACTATGCTTTTTGTACCTCCTATTGTGTTTATTGATGATGATTTACCTTCTCCAGAGGTGCAAAATTAATATGATGCTCTTATGGTTGATGTTTCTATTCATCAAAGTATCATTCATAGAATGTTAATTGGTAATGGATCTGGGCTTAATGTTTGTAGCATGGATATGCTTAAGGCAATTAATGATGATCTAACAACTATTCAACCTGATAATGTCCCTATAGGTGGATTTGATAATATTGCAAAAAGAACTTTGGGCATTATTACCTTACCTGTTAAAGTGGGTCTGGTTATTTTAAACACACCCATTCATGTGATGCCTGGACCTCTCAATTATAACCTTCTTTTAGGAAGACCGTGGTTACATACTATGCATGTGGATGATGTGCCTAATCCTTGCCTAAATGTAGAATATGCTAAAATCTAGGAGCCTCTTCAACCTAGAAAAGAGATTGAAAAACAACCTGAGATACAACAAGTAGAGATAAAACAATCTAAAGCTCCATCTTCTTCCTTGACTGAAGATGATTGGGGAACATTGGAGTTTAATCCTACTTTCATTGGAGAATATAAGGTCTCTAATTTGGAATTTATGAAACAACAAAGTGAATTTGAGAAACAAGTTTTTACTCCTTCCCTTCTTTCTGAGGAGTTAAAAAGTAACTTTGTTGTTGCCTCGATTGACGAAATGATTGAAACAATAATACATGATTGCTATGACATTGTCACATATGCTGCTCCTTCGACTCCATCTGATATGGCTGATAGATATGGTTCAAGTTATCATTTGCTCAAGAAGTCAGGATTTAATGGGAAAGGATGTGGTAAATATGAGAAAGGTATACAAGTGCCTTTGGATAATAAATTATATGATCATACATATGGATTAGGATTTAATCCTTATAGACAACCATCGGCTTTTCCTCTCAATGTTAATCATATCTGTGGTAGACATTTGAAGTTGGTTAATCTGCTTCTCCTTGACATTAATCAAAGACCTAATTTGGATATCTTTCTCGAAGATGAAGCCTTGGCAGATTTTTTAGGGGTTTATGAGGACTTACCTAAGTTTCATCACAAATGGTGGAAGCCTTATTGTTTGAATACTGATGCTTATTTTGGAGAACATGATGAACATAATATTTCTTCTTTAACAATGTATTCTCCTATACAAAGTGATTTGCTAATAACTGAGACTGTTGATATTGAAATGGATGAAATTGACTCTGAAAAGATTATAAAAATTGGGAAATGTTTGAATCAAGAAGAAGGTGATCAGTTGGTTTCCCTTTTACTTGAATTTAAAGACATTTTTGCTTGGACATATTCAGATATGTCAGGTATTGATTCTAAGATTGTTACTCATTATATTGTTCTCAAACCAAATGTGAAACCTGTGAAGCAGAAAATTTGAAAGATGAACCCACGGATTACTTTATTAGTTAAGGCTGAAATTGAAAAATTACTAGATTCTAGATTTATTCATTCTATCGATTATTCAAACTGGATTTCAAACGTTGTGCCTATTTCAAAAGGAGAAAACAAGATAAGGATGTGTACTGACTTTAAAGACTTAAACAAGGCATCCTTAAAAGATGATTTCCCATTACCTAATATTGATATGATTGTGGATTCGATAGCAGGTCATGCTTTATTGTCTTTTATGGATGGTTTTTTTTGGCTATAATCAAATTTTTATTCCTCCTAAAGATCAATTTAAAACCACATTTATAACACCTTGGAGAATATTTTGTTGGGTCATGATGCCTTTTGGATTAAAAAATGTGGGAGCAACTTATCAACGAGCTATGACCTTTATTTTTCATGATTACATTGATAAGACTCTTGAGGATTATGTGAATGATATCTTGGCAAAATCTGTACAAAGAGAAGATCATGTTACTATTTTACGACACATATTTGAAAGGATTAGAAGTTACAACATGAGATTGAATCCTAAGAAATGTGTCTTTGGAGTTGATTCTAGAAAATTATTAGGATTTATAATCTCTAAGTGAGGCATCAAAGTAGGTACTGAAAAGATTGAAGATATTGTTAATATGCCTCCTCCTAAGAATATTTCTCAGTTATGAAGTTTACAAGGAAAAATTCAAGCTATTCATCACTTTGTCTCCAACTTAGCCGATAGAACAATTCCTTTTACTTCCTTGCTTAGAAAAGATACCACTTTCTCTTGGAATGATGAATGTAAACACTCCTTTGAGAAATTTAAGGAGTATCTCGCTAATCCTCCTATTTTGCAACCAGCTAAATTTGATAAACCTTTTCATTTGTATACTTTAGCCACTTTGAAAGCGGTTAGTGCATTGTTAGCTTAGTATGATAGCGAAGGTAAAGAAAGACCTATGTATTACATTAGTCAGACTTTACTTGATTATGAAACAAGATATCTAGATTTGGAAAGACAATGCTTAGCTATAGTTTATGCTTTCTAGAAACTCAGGCATTGTGTCCTAAATTATGAAGTCAAGGTGATTGATAAATTTGATCCTTTAAAACATCTTTTCTCAAAACTTGATCACTCTGGCCGTTTGGAAAAATGGGTGATGTTACTTACAGAATTTGATTTGAATTTCATTTCTTAGAAGTCGATTAAGGGACAAGATTTAACAGATTATTTGGCTAAAGCTTCTTGTCCTCATTCTAATACATGCTCTACTTCAATAGAATTTCCTGATGAAAATATTCTAGTTATTCAACAAGATGATGTTTGGGAATTATATTTTGATGGGTCTAGATGTAAGATAGGTTCTAGTGTTGGTATTATCTTAATCCCTCCTACAAAGAAACCAATTCCTTTATCATACAAATTAACTTTTCCCTGTACTAACAACATTGTAGAGTATGAAGCTCTTATAGCTAGCCTACGAGTAGCTTCATCCCTTAACATTAAACATTTGCAAATATATGGAGATTTGCAATTGATTGTCGAATAAATTAAAGGAACTTACCAGAATAAGAATGATAAAATGACACAATATAGAGATTTGGCTTTTGATGTGCTTTCACAATTTTCTTCTTATACGATTCAAACTTTACCTAGGAAAGATAATTGACATGCGGATGCCATGGCAAGCACAGCTTCTTTGGTTTGTCTTGAAAAAAATGTTGAAATTTTTCAATTTACTATACAAACTCTTAAAAACCCTACAATTTATAAGGTTACTTCTGATTGTTTTAATTTGCATTTGGATGAATGGTATCCTCATATCTTTCATTTTTTAAAAGATGGTATTTTTCTTGAATCAGCAACACGAAACATGCGTAACCATATTAGGAATCTTGCAGCGTGATACATTATTTTAGGAGACACACTTTACAAATGTTCTTATGAGGGTTTACTATTAAGATGTCTTAATAGAACAACAATTCTGATAGCTTTGGCAAAATCTCACTCTGGTTCTTGTGGGGGACATTTTGGTGGAAAATCTCTATTTAATAAACTGCTTAGAATGGGATATTATTGGAAAACAATGGAACAAGATTCTTTCATGTTTGTTAAGAAATGTCCTCAATGTCAAAAACATAGCAATTTGATTCATGCTCCTACTCATGAGCTTCATAATCAAGTTTTTCCATGGCCTTTTAGTATTTGGGGTTTTGATCTTATTGGAAAAATCTCACCACCTTCTTCTCAAGGACACACGTATATTATGACTACTATAGATTACTTTACAAAGTGTGTAGAAGCTATTCCTCTTCATTCAACAACCACAAATTTTATTTGTGATTTCATCCTTAACAATATTATAACACGATTTGGTATCCCTTCAATGATAGTTTTGGATAATGGTACCTCTTTTAAGAATAAAGAATTCATAAAATTCTTGGAGAAATATCGAATCCAACATAGGTTTTCAACTCCTTATTATCCTTAATCTAATGGTCAAGCTGAAGCATCGAATAAAATCATTGAACAAATTTTGAGAAAAATAATTAATAAGCATGCAAAAGATTGGCATACCCAATTGACATATGCTTTATCGGCTTATAGGACTAGTGTTTGTACTGCTATGGGAACTTCTCCTTACAATCTTATCTATGGTACTGATGCTATTATGCCCTTGGAGTTAGAGATACCTTCTTTACATGTTTCATTTCATGGCATAATTGATAAGGATACATTTCAAGAACAATGCTTACAAGAATTGTAAATGTTGGATGAACAATGAATACATGCTTTAGAACATATAAAAGCTTATTATAAATCTCTTCAGAAACAATATAATCATAAGGTTATTGAATGATCATTTTCAATAGGTGATTTAGTACTATATGAGAATCAAAGGAATGTGAATGCTTTACCTAGTGAAAAAGGAAAGTTTAGCCCTAATTGGCTTGGACCTTTTGCTGTGATTGAGGACTTTGATTCGGGTGCTTATAAAATTGTTGATATGGATGGTGTTTCTCTTAAGGAACCTATCAATATTATGCATCTTAAACGTTATTACCCTTAATTTATTTCTTTCTTTGCTATGCATTTATGTATTCCTTATAGAATAATTATGTTTGTTTTATAGGTTACGTGGTTTTAGAAAAATTACATTTTGAATACATTTATGCACCTTTGTTTCTTTCTTTTTGTTAAGTTTTATATTTATGAGAATATAGTAATCAAACATAGAACTAACTAGTAGAGAAATTTTTTCATTTATAAAATCTTTTCAGTTTTGATACATATGTGGCTCATGGCCCTATCTATCACTCCGCCTCTCTCTATGCACTGATGGTCAATGACTCCCAGATCTCTCTAACTTATGATAAGAAGTAGTAGATCTATGATTGGTAGTCCATGAGTGGCTCCTTGATATGCTCATCTCGCACATGCACTCTTGGACCCTCTGTAGCCAGTGTCTCAGATCATCTTCTCTCTCCTTGTACAATCTCAGTTCTTGTTGGACACATGCAAAGATATCGACATGCCTTTCAGGATCTTTGTGACCAATGGATGACTCTCAATCACTAGCTGGTAGTCAGTAGGATATACATGTATCCTTCAGAACCTTGGATAAAAATCTCCTCCACTCTACCATGCTAGCTGCAAGAGGAAAAACACATTTATCAATTTAGTTCTCTTTCTTCATGAATCAAGTTGCATTTTTCAATCAAATTTCATATTTCATACCTGGATCTCCCTCTTGGGTGTCACTAAAGGATCTAGAGGGTGGGGGCATGGAGTGACTACTCTCTCCATGCTTGCTCTATCTAGTTCTTAGTGGTGGTGTCTTTGTGTGGGCTTGTGGAGGTCATCATGATCTCAGCGGTGATGCGTGAAAAATGTGTACATCTGCATCAGTATCACCGACTAGGGGCATCTCCTCTACTCTCTCCTTTGTTCTCTCCTCCACTCTCTCCTCCTCCATAGGGTCTCCTTTGGAGATGTGCTTCTCTTCATCTTTGTGATCCTCATCCTCCTCTGCTATACCACTATCCCAATGTGTCCTCTTTGAAAGACCTGGATCACCTGTTAGATAATCCTTAGGGAAGATGGGGTGGGTCCCCTTCAGACCCCAGTACCTGATGTAGTCTCTGCTCATGCTTGAATAGGATACATTTGGTAATACCTCTATATCCTCTATCTCATCTGCATCACTATCTACTATGTCTACTACTGATGGTCGACGTATGGCGTCAGTTCTCTAATAGCACCTTGTTGGATGTGCATAATGAGGTACCACCCCAAGGACTCTTTGTAGAAGGTTGAACTGTCTCATGACTCAATCATAGTAGTATGGCATCACTATATGATTCTGATGTCCCTCTCATAGATTGCACTATTGTGAGTGTCTCATCTTGTATCGTGTATCAGGCCACTCTGTCATCTGACAGTAGGGTCTCCATATCACATTTGCACTTAGAATTTGGTCTAGACGTACCCTCCAATAGAGGATATCTTTGAACTACCATAAATCTCTTAGAGGATAAGCAAAGCCTTTGGGTGTACTCACATCTACCATCACTAGAACCTCCTGTGGTCATGTACATGAAAAATGCTCGAACATCTAGATCTGCAAAAGAGTACATACTGAAAGACTCTATCTCTGATATCTCACTAGCTGACATAGCTCGTGGTATAGGTGGGCTAACATGTTGTGACCCCATGAGAAGACAATTCTATCAATCTCCATCCTTCGTGCAAGGTGGGTGAAAAGTGCATAAAATACTATACCCTTTGTGTTGGGTACCACAACCAAGGATAGTATACAAAGCATCACTCTCAGTACCAAAGGTGTAGGACCTACTAGTATAGATGATAAAGTGATCTAATCTACCTAGGTTCACATCTATGGAACCCATCCCAAACAATACTCTGCATCTGCCAGGATCTCATCAGGACCTCATTGTGATCTCGGTCTCATGGGCTTGCCCCGAACTAGAAGCCACAAGATTCTATAAACATCCTCCATTGTCACAATGATCTCACTTGAGGGAAAGTGAAAGGATAATGTATCCTCATCCCACCTCTCTATCAGAGTTGATAACATGGATCAGTGAAATCTGACCTATGGTAGGACTGCTACCTAGTACAACCCTACATCTCTCAGTAACTAAAGCTCATCATCACTTAGCTTGAACAACTTCTCTCTAATAGCCCCTAGTAACCCTCCAAAGGGATGCTCTCAGAGATGAACGAGGTCCTACCAGAACAAAAAAGCATCATATCAGTATTCTACATCATCAAATCTGTAAATCCAACTTGACTAGGTCAAGGTCAACCTCAGCCAAGTCAAGGTTGACTTTCCTAGGTCAAGGTTGACTTTTTTGGGTCAAGGTCGACCTCACCCCAGACAAAGTGGAGACCATCTAGTCTATGTCAACCTTTTTGGGTCAAAGTTGACATTACTGGGTCAGGGATGACCTTTAAGGGTCAAGGTCGACCTTGCCTACCAAAATCAAGAATTTGTGAAGTGTAGAGGCCAATAAAAACAAACTCACTATTGTCACTAAGGATTGCACCCAATTTGCTAAGTTTTAGAACTCAGCCATCTTGTGAAACATGGGACTACTCTCAGGCTATGGGAAACCTATTTGAGAGTAGACCTCTGGATTAAGGGTCGGTTTCCCTTTGGATCACTTCAAAATTGACCAAATTTTAGGAGGAAAGGGAGAGAGTGCATAAAAAATAAAATCAAACTGATTTAAAAATAAGGCAATCCACCAAATTTGAAAGAAGATCCACAACTGAATTAAGTTTACTACAACAACAAAACAAAATTGCATTTCACAACTTGATTCTACTTCCTTAAACTCCTTATGAAATAAGGTACTTGAAACACAGAGAAGGGAAGATGATTCCACAATTCTGATCTTTTCAATTTGCACATGAATTAACAATACATAGCTAAGATGAATTCATGAACATTCAATTGGATCAACATGCAGATTAAGGATACAAGAACATCATAATAATCCCACGTGAGATTCAAAAAGAAGAATTCCAAAATTGTAGGGAAACAAGAAGGATCAATTTTATTGCTGAAAAGAAACTAAGTACAAGATATGTCTCTTAGAGCTACAACACTCATATCAAAGAGAATAGAATGAAGATCTAACCTCCATCACGAAAAGTGAGAAGTATATAACTATAACCTAGGAATCTACATTCAAATCCCACAACCTCCTAAGAATGGAAAAAGATCTCAAAATAGACCCATGAGGCTGCCTCCTAAACTCAGATGCCAGATTCCCAAGTTTTGAGGGGTAGCAGAGAAGGTGGGAGCCTAAAAGAAATGGTCAAAAGAAGACCAATTTGACCCCCTAAGTCATGCATTAACCATATTCTGATGACTATTTATAAAAATACCATTGCCAAAATTTACATTAATATTCTTCAATGACTTCATATTTAAAACCCTATCCCACTAAGACACAAAAATGGATTTTAAAAATATATATTCTAAAATACTCTCAACCCAAAATGGGGAAAAATATTTCAAAATATTTACAATTAAACAATGAAACCCACCTATGCCTAAAATAAAAGATGGACCTAAAAACCTTAAATACCCTAAATTAATAAATGACTTTCAACCCAAAATGGGGAAAGTACATTTACTAATTTATTTACATAAAATCCAATGTTTTCAAGAATTCATGGCATCAAAAATAAATCCTCAACCCTAGAAAGAAGGGGAGAAATGAAAAAAATGTAGTATCTTATCAAAACCCTCCTTTCAAAAATGGAAGTTGCTGGCATAAAACCTTCCTTCTTGGCACCTGACATGTTTCTATTTCCATTGGCACCTTCTACAATGGATCTTTGAATTTAATTTGGGTAACATCTGGAACCTTCCCCTCTTGGCATTACATTGTCAAGGTAGGTGTTATACTTGGCACTTTATGCTTTATTTTGATTTTGAGCACTGGCACCATTTTGATTGTGAATCTCTGCATCATTTCTTACTCTTTTCAAAGGCATGGCATCTTG
Organism: Chamaecyparis obtusa; assembly: GCA_027943335.1. Taxonomy (NCBI): domain Eukaryota; kingdom Viridiplantae; phylum Streptophyta; class Pinopsida; order Cupressales; family Cupressaceae; genus Chamaecyparis; species Chamaecyparis obtusa. The sequence goes on from BSBK01010872.1 coordinate 45,995, forward strand.
TTTACATTATCTGATGCTACTTAACTTCACGAGCACTGCATATTATAATATGTCTCTGTATTTTCCTTCTTTACATTTGATTTGTATTAACTATGTATTTGAGTGTATCTAGGGCATATTTGATGCTTAGATTTTGATAGCATATGTTCTAAATTCCTCGGGCCTGCAAGCTAGGGCATCATTTTCATGTATTTCCATTGCATTCACTGTATTTACACTTAATATCTTTGCTTGTCATTATAATGTCTCAGACACTTGTTTTCAAGGCCCACTGAGGTTGCAAGCTTCTTGTGGGAATGTAGCATCCATTTCAATGATGTTTATGTTCCTTTGTACATTAGCCTTAGGGCACTGTTGTTTCATACTCACTGGCATTTGAATAGGGCCAAGAGCTATAACATGGTATCTATGTGTAGAAGCTTGACATGTCCATTGTATTATGTCCAATGAGGGAGCTATGAGTCATTTCTTTTGACCTGCGGGTTGCTATGTATGAGACTAGGGCATGAGCTTGCTGTTTAGTATCGTTGTATTGTGCTCTGCATTTGATTTTTTCTTATTGCTATCTATTCCATTGGTAGACTAAGGGCATCATGCTTGAAGGATACTTCATATTGGTGTGTTCCCATTTTAATTCCATGTTTCATTATGTTCATGGCCTTAGGGCATTAATGTATGTTCACTGTCATTTATTTATACATAGCCCGCCTATAGGTTTTCATGGTATTTATGTTTTATTGTTGGCATCCTTTTCTTGGATATGGAATCATGTCACTATTGGAAATTTGGCTAATGTGGATGCATAGATGTTGTCATTATGGCAACATATGATCTCTACTGAGAGTGTAGAATCTAGAATGCAAGTATGGCAAGTTGAAGGAAGAAATTGTCTAAGTATGGATACAGTGATCCTGACAGAGAACCCGATGAAGATTTAGTTGGCGACATCCACTGGAGCAATATTTTTGTTTGCATAGTTAACTAAAGATTCTATAGAGTATGAGGATACCCCATATTAGTGTGCATAAAGTTTGGAGTAGTACGGATGAAGTTATTTGAAGTTTACCGAAGACAGTTTTGTAGACAGAATAGTTTTGGAGACAGTATTAGCGAAAGAGTTAAGGGATTATTTTGCTTGTCAAAATAATGACTTAACATTATGAAGGGATGAAATCCTAGATTTTTACCCTTGGATAAAGATTTTGGAAGCTGACCATATGAAGTTATTAGCTCTAATAACTCATATATTAGGCATACTTGAAATGTAATGAGTATGATGTTTTTTGTGAAGAAAGAAAAGGATAACTTGTGAAAGTTGTATATTGTAATAGCAACAAAGGCTATTGATGCAAATTTGTAAGTAGTACCATATTATAGTCAGAAACATTTTGTATTACCTATTTGGGCAGTGAGCTCAGCTAGTGATCAGGTTTTGTAATCTAACTCCTAATAGGGTTAAGGCTTCTAACAAGGGCTAAAGTCCTTTAACCAGGATAGATCTACTATACATTGTAAACAGAATCTTAACAGGGTCCAATATCCCTAACAAGATACTTTTGATTAGTGATCTTTGTGGGTACCATCCCCACAAGGGTTTTCCCTTGGCCAGGGTTTCGTTGAGAACATATCATGTGTTATGAGTTCTTTCTATTTACTGCTATGTCTGTTAATTAGCTTGATAATCTTTGTATGCACTAAAGTAATCTATTGTATCCATAAGTGGGAAAAATTAAAATTTTGTGAAATATTGATTCACCCCCCCCCCCCCCCCCTCTCAGTATTTCCTATTTCTAACAATTGGTATCAGAGCATAGTTACTCGGAGAAGGAACATTCAAGGAAATCTTAGCAGCTTGAGTAAGATCTCTATGGATATGGATCAACTTCAGAAGAATCTTGAAGAAGCTCTTGAATAGATTGATATGCTTACTGATGAAAGAAACTCCTTAAGAAGAAAGTATGAAGATGCAAAGAATGTTATTGACAAATTAAAAGGTAAGATTGAAGATCTAAAATCTCAAAAGGAATCAGATATTCTTGTTGAAGATTGTGATGAATTAGAAAAAGAAAATGAGATCCTTAAGCATGAACTGAAGATAGTAAATCTGAAGCTTAGTATGAAAGATGGAAATTTGAGATCTGATAATGAAAAATTGAAAATTGAGAATGAAGATCTGAGATCAAGACTTGAAAAGGTAACATCTGAATCTGAAAAAGTAAAAGTGCAATATGCAGAACTTGAGAAGTATAATAAAATTGTGAAAGGTGAATTGACTCAATCTAAACAACAACTTGAAAGGCTATATTCTAATGGTGATAGGACTAGAAAAAAAATTTCTTTTGGAGAACCATTCTTTGATAAGACTGGATTTGGATTTAGTATGTTTAGAACAAATCATGAAAGTAAGAATCCAGATCTGAAGACATTTGAAAGTATGGAGGAAATGAAGCTAGATGAGAACACATTGGAAGATCCACCTAAAGAAGAACCACCTAGAGAGAAAGAAGAATCAAAGCAAGAAGAATCAAAATAGGAAGAATCATCTAAAGGTATGCAAAGAGAATTCAAAGGTAGATGTTTTTCTTGTAATACTATTGGGCACATGAAGAGAGATTCCACAAGTAAGCAATTTAAACCTCTTAATGGACATTGTTATAATTGTCATGGTTTTGGACATAGAGCTAACAAATGTAGAAGACCTAAAGTATTTTTTAATAATTATGATAATAAAATGATTGGGAATACTAACAATGTAGATAAGAGATCTATTGAAGAAATGAATAAAAGAAAAGTGGTAGTATGTTTTAGATGCAACAAAATAGGACATATTTCTAGAAATTGCAGGTCATAGATTAACCAGCAAGGACAGAGATTTGGAAAAAATGGAATCATTTGTCAGATATGCAACAAGTTTGGACACTTAGCAAGAGTTTGCAGAATGAACAATGGAGGTTATCATCATAACCCTAATCCTAGGAACAATGCAAGAAGGAATGAAAATGTAGGAAACAAAGAGAAAGGTTGTTGTAGCAATAAAGATGAAGTAAAATTTGATAAAGGCATAGATCAAGGAGGTATATTCAGCACTGAAAGTAGTCAGGAAGGTAATGTATCTAATGGTAAGGATGAATCTTTACCTGACCCTTCTTTAAGTACTTAAATTATGTAAGTTTCTGTAGTTTAGGACTTAGGATTAGTGTAGATTAGGAATTTGAATGAGTTAAGTTTTTCACAATTAGATATAGGTTTGTTATGTTGTACTAATGCTATGGTTAAGTGCACAAAAGAAAATATTATGTTTTACGAGGTCACAAAAAAGTTTTATGGTTGCAAGTTTGCAGAATCAACTTTTTGATGTTATAGCGGCAAAATGAATGAATGCGATGTCAGATCAAGTTAATGTGAAGTGTTATTAGGTTGAAATCAAAGTTATTACAATTTCAAAGTGATTGAAAAGAGATTTGAAAGAATAAAAAGTGAGTTGAGGATGATTTGAAGAAGTTTGGAAGCAGTTTGCAGCGCTGATCATACCGAAACCCTAGATTTGCAAAGTTGAGGTATTTTTCGATCTTTAATCAGTTGATAAGATGGATATTTCTATGGTTCATAATGTTAAGGATAAGAATAGACCTAAGATTAAGAAAGAACCAGTAGAACTAGCTAAAATTGATGACAGACTAGCACTATCATTCGTACCAGACGGAGTATTACACATTGAGAATGTTAAAGGATATTTAGGTTGCAAGTTTGAAACCTTGGGAGATGTAGATTTTAACGATGATTATAGGAAATTGTATAATCAAGACATGTCAGTTAAACTAGCATATGGGCACCTAGAGAACAATGAAATTATCAATTATTCCATGAAGTATGAATTTGATGATGAGGAATGTACCAAGATCATTTTAAGTAGAATCCACAATGGGAAATTTTGGATGGAGGATAGAGTTATTGATATAACTACTGACCTAATTCATGATGTTACTCAATTATCAAAAGTTGGAGAGATTCCACTGAATGAAAAGAACATGGGAAAGATTGTCTTAGACAACACTGGATCTAGTTATAATGGTAGAGGAATTGTGATAAGTAAGATTAAGCAAGATGATGTTAGGTACCTTTGCAAGATCCTAACAACTAAATTCTATGGTAGTTCAAGGGAAGATGACATGGCTATAGGACTGGTTCATATAGCTTATCTTATGTGTATTGAGAAGAAACAAGTAGACCTATGTGAAATTATGAGAATTCAGTTGTTTGAGAACTTAGAAAAGATTAAGAAGGCTAAGTACACACAGTTTAGGTTTTCATCTCTGATAACCTATATGTTTTTTCACATTTTGAGAAGATTTCCTTACATAGTTGACTAGAGTGACAATGTGAACACAATGGAAAGAATAAACTTAGTCTACATGAAGCACCTAATTGATAAAGTCAATGACAGTGTGAAACTTGTATTGAAGACTTTTCAAAATATTGTTAAGAACAGATCAAGGATTCCTCAATCCTTAGTTGAAAAGCATAAAGATGACATTTGTTTTATGGTAGACACTAATTTCACCTACATTGAAGCAATTGAGCCTAGAATGGAATTCATAGACCCTCTTGGCTATGAAGTATCTGAAGCAGAAATAGTAGGATATGTGAATAGACTGTTAAAGTTTGAGTTGGATGGTCATGCAAATAGGTTTGGAACCTATGAAGAGAATTTCAACTTTGCAATAAGTTTGAAAGAAAATAAGCAATCTAGTAGGAGATTTGAATCAACTATAAAGAAAATACTGAAAGAATTAGGTATGTCAAGTCATGAGTTTGACATAGCTAAGAAGACTGCAGAAGCCTTAAAGCAAAGTAAAAATCTTGTAGTTCCACCTATGGCATCTAGTGCAGACCCTATTGATCCTATTGCAGTAAAGGTAAAAGTTGAAGAACCTGAAAAAGTTGAAAGGGAAAAATCCTTTTCTCATATTCCTAGTAAAAGAGTAAAAGAGAGTGCAACAGGACCGGGCAAGAGATAGAAAGTGATTGTACCACTTGTACCTAGAAAAGTAGTAGAAATTAAAGATGATGATGAAGTTTCAGTCAAAAAGAAAACTTGGAAACCAAGAATTGAAAGAGTTAATGAAGATATATTGCAGCATGGAGACTTCACTAAGATAAACAAATACTATGATCTATATGGATCATTTGATAGATTAAATTTTGAAAATGTAATGATTACACATATGATTTTGATAGATAAGAAATTTAGCACTATTCATGGTAAGATCCCAGAAGATTTGTATAACAGACTTGTGAATAGAAAATAGAGAGCACAAGAAGAGGACACAAAGATGAGAGAACATGTAATCAGATAGTTCTGTGAAGTTGAGGTTGAAGATCATTTGAAGAGAATCTTGAATCCTCTTAGAACTTTATTGAGAACTAAGAGAAGAACAATTCTTATAATGGGAGGCAAAAAGGAGGAAGTACAGAAAGAGACTGAGAAAGTAGTAATGCAAGTTCTTGTAGATATAGTTGCAGGAAAGCGGGTTGAATCAGATCCTCAGTAGAAGCAATCAGAGGAACAACATGCAGAGGAAGTTGGTATTGAAGAAGTCCCATCTTCTTCACATATCAATATTAGCAAAGAATCAATGGACATTGAAGGCACCAAAGTGACACTAGAGTCAGATGATGTAGTGTTTTGTGATCTAGGAAACATTGTTGACAATTTAGCTTTAGGAGAGCAAGAGAAGGTTACAGAATTAGAAAAGGATACAGAGGCAGAGGAAGCACCAGCTGTATCAGAATTAGTTCCAACAGAGCAGACAGTTAAAGGCAAACAAATTTTGACAGAGGTCACTACCTCTAGTGCACCTTCTATACCAGTTGAAGACATTAGCACACCTAACAGTAAGAAGAGACAAATTGGTTCAATTTTTGAAGACCTTGGAAAAGAGGTTGAAGATGATGATCAACTTGAGTTCATCACATCTCTTAATAAAATTATTGGAAAGATTAAGAAGGTGAAGGAAAAGTTAGAGTTTTGATAGAGAAACTTGAGAGTGTGATCAGCACTAAGGTATTTGACTTGGATCCACTTGAGAAAGCTAAAATGGTAATGAACTCTTTTGAATCTGAATTTTCTAACTTGAAGGATATTGCTAGAATAAAAGCTCAGGAAGCTTATGAAGTAGAAATGCAACAAAATATAAGTGTAAATATTTGAAATGATATTGGTAATTTGGATGTATTTATAAAGAATTTGAGGAAACATTTTGAGACTGGAAAGAGTTTGTATATACAATGCACAAAATAAAAAATCCTAACAGTTGAAGAAGATAAGAAGATCAGAGAGAAGATAGATGCAATTACAGCTGAGACAAACACCTTGACAAGCCCTAATGTAAAGATAAGTTTTGTGGAGAAGAACATAAGGAAGTTAAATGATGAAATCAGAATGTTAGCAAAGGAGAAGAATAGAAAGATAGTCAGGATTAATATCTTGAGAGAGCATGTCTTAATCAAGACCTCAATTATTGAAGACCAAATTGAGGAGTGTCTTTCAGCAAAGACATCTTTTCAGAAGTTTAGCTTTAATTCCTTGCAAGCTTGTCAGATAGCAGCATACAGATTGAGTACTTTACTCAATGTTGCTGAATCCATCAAGAAGATATGGGAGAAAGATTTTGAAACATGGAAGTTAGAGTTTGGTGACTGTGTTGCAAGCCTACCGGCTTTGCAATAGCTGACAACAAGGTATCAAGTTTTTTTTTGAAATTTTTGTACACCCTATCTTTGTCATTGTTGTCAAAAGGGGAGAGATAGAAAAAAATTGATAATATGTTGAGGAAGGATACTCATAGGGGGAGCTATTCTATGGAGTATAATATTGTATATGTTTTGTATAACATTTGGCCACAATTTTGTGTAAGTGTTTTGAAGTTTTGTTTGCACACTTAGCCAATTTTTCAATATGTTGCCACCAATGACAAAGGGGGAGATTGTTGGCAATTTGGCTAATGTGGATGCATAGATGTTGTCATTATGGCATCTCGACTGAGAGCGCAGAATCTAGAATGCAAGTATGGCAAGTTGAAGGAAGAAATTGTCTAAGTATGGATATAGTGATCCTGACAGAGCACCCGATGAAGATTTAGTTGGCGACATCCACTGGAGCAATATTTTTGTTTGCGCAGTTAATTGAAGTTTCTACAGAGTATGAGGATACCCCATCTTAGTGGGCATAAAGTTTGGAGTAGTACAGATGAAGTTATTCAAAGTTTACCGAAGATAGTTATGCAGACATAATAGTTTTGGAGACAGTATTAGCGAAAGACTTAAGGGATTATTTTGCTTGTCAAAATAATGACTTAACATTATGAAGGGATGACATCCTAGATGTTTACCCTTGGATAAATATTTTGGAAGCTGACCATATGAAGTTATTAGCTCTAATAACTCATATATTAGGCATACTTGAAATTTAATGAGTATGATGTTTTTTGTGAAGAAAGAAAAGGATAACTTGCGAAAGTTGTATATTGTGATAGCACCAAAGGCTATTGATGTGAAGTTGTAAGGAGTACCATATTATAGTTAGAAAAATTTTGTATTACCTGTTTGGGTAGTGAGCTTAGCTGGTGATCAGGTTTTGTAATCTAACTCCTAATAGGGTTAAGGCTTCTAACAAGGCCTAAAGTCCTTTAACCAGGACAAATCTACTATACATTGTAAATAGACTCTTAACAGGGTCCAATATCCCTAACAAGATACTTTTGATTAGCTATCTTTGTGGGTACCCTCCCCACTGGGGTTTTCCCTTGGCCAGGGTTTCCTTGAGAACATATCATGTGTTATGAGTTCTTTCTATTTACTATTATGTCTGTTAATTAGCTTGATAATCTTTGTATGCACTAAAGTAATCTGTTATATCCATAAGTGGGCAAAAGTAAAAGTTTGTGAAATACTAATTCTCCCCCCCCCCCCCTCTTAGTATTTCCTATTTCTAGCAGTCACTGCACTATTTTATTGTTTGAATCTATGGCATATGTTGTCATTTTGAGAGCCACGAGAAAATTGGTGCTGCTATAGATTATATTTTAGATGAGGGCACTGCTCCTTAAGGGTTCACTATTAATGCTTTTGGGGTCGAGCTCCCTGTCTCCATTTGAGTGATGATGCCTTGTTAATAATGTTTGTTGTCTTTGCCCATGGCTAGTGAATGCTTCCACATCTCACTCTCACCTTCATGCACAGACCCACGAACATCCACTATTGTATTGGTGACTTGTCTATGATCTTGATGACTCATGGACCCATGACTATGGCATTAATACTTGTTGTTTATTGTTATTGAATGCCCATTGCTAATAAGGTCGCTGCATGCTTGATGGCCTATTTCTTATTATTTGACTATGCCCTCCCTGTGATCATGCCAGCTCGTGAGTTCATGGTGCCATGTATTTCTTCCATTGACTGGTGCTCTATTTGTTTGCTAGCACATTTTGGTGTATTGATCATGGTATCTCTTCCTCCCATTTATTGTTTTGGGAAGGCTCGTGACTAATTGAGTTCTTCTATTTTTTATGGCACTATGAACTTGTTGTCACTGTCTTGATTTGGTTAAACATTGTTCTGATGTTTATGAAATTTTGTAGCATTAAGATGCTCACTACTATTGATGCAGCCCGTGAGCTCCCTATGGCATTGTTTACATGTTCTGGTCACCACTATAAGGCACAGCCTATGAAATCTTACTGTACTTTTGTTGTTGCTGATGTACATTAGATAAGTGCCAAAGCATTTGATGGTATTCACGGGTTGCCATTTGTCACTTCTCCATGCTTGACTATTATTCCTTTGCTTTGATCATTTGTTATTGTTCACATTTTAAGCATAGCTCCTCTTTGATGCATTATCACTTCTTTATGATGATAAAAAAAACTCTCATTGGCTCGAAGCACATAAAATGTGAGAACCTTCATTATTTTCTAGATTGTACCTTTACTAGCATCATGCAGTCATTCTTTTATCTATAGCTTCCTTGCTTGGCCTTGAAATGCAGATTTAAACATGTTCATGCTATTTAATGTATTGAATGTAGCTTTGAAGCACATTTATGTTGTTATGTGTTTCTCATCAAATAAATTTTACCTTATTTATATGCGGCATTTTTCCAAGCTTTTTCAAAGTTTAAGTTGCAAATTGAACCTTGAACTTTGAACTTGATATGGTCGGTTCAAGGTTCAAAGTTCAATATATTTTTCTCCAAAGTGTCATGTATAGGTTGCATCATGTAAAATCTTTTCCTCATTCTATTCACGTGTCCGTGTGTAAATGTTGAATTAAATTTTGAACTTTGAACTACAGATTTTTGGTTCAAAGTTCATGTAAGAATGTGCACTTCTATGGATTTACACTAAAAAGCCTCCCAAGCCAAAGTTTTAAAATCATAGTTCGTAATTCTTTTGAACTTGTTATAGAAGTCATTGGGGTCCACCACGGTTGTCGTATGTGCATATATATTAAAACATCACAAATCATGTATTTTGAATCCAAACTTTATGGCTCAAGGATCAATTTTTCAGATGTAATAATACCTGGATATAAGCCGTGAGCCAAATCTTTATTGACTGACAATGAAATGATTGATGTGATGGAAAGAGTGGCACCACCTTAGCTCATGGGATTTTCTTACTAAAGAGAAGTGTGTGTAATAGGCAGTTATCATTTATTGCGGCATGAAAATGAATTGATGGTAGTTTTTCATGAAATGATGAGAACTGAAGCAAGTGTGTATTTATTTTTCCCTCTCTTTGCATTTATTTATTTTTCTCTGCTATCTTCTGGAGGCATTTTGGCAATGGCAAGGTAACATTCTCGAAAGATAGGAAAACTGTGAGTTCTACAACAACCTTGGCCCTATAATTCATTTGAGCTTCTTCATTTTAAAAAGAAAAAGAGCTGTCTTCATAAGAATTTTACAAGGTTATATTTCAATATGTCTTCTTCCAAAGTAAAATTCATGAAGGAAAGTAGATTTTCTGCAATTAGTTATTGTTTAACTAAAATGAGGGATACGACTATAATGGATGATGATATCAAAGAGATTGTTTCAAGGCTAAGGAAAATAGTTGATGAAGCCACATCCGTTAGGATTGTAGAGAGTGGTTTATTAGAAGCCGTCAGTTTCCTTGAGGTGATTCCATGCCCAGAGTTAGTAATAGAATTTCATAACAGGTATAACAAAGCTGGGAGGTGCATTAAAATAGAATCTGGCAAAGTATTAGTGAATATTGATAGAACGGTAATAATGGCCTCTCAGAATTCCATCAGTTGAGGTTTATGGAGATTGGAGTATCAATCAAGTCGTAGCAAACTATGAACTAAACAAGAAAGAGTATAGGAATAACATAGCAAAGGATTGGCTGATAAACCCCAAAAAAGGAGGTTCCTATTTTCCAAGACCTCTCAGAAAAGATCACCTGTTCAGAGAAGTTAGGGATATAATGATAATGTTGAATAGGGTTACAGGTAATCCCATAGATACCAACTAGCAAGACTAGATGTACATCTTTGTGTAGACCAACCTAGACGTTGGTAATGTTGTTGATTGGGCTGAAATAATAGCTAAACAATTACATGAAAGTTTATCTCAACTAGCTTTAATTTCAAATTTTTATATGTCCTCATACCTCTTTCACATTCTTTCCATTTGTAGAATTTGGGATGGTTTGCCTCATGAAGAATGGAATAGCAGTATGCCCATCTATGAATATCACCCCCTGTTACAAAAAGGAAGAGACCCCATAGGTTTCAAGAAAGTTCATGATACCTTTTTATCCAAATTAGTCTTTGAACTGAGGCAAAAACCTAATTGTAGAATATATGAGGAAGCTATGGAATTTGTGAAAATTTATGGGAGTTTTTATATTCAATTTCCTACTTTTACCTTTTTAAAAGTAGGAGGTTTCAGTGATGCTCCCCTAAAACTTCCTAGGAATTGTTCAAACAAGTGCATTCTTCTTGAAGTAGGGAGGCAGTTGTTGATGGTTGAGAAGAAATACAAGGTCAAGAGAGGTATTGGTGCTTTCTTCCCACTTGACCTAGGACATTAAAAATTTTGGTTGATGCATGACTTTTCCTTTTTGATTAATGAGTTGAAAGAAATAAACCTCTAGCCATATCAGGCAAGAAACTACTTTGATAGCAAAGGTTTTGTTGAGAGCCATTTCAAAGTGGATGTTATGTTTCTTCATCAACCAGCATTGGAAGACTTCTGGGATGATTGCATGGATGAGTTTGAGGTGACTAAAAGATTGTGTTCTAGGTTTTCTCTCAAACAAATCACTTCTTTAAAGCTTCTTTTTAGTATCAGAAATATTAAAGATGAAGATAGCAGTGCACTAGAATTAGAAAATACAACATTAGGCACTGAAATGGTAATCAGAAGAGTTGATTGGCTGGCAGAGGAAGAAGAAAATGTGAAGTCTTTAACTAAGGAGGTTTTCTGAAAGATAGAGCAGTGGCTTAAACTTCAAAAGAAGAAAATTTCAGCTTCCCCTGCGTTGAGAACTAGAAAGAGTCCAAGGACTCCAAAAATTGAACCCTCCCCTATTATAACTAATAAGATTGAATCATTACTTTCTATAGGTACTTTAGATTCTCCAAATAGTCCCAAGATTTCAGAATTGGTCTCTTATGATACTGTGAGGTTTACTAGGCAAAGAAGAAAAGGAAGTGTGAAAGTGGATCCTCCTTTTTGCATTGTTCTAGATTCTGACACTGAGGAGCCTAGTGTAAAGCAGTTCAAAAGGTTGAAAAGTGGTAACACATCAACTATGGATTCAATATCAGCTAGAGGTGATGGAAGTACATGTCATTGGGTCATAGAGATTTTCAAGTGTAACTCCAACAAGACCAATGCTGAAGTCACCGAGCAAGATTTCGCTATGGAGAAAGTGGACTTAGGAGTGTCTTCCAGAGCTACTAATTTGAAGATTTTGAATTCAAAAAATAGTAAAATCAATCACAAAGTACTAAAGGATGCCAAAGACAAAGCTAAACTAAACAAAGCTTTATGTGAAATGGTGAAGTACATTCAGCAATTATAGAATCCTATTCCCCAGCCTTTGGCAATGGTACCCTTAAGTCTAGATGTCAAGTCTCTAGACAATCAAAAGTTCCTTTATCAGGTACATAAAGAGAGATCTCTCTCTAAAGCATTCTATAATTGGATGGGAGAAGTTGGAGAGATGGTCAATCACTTTGCACAAGCCTATGAGAATTTGACTAATCAGTCTTCTGATTTGGTATCTACCTTAGAGGCTAAAGTCAAACTTCTGGAAGGAAAGAGAGATAGCCTAGAGATAGCAATAGCTAATATGGATGAAGCCTTCAGCTACAGTATAGAAAAGTTTCTATTTGAGAAAGTAATACCTGGTGGTGATACTAGTCTCCTATTTGTAGCAAAGGTTAATGAGGAATGGTAATGTACTCTAATTGAGCAAGGTATTGAAGAATCAAAAAAGATTCTAAAGATAGTAGCCTATGTTGAGGAGGTCCTTAGCAATCATATAAACTGTATCTACAATCTATCTAAAGGAGAAATGAAAATAGGAATTGCTATGGCCAAGATGAAGGAATCCTTCACTGAAAGAGCACAAGGGTTGAAAGATGCCAAGGAAATGGTAGCATGAGACTGCTTAGTCATAGAAAAGGTGCAATCATTGATAACACTCAGTGAAGAACAAGTGAAGATGCTAGATACTAAGCTAGAGTAGTTACAAAACTACACACATATCTAGGAACAGAGGCTGGATCTCATTTCTTCGCCAAACAAGGAAATGTTTGAGAGATTCGTGGTGGCTTTCAAGGAGTGGTCAGCTGAGTGCAAAGCAATTGATACCACCATTAGTGTTGAAGCTAGGAAAAGCTAATCAGATTGATTAGTATTTGAAAAGATGGTTCCAAGTAGTTATAGGCTGTTAGTTTATTTTCCAAGAATAGACTTTAGTTACGAAACTAATTATGCCCTACGTGGCTATAAATTAATTTTTGAAGGACCTTGCAAGGGTCGGTTCTCTAGTAGAGGAAACTTATAGTTTAATATTTACTGCAAATATTTTTGTGGAATGATTTTGTTTTGAATTGAAACTTGTGATATAGTATTAGTTGATATATATAACAAATAGAAATATCTTGTTTAGATCAATGTGTCTGGTTAATACATGTATGTTGGTTTTAGTTGGAATTGATTTCATGTTGCTGCAATTTGTGAATGTGTTTCAAGATCATACATCCATCTTTCATTTTTATTTCAGTATATTTTGAATCGATCTTTCTGAAAATGTTCTTTACAGTCTTAGTCAATTGGCTTAGATAAGTGTGGACTCTCTCTCAGAGCATAAATCTTTTAGTACTTATTTCATATGACATTTGAAAAAGCCTTTTGTACTTTCAGGTCAAAAGTATACATTATTTTTTACTGCTTTCATTCTTTTCAAATAAATGAATTGTCAAGATTAATCTTTATATAAGGTAGCTTCTCCTTTGATCACAAAGAGTTTAGTCACAAGTGACTAACTCAATTGTTGTATGATTTTTTCCTTCATTTTGGGCAATAGTGTTAGAAAATTGTTATAGTTTTAGTTAGAAGGAAAATCTGTATACCAACATATTTTTGGCAACTCAGTTGGGGAAACTTACAAGTAGACCAGAGCTTAACTCTTCTCTTTTAATGGTTAGTTATGGTGCTACAGGCTGAGGTAATTCTTGGCCAGTAAGAGCTTCCCCAAGGGTTACAACTTGAGCTTCACTTCACTGATACATAGGAGGACATTATCTCTGATCTGAATGCAACTACTTGGAAATTGAGGACAAGTGGTCATCAATACCAACAAGTGAGATTAGTAATTGAGGAAGAGGAAGAAATTGGAGAGTGGTTGAGATGTTTTCCCTTGGCTCGACCAGCTGCTGTAGAAAACAGAGCAGCCCAAAGACCTAGAGGATAAATTTTTCTTTGTTTATATATATTTGTTATAGTCTTAATCAATAAGTTGGCAGAAAGGAGATATACCCGAGGGGATAGAGCAAAGGGACTGGTTGATAAATATTTTGAAGCCCTTGAATGATTGAATTTAAACCCTCATATCCCTATGAGAAGAAAGACCCAAACTACTAGTAGAGCATCCTCACCTACCAAGTCTACCACACCCATTTCTAGTTTTTAGGCCCTTACATTGTTTGGCACATTAGTTCTATCTCTTTTTAATCCTCAGCCTCTAAATTTTTCTCTACCAATCATGGCCCAAAATCAGCCATGGGGTGCTCAGGTTGGTCCTTTAGATCTAACAAATTTTAACCTACAAGCTTTACCCAAAGGGGCTAGAGAGGTTCTACCCAAATTCAGTGGTGATGGTAAATTTTCTCTGAGTGATCATATTAATTCTTTCAATATTGCATGTAGTGTTATAGGCATGGGTACAGAAGATGTGGCAATCCATCTTTTTGTGTAGACCTTGATTGAAACCACTACAAATTGGTTTCATCATTTTCCAAATGGTTCAATAAAAACTTGGAATGGTATGAGAATAGTTTTCATGGCCCGTTTTAAAGTAGTCGATGATGAACATTCCTTATTGCTGCAACTCTCCCAATTAAAAAAGGAGATGCATGAAGCCATGTAGGAATTTGTTGCTAAATTTAATAAACACTTGCAGCAGATTCCAACTACTTATCATCCCAGTGACGAAAATAGAAAGGGCTTCTTTGTAAATGCTATGCCTCCTGATATTAGCTTCAATCTTAGATGAGGTAGAGTGGCAGACTAGGCCGCTGCCCAAGCATTAGCAGTGGAACTTGAAGATGACATAATTACTATAGGTAAATGAACAAGAGAGGTTTAGACTCCAAATAACCAACCTTCTACTTCTGGATCTTCTAATCCTATTGTGCAAAGGCTTGTAAATGATATGATTACCCTAAAAAGGAAATTACCAAAAAATACTCCTGCTCCCTATCAAGATATCCCTAGAAGGTATGGAGGCCAAGGAATAGGAAATTATGTCAAGTAGTCAAATACTTTATCACATCAGCGTAGACTTCAAATTGAAGCACCTCCTACCAAAAATAACATGTGTATCTTTCACTTGATTGATGATCATGATGGTGATTCATGTCCTAAGATGGTGTTGTACAAACAAATGGAGGCCAACAAAGAAACCATTGTGGAAATTCTTGGCAATGAAAATAACTCCAGAGGACCTGGTGACTTTGTAAGTTATTATCTTTTTATATGAGTCTAACTCAGAATGAGGTGGTGACATCCTTACAACTCTAGAGCATCCTTCATGTTTAGTGCTTACTTGAGTGTAGCAAGGTGGCAAAATTCACAGTCACTCTTCATCTCCATTTCAAGGCAAGAAGGATAAGGAACTAATGAATCAAGCTAGAAGTAGCACAAAGACTCTAGGGAGTGAACCAATAGGGGTTAAAATCCTTAAAAGGTTAGACTCTGAACCAACCTTTTATTTTATAGAATTCTGCAAGTCTTCTAAAATCTAGATATCCCCTGTTGAATATTTGAAGTCAAATCCTAGTGAATTGGACAAGTTGGCTACTTATGTGAAAGGTTCTTCTCCTGTTGTGTAGTCCAATCAAACAAATACTGTATTCACTAGTAAAATCCCTAATGAGCTAAACATTAAACAACTTGAGGTTAAAGAGCCCATCATCAATCTCAAATCCTCAGAACCTGCTCTTGTTATAGGGAAACTTGAGCCCTTTTATGTATCATTTTTCATCCATGGTCATAAGCTTAGTAATTGTATTATAGATTCTTGAGCTTCTGACAACATCATGCCCTCTTCGGTAGAAAAATCCCTTGATCTTCCTTTAACAAAAACTTTTCATAGGTGCTACTCCATGGATTCCAACCAAGTTCCTTTGATTGGCCAAATCAAAGATGCTCAAGTTTCTTTTGTAGCTTTCCCTGACAAAAGGCTCAAGTTGACCATTTTGGTTGCTAACATACCAGCTAGTTATGGTATGCTTTTGAGTAGAACCTTTTGTAGAGATCTAGGTGGAGAGATCAAATTAGATTGTTCTCAGGCTATTGTTCCCATTGGGGATAAGAAAGTTACTCTACAACTTGAGACTAAGTGCAAGTACATTTTTTTCCCCTCTGATGATCCTAAGTCTCACATTTTGTACCAAGAGACTAATTTCTCTAACTATTTGATCATGCCAAAAATTGATGTCATGAATGAAAATGATAACGAGGAACTATGGACCTTAGAATTTGATGGGAGTTGTTCATCTACTAGTTTGGGTGCTAGGGTAGTGTTGATATCACCAAATGAAGAAAAATTCCCTTTTGCTTATAAGCTTGAATTTGAGAACACTAACAATACTATAGAGTATGAAGCTTTGTTACTTGGAATTCAAGAAGCAAAAAGAAAAGACATTAAAATGCTTAGAGAAAAAGGAGATGCTAAGCTAATCATGAAACAAGTAAGAGGAAAATATGCAGTGAGGAATGAAAAAATGAAACACTATAGGAACAGAGTCTGGGATGAGATTGAAGGGTTTGAAGCATTTTCAATTGAGTCCATACCAAGAGAAAAGAACTCTAAAGAAGATGCCTTGGTTGGTTCTTCACCACTTTTGATTCCTCATCCTGATTTTGATAGTGACCAATATACCATTGATCTCATTCATTGACCCAATGTACTAGACAATGCTAATTCTTGGTAGGTCTTCAGTGATGATGCTCATGTGTTATCTTTTCTTCAGGGTATGGAAAAGTTTTCCTCTATTTTCTTTGAAGGGTCAGAGTTTGAATGTCAAGAGTTCTGTGTAGATGAGGAAGTAGAAAAAGGAGAAGATGTTATTCAATTAAAAGGAAATCATATTCCTAAAGGTCTTGTAACCATGGAAAATTTGTTTGATCGCAAAGATTTCTTTGTGGGTCATGCTGACGGGACAAAAGATGGGCAGTCTGGTAATTATGAGAAAATCAATAGTGGGAGTGACGAGGATCTGAAATTTGTCAACCTAGGTACATGCTATAGTCTTACTGAGAAAGAAGTATTTGCAAGATTACTTGAAGAGTTAAGAGATGTATTTGCATGGTCATATGAAGATTTGAAAGATTTCAGAAAAGGGAAATTCGAGCATCATATTCCTTTGAAGCTAGGAGCTAAACCCTTCAGATAAAAATTGAGAAATTATAATCCTAGAGTTGTTGATGCTATTTTTCAAGAGGTTGATAAAATGCTTAAGGAAAAAATAATTTACCTAATCCATCATTTGACCTGGGTGGTGAACATAGTTCCTGTCCACAAGAAGAATGGAGAAATTTGAATTTGCATTGATTTCAAAAATCTTAATCAGTCTATTTTGAAGGACAATTTTTCTGTCCCCAATATGGACCATATTCTTTAGATGGTGGTCGGGTCTAAAATGATGTCGATCCTTGATGAGTTTTCAAGGTACAACCAAATTAGTGTGGCCCCTAAAGACCAACACAAAATGGAATTCACTACCCCTTGGTGTACATTTGCATATAACCGGATGCCATTTGGTTTTATCAATACAGAAGTGACATTCCAACGGGCCATGAATTCATCCTTCAATCATCTAACATGAATAAAGTGATTTTGGTGTACCTTGATGATATGACTGTTTTCTCCTATAGAAGAAAGAAGCATCCTAAAGACATGAAGCTCATTCTCCAAGAATGCAGGAACCAAGGGATATCTCTAAACCCCAACAAATCAATCTTTTGTGTGACTGAGGGAAAATTTTTAGGTTACATAGTTTCAAAAAAGGGAATTTCAATAGACCCAGAAAGGGTAGGGGCGATTCAGCAATTGTGTTTTCCATCCCACAAGAGTGGAATAAGGTCTTTCTTTGGGTAGATCAATTTTTTGAGGAGATTCATGGGATTTTTTTACTAAAAAGAAGTGTGTGTAATAGGCTGTTATCATTTATTGTGGCATGAAAATGAATTGATGGCAATTTTTCATGAAATGATGGGAACTAAAGCAAGTGTGTATTTAAATTCCTCTCTTTGCATTTCTTTATTCTTCTCTGCTATCTTCTAGAGGTGTTTTTGGAGTGGTGAGGTAACATTCTCAAAAGGTAGGAAAATGGTGAGTTCTACAACAACCTTGGCCCTGTAATTCATTTGAGCTTCTTCATTTTAAAAAGAAAAAGAGTTGTTTTCATAAGAATTTGACAAGGTTATATTTCAGTATGTCTTATTCCAAAGTAAAATTCATGAAGGAAAGTAGATTTTCTCTAGTTAGTTGTTGTTTACCTAAAATGAGGGATACGACTATAATGGATGATGATATCAAAGAGATTGTTTCAAGGCTAAGGAAAATAGTTGATGAAGCTATATCCATTAGGATTGTAGAGAGTGGTTTATTAGAAGTCGTCGATTTCCCTGAGGTGATTCCATGCCAAGAGTTAGTAATAGAATGTCGTAATAGGTACAACAAAGCTGAGAGGTGCATTAAAATAGAAAGCGGCAAAGTCTTAGTGAATATTGATAGAACGGTAATAATGACCGCTCTCAAAATTCTGTCAATTGAGGTTTATGGAGATTGGAGTATCAATAAAGCCATAGAAGACTTTGAACTAAACAAGAAAGAGTATAGGCATAACATAGCAAGGGATTGGTTGATAAACCCAGAAAAAGGAGGTTCTCGTTTGCCAAGACCTCTTAGAAAAGATCATCTATTCAGAGAAGTTAGGGATATAACAATAATGTTGAATAGGGTTAGAGGTAATCCCATAGATACCAACTGGGAATATTAGATGTAAATCTTTATGTAGGCCATCCTAGATGTTGGTAATGTTGTTGATTGAGCCAAAATAATAGCTGAACAATTACATGAAAGCTGATCTTAGCTAGCTTTAATTTCCAATTTTTATATGTCCTCATACCTCTTTTAAATTATTTCCATTTGTATAATTTGGGATGGTTTGCCTCATGAAGAATGGAATAGCATTATGCCCATCTATGAATATCACCCCCTGTTACAAAAAGGAAGAGACCCCATAGGTTTCAAGAAAGTTCATGATACCTTTTTATCCAAATTGGTCTTTGAATTGAGGGGAAAACCTAATTGTAGAATATCAGAGGAAGCTATGGAATTTGTGAAAATTTATGGTTGTTTTTATATATAGCTTCCTACTTTTACCTATTTAAGAGTAGGAGGTTTCAGTGATGCTCTCCTAGAACTTCCCAAGTATTGTTCAGACAAGTGCATTCTTCTTGAAGTAGGGAGGCAGTTGCTGATGGTTGAGAAGAAATAAAAGGTCAAGAGAGGTATTGGTGCTTTCTTCCCACTTGAGCTAGGACATTAAAAATTTTGGTTGATGCATGGCTTTTCCTTTTTGATTAATGAGTTGAAAGAAATGAACCTCCAGCCATATCAGGAAAGAAACTACTTTGATAGAAAAGGTTTTGTTGAGAGCCATTTCAGAGTGGATGCTATGTTTCTTCATCAACCAGCATTGGAAGACTTTTGGGATGATTGCATGGATGAGGTTGAGGTTACTAAAATGATATGTTCTATCTTTTCTCTCAAACAAATCACTTCTTTAAAGCTTCCTTTCAGTATCAGAAATATTAAAGATGAAGATAGCAGTGCACTAGAATCAGAAAATACAACATCAGGCACTGAAATGTTAATTAGAAGAGTTGATTGGCTAGTAGAGGAAGAAGAAAATGTGAAGTCTTTAACCAAGGAGGTTTTCTAGAAGACAGAGTAGTGGCTTAAAGCTTAAAAGAAGAAAATTTTAGCTGCCCTTGCGTTAAGAACTAGAAAGCGTCCAAGGACTCCAAAAATTGAACCCTCCCCTGTTGTAACTAATAAGATTGAACCATTGATTTCTGTAGGTACTTCAAATTCTCTAGATATTCCCAAGATTTTAGAATTAGTCTATGATGATACTGTGAGGTTTAATAAGCAAAGAAGCAAAGGAAGTGTGAAAGTGGATCCTCCTTTTTGCATTGTTCTAGATTCTGACACTGAGGAGCCCAGTGTAAAGCAATTCAAAAGGTTGAAAAGAGGTAAAGCATCAACTATGGATTCAATATCAGCTAGAGGTGATGGAAGTATAGGTCATTGGGTCATAGATATTTTCAAGCCTAACTCCAACAAGACCAATGCTGAAGTCACCGAGCAAGATTTCACTGTAGAGAAAGTGGACTTAGGAGTGTCTTCCAGAGCTGTTGATTTGAAGTTTTTGAATTTAGCAAACAAGGAAGTCAATCATAGAGTACTAAAGGATTTTGAAGACAAAGCTAAGCTGGATAAAGCTTTATGTGAAATGGTGAAGTACATTTAGCAATTGTAGAACCCTATTTCCTAGCCTTTGGTGATGGTACCCTTAAGTCTAGATGTCAAGTCTATAGACAATCAAAAGTTCCTTTATCAGGTACATAAAGAGAGATCTCTCTCTAAAGCATTCTATAATTGGATGGGAGAAGTTGGAGAGATGGTCAATCACTTCACACAAGCCTATGAGAATTTGACTAATCAGTCTTCTGATCTAGTATCTATCTTAGAGGCTAAAGTCAAACTTTAGGAAGGAAAGAGAGACATCCTGGAGATAGCAATAGCTAATATGGATGAAGCCTTCAACTATGGTATAGAAAAGTTTCTATCTAACAAAGTAATACCTGGTGCCGATATCAGTCTCCTATTTGTAGAAAAGGTTAATGAGGAATGGTGATGTACTCTAATTGAGAAAGGTATTGAAGAATTAGAATAGATTCTAAAGATAGTAGCCTATGTTGAGGAGGTCCTTAGCAATCATATAAAATGTACCTAAAATCTATCTAAAGGAGAAATGAAAATAGGAATTGATGTGGCCAAGATGAAGGAATCCTTCACTGAAAGAGCACAAGGGTTGAAAGATGCCAAGGAAATGGTAGCACGAGACTGCTCAGTCATAGCTAGGGTGAAATCACTGATAATACTTAGTGAAGAACAAGTGAAGATGTTGGATACTAAGCTAGAGTAGCTATAAAACTGTACACATATATGGGAATAGAGGCTAGATCTTGTTTCTTCATCAAACAAGGAAATGTTAGAGAGATTCACGACGGCTTTCAAGGAGTGGTCAGCTGAGCACAAAGAAACTGATGTAGTCGTCAGTGCTGAAGCTAGGAAAAGCTAATCGGATTGATTAGTCTTTGAAAAGATGGTTCCAAGTAGTTATAGGGTGTTAGTTTCTTTTCCAAGAATAGAATTTAGTTATGAAACTAATTATGCCCTGCATGGCTATAAATTAATTTTTGAAGGACCTTGCAAGGGTCAGTTCTCTGGTAGCAGAAACTTATAGTTTAATATTTACTACAAATACTTTTGTGGAATGATTTTGTTTTGAATTGAAACACAATGTATAGTATGAGTTGATATATATAAAAAATAGTAGTATCTTTTTCAGATCAGTGTGTCTGGTTAATACATGTATGTTGGTTTCAGTTGGAATTGATTTCATGTTGCTGCAATCTTTGAATATGTTTCAAGATCATACATCCATCTTTCAATTTTATTTGAGTATATGTTGAATTGATCTTTCTGGGAATGTTCTTTACAGTCTTAGTCAATTGGCTTAGATAAGTGTGGACTCTCTCTCTGAGCATAAATCTTTCAATAGTTATTTCATATGAGATTTGAAAAAGCCTTTTGTACTTTCAGGTCAAAAGTATACATTATTTTTTACTGCTTTCATTCTTTTCAAATAAATGAATTGTCAAGATTGATCTTTATATAAGGTGGCTGCTCCTTTGATTGTAGAGAGTTTAGTTGTGAGTGACTAACTCAACTGTTGTATGAGTTTTTCCTTCATTTTGGCCAAGGGTGTTAGCAAATTGTTATAGTTTTAGTAAGAAGGAAAATCTGTATACCAACATTATGTAACTTCTCTGATATGTTGATGATGTACCCCCTTGAATCTGCCAGTGCCTTTGACCATGCCATGTTTGATTTATCTAAGTGTCCCATGATATTACATCCTCTGACTATTGTTCCTTTGTTGATCATGGGTGTTCTTGGCTCGTGGTGCAGTCATTGACAAGGAAATTTGAGGTTTTCCTATCATGATCTGCATCACAGGTCAAGTTTATTCATCTGGGACCCATCACCCATGGATTATTGTTGGATCAACTACTCCTATGTCTGCACATGGAAAAAACACGTGTGAAAACAATATGTTTCTTTTATTTTTGGAGCCTTTTATGCACATGCCCTGAGCATAACCCTTCCTAGAGGTGTATGGTTGAGTGCATATATGCATCTTGTGAATATTATGATACTAGGAATTATTTAGATCCATTGGATCTAACCCATATCTCCTTTTCTCTTCTTGCAAGTTCTGGACCACAGGAGCTCTCTGGATAGGATTAGATCTAGACACCATTACCAGGCAATGTTTGGTGCCCCTGTATTTTGATTTGATTACTTCATGTATATCTACACTTATTCATTCAATTCTAGCAATGAATATTCTCACGGCCTGTGTGAGCTTGG
Source organism: Chamaecyparis obtusa (assembly GCA_027943335.1). Classification (NCBI taxonomy): domain Eukaryota; kingdom Viridiplantae; phylum Streptophyta; class Pinopsida; order Cupressales; family Cupressaceae; genus Chamaecyparis; species Chamaecyparis obtusa. The sequence continues at coordinate 68,533 of BSBK01010872.1, forward strand.
ATAAATGTTCTACTTAGTTTCTTTTCCTTTTGTACAACATACTTAACATTGATACATGCACATGTAATTCTTAGATGTAGTTCATTTCCTTTTTTTCTTTCATGTACCTTGAAATGAAGACAAATATTAAGAAAGACCACTAATAATTTCAAACTAGGGTGTAGTAGTTTAACTTCATAACTAGGCCTCCTCAAAAGAGTAAAATACTGATAACATTTTGGTGACCTCTTTGGAGTGCTTTCCTGTTAAGCGTCTAGACTAGCTTCCTTATAGATCCATTGGGCACAAAGTCTTATAAGCCTCAAAATTGAACCTTAACCTTAAAATCAACAACCCTTCTTGCTAACAAAACCAATGACTGTCGAAGATAACTTCTTTGGCTTATTGCTACTCAAACCAAACTAAAAACTAAACTAAAAAAAAAGTTGGAAAAAAACTTGTGCCAAGGCACTGAAGAAACATAGAAAACTAGAACTTCTAACTTACTAATGTACAGGGCAAAATTTTACCTCAAAAATAAGCCTTGAGGTGAATCCCATTCACTGGAATGGGCAACTCCTCTCCATCCATATTAGCTAGCTAAACAGCATTGTGGGCATTGCATTTAACAACCATGAAGGGTCCAATCCATATGGCATCAAATTTAGTATGCCTTCCTAGTTTATGCTTAGATTCATCCCACTTAAGGACAAGGTCTCCTTCCTTGAAAACTCTAGGTGTGGCTCTTTTATCAAAGCTATTCTTCATATGAGAATGATGGATTTCCAAGTTCTCTAGTGCTAGTTTCCTTACTTCTTCAAGCTCAACTAACTTAGCAAGCCTAACTTGCATAGTATCTTCTTCCATCAGATCAATCTCCTTCATTAAGCTCAAAGTAGCCAATTCAGTAGATAAAGGAATCCTAGATCCTTTCCCATAAACAAGTGTGTAAGGAGAGTTACCTATAGACCTCTTAGGTGTTATTCTATCTTCCCATAAGGCCAACTTCAACTTGCTGTGCCAATCCCTTTGGTTTCCTTCTATGGTCCTTTTGATGATTCTCAACAAGTTCTTATTTGTTGATTCCACCTAACCATTACCTTGAGGGTAATAGTTAGATGAGGTACTCAGGAAAATGTTGTGCCTTAAAGCCCATTCCAAGATTCTCATTCCCATAAATGCCATAGCATTGTCTGAATGATAGAGTCTAGAGTACCAAATCTAGACACAATGTCTTGGTAGAAATTTAGGACAAAGGTCTCATTTTCTTCCTTCAATGCTACAGCCTATGTCCATTTGGTAAAATAATCTATAGTAGTAAGTATCCATTTATGTCCAACACTAGATGGAGGATTGATAGGTCCAATGAAGTCCAACCCCCATTTGGAGAAGGGTTGCTCCACTTTAATGGGATGTAGTGGAGGGCTGCCAACTTCTATTTGCCAACAAACAAAGCATAGTTCTTGCACTTCCTTACCCAATCAAATGCATCCTTGTATAGGTTGGGCCAATAGTACCCAGCTCTCTTCACTTTCAAAGTAGTGGTTGTGGCTACAAAGTCCTCCAAAACTTCCATCATGAAACTCTTCTAATATTATGTCTACTTGGCTGGTTTCAACACATCTCAACAAGACACCGCTATGATCTCTTTTATATAGAACATCATCAATAATGATAAATGGGATAGCTTGAAGTGTAAAGTACCTCATTTTTCTCTTGTGAAGGCCTTGAGGGCATTGACCAGTTGAGAGATAATGTTTCATCTCTACTATCCATCTTGCACTTTGTTTTGCATTCTGGTTCATCAGGACAACTTCTTCTTTCTAGTTTTTTTTGTTCCTCCCTCATTCAACTATTCACACAGCCCTTTTCCCCTAATCAACTTAGTCACTTTGATCTGAATGTCATATTCCATGACTTTGGTGATCCAACCAGCCCTCTTGTGGCTCAGGTCCTTATTTAGAAGGAAATATTTTATTCAAGGGTGAGAAACCATTAAGTGCACTATGTTGTTGGACAACAAGTGCCTGAATTTATTCAAGCTCCTCACTATTGCTAAGACATGTTTCTCTACAGGAGTATAATTCAGCTCATAACCATCCAGACCTTGGCTGTGAAAAGCCACTGGCTGCTCCTGTTTCTCAGTATTCTACTGGACTAACATGGAAGAGACACTATCAGTGTCCCCAAAATCATACCGGATAAAATCTTTAGAAAAATTAGGGTTTACTAGAGTAGGAGTAGAAGCAATTTCTTCCTTGATCTCTTCAAAACATTTATTTCCTTCCTTTTTCCAATGAAAAGTTGATCTCTTCTTCAGCATCTGAGTCATAGGCTTTAGTAGTGCTACAACATTTGGAATGAACATTCTCAAGAAGTTGATTCTTCCAATTAAACTCTACAACCCCTTCTTGTGAGCTGGCAGGGGTAGTGCCATGATGGCCTTTATCCTTTCAGGATCAATTGTTGTCCCTTGCTTAGAGATAATGTACCCTAGTAATCTGCCTTCATGGATACCAAAGATACATTCTTTAGGATTCAATGAAACTCCAAATTCTCTACACCTTTCAAAAATCTACCTCAGATGAACCAGATGATCATTAGTATCTTTTGAAAAAATAGTTATATCATCTAAATAAACTAGAACAAACTTGTTCATCAAACCAGCAAATGCCATCTCCATGGCTTTCTGAAATGTAGTACCAGTGTTAAACAACCCAAAAGGCATCTTCATGTATGCCATGGTGCCCCATTTGGTGGTGAAGGCTATTTTGTATTGGTCTTCCTCTCTAACCAGGACCTAGTTATAGCCAGAAAAGCCATCTAGCAAAGAAAATATGTCAAACCCTGTGACATATTGCAATATCTATTCCATGGAGGGAAATGGATGGTGGTCCTTGAGTGAGGCTTTGTTGAGGTCTCTGAAATCCACACATAACCAGATTTCACCATTCTTTTTTCTGACAAGAACTAGATTGGAAACCCAAGAGGTGTGTTTAATGGGAAAGATAATATTGGCTTCAATCATTTTCCTCAACTCTATTTTCATCAAAACTTCTAGTTTAGGATTGATAGGTCTTTGTTTTTGTCTCACTATTTTGGCATGGGGTTCTAGCTCAATAGTGTGTTGAGCTAAGTGGGGATCAAATGCTTTCAGATCATAATATTCCCATGCGAAAACATCATTAAACTCTTGACATAATGAGATAAAGGCCTCCCTTTCTGGCTAAGTGCATACATTTCTTAGCTAGAGGGATTTGTCTCTAAAAAATCTCTACAGGCTAGTGGTGCTCTTCCTTGACTGTCATGTTGGCCTTGTATCCTTTGAGCTGATCATCAAAGTTAAAAATGGACTCAAGGTGACCAGTCCCTTGGGCAGCTTGTTAGTTTTTAACTGTAACATCTGGTCATTATACTAGTGAGCATGTTTATTCTAATTAACCTTAGAGAACTCAGCCTCTTCTATCAAAAAATTGAAAATCTGTTCATCATTTTGAAAGACTTGCCAGCTGACCTAATTGAATAGTATTGGTGGCCTTACCAAGACTTTTACATGCTTCATCTTTGTACTTGTGACCTCCTTTGGAATATCATATTCTGCCCCCATGGCAGCCAACTTGTCTGGCTATTTGTTATGATTTCTTGGGACAACAACCAAATTAAAAGCACAAAAATCTTCCATTAAATCCCAAACTCTATGCTTATACATTTTGAGTGTATCATTTTTTATGAGATTAGTGCCACGAATCTGATTAACCACTAATTCACTATCACCTATAACTTTTAGACACTTGATTCCTCTTTATCTAGCCCATTCTAAACCATGAATCAAAACCTCATACTCTATTGTATTGTTAGTATAGGATAAAGAAAAATGAATAGCAGAGTAATACCTTTGTCCTTCTAGAGAAATTAGGACAGCTCCTCCTCCTGAACTGACTCTTCTTCTAACACCATCAAAGAACAATTGCCACAACTCACCATTCTAATTTTTAGAACACTTATCTTCCTTCTTCATCAAATTTGGAATTACAACACCCTCCTCATGAATGATGTACATGCCAATACCATAAATCTCCATGTTTCTAAAAGGATTATCTTCTAAATCTCTTTCATCCCATTCATCTAGGAAAATATCAGGAATATTTACGATAGTGGTCTCATGTTCAGAATCAATAGGATCTTGCTCATGGAACATCAAATTGGCATTTATAGGGATAGGGGTATAAGGTTCAACATGGTTCTTTACAAAACCTTTGGACTTGATTCTAACCTTAGTCCCATATCTGGTTTTGAAGTATAAATGAGACCAATCAATTGAGAGGTACCCCCCAATCTAGCAGTGAAATCTCTTCTTAGACAGATAGCAAAGTGGGGAGACAGATCTATAACATAGACATCCTAGGGAATAGAGAAGTTGGGACATTCATGTAAAGTGAGACTCAGGTCTTTAATGACTCCAATGGTGCTAACTGATGAACTATCCAACTGAACAATAGGTCTATCTATTGGCTCATAAGACAATCCTAGGAGGTCTATTAGTTGTTTAGAAATTACAGAACTTCATGCCCCTAAGTCTATCATGCAATTATGAACTAGGAAATTCCCAACAACGAGAGTAACATAGAAAGTAGGGTGTTTAACCCATGGAGAAATGATGAGCTACAAGTTGGCTTCTTCAGTTTGTTGCTCCTTTTGAGATGTTTTAGCCACTAGGATTCTAGGCTATTCTAAAAAAAATTCTTGATTTGATGAAAGCTTAGTCAATTCACTAAGTATTAGCTCCTTTTGTCCAGGAATTGCTAAAGTATCCATCAAAGGCACATTTATGGAGGTCTTCTTCATTTGTTCTACAATGTTAAAAGATCCCAAGATTACTTTAGACTGTCCCTTTGATGCAGCAGTCTCTAGTTGTATGGATGCCAACTATGTCGCTACCTTGGATGGTTCCTTAACTTCTTTTGATTGGTTTTGGACTGGAGTTTGAACTACCTTGGGCTGTGGAGTCACAACAAGAGCTTGATGACTGGTAGAGGCCACTTTTTTAGCTTCTAAAGCCTTCTTCTTAGACCTTGTGTTGGCTACAACCATAACATAGTTGAGGTTTTCATTTGGGGAAAAATTTACCCCACAAAAATCCTCCTTCTGAAAGTTAACCAGTGCCACCTCAAGTGTTCATAGCTTGTTTGGGGCAGCATCCTGACCTTGTTGAATCTCTAGTTCTTGAATCATCTCCTACGACATCATGACATTATTTTGTACCATGAGGGCCCGGGCATAGCCATTAGGACACATCCCTTGGATATGTTGCTGATTACATTGGCAACACCATTGATATTCTTACACTATGTTGTTTTGAGCTACAAGAATGACCTCTCTAGAAGCACTAGGAATGTTAGGATTATAGGGTTGACTAGCTTTCTAATTGTAGTTTCTTGCTTGGCCTTGTTGACCTGATTGGTATTGGGGCCTATTTTTTTGGTACTGAGCTTGATAAGGCTACTAATAAGGTTGTTGATAAGGCTATGGATGGGGCTGGGATTGTTGTTTTTTAAGGTTGACTAGTTCATTAGAGACAAGCTGTAAGGCTTTCTTGATATCCTTCAAATCTTGGGATTGGTCAATAGGTGGAATGACAGCCTACTGGGGAAGAGTTGGGAGAGGTGGAATAGATGCCAATGCTAGAATTGCTTCAGGAATAGGATGAAGCTCAAGGAAAATAGGCATTGGAGGCCTTGGGGCTATTTTTCCTGCTTGAATTAGGCTATTTTTAGCTCTTATGGGAAGATCATATGCTGTTGGTAAATTATTCACCTCCATAGATTGAATCATAACAAAGATATCACTATTGAGGGCTCTTAGATAGTACAAGAAAGCATGCTAGCTTGAGGACCTAACCATGGCTGGTATTCTATTCCATGTCCTCTGAAATCTAAAATTAAAATCCATCATGTACTCTTGGGGTGCCCTTTTAATGGTAGTCAAATGCTCAACTAAAGAAAGATGGTCAAATTTGTCTTCAAATTGATTAGTTAAGGCTTGTCCCAGCCCATCCCAGTCAGTTATAAAACTAACTACTAAACCTCTAAACCATTATAAAGCCTTGCCTTTGAGGGACACTACCAACAACCACATAGCCACATTATCTTGGGTTATATTATGGAGGGCACCGAGGGATGATACCTCTCTTATATGCTCAATAGTGGAGGTTTGATCCTCTCCTGTGAAAATAGGCCAGCTCTTAAGAACTGAGGTAGGTATGTCATTATGCTACTGTAAATTCAAGGGACTACCTTGATTGAAGGCTACAAAAGGATGATTTCTAGTCATTGGAGGATTACAGGAAGCTTGAACTACTGGTGTTGCTTGCACTAGCTGAATTGGGGGAGTGATTGCAGGAATGTGGGCAAGATTAGGAGTGGGATTTGTAGATTGGGATGCACTAGTTTGGGCTGCTTTAGGCCTTTTCTTGATAGATGTTAGCTCTGCATAAACAAAAGGATTCTTACTCTACATGTTTGGGATCCCACTAAAAAGTTTAAGTGTTGATCTGCATGAAACAACATTAGATTCACCAGGTATGATATCAAAACATAGTAATGGCTCATACCAAACAATAACCTACATGTAAAACTCTTAGAAATATGACTCACTGAGTCTTCTGTCCCACCGGGTGTGCCAAAAAATATTGTCACTAAGGATTGCACCAAATTTGCTAAGTGTTAGAACTCAGCAATCCTGTGAAACATGGGACTACTCTTAGGTTGTCAGTAACCTATCCAAGAGTAGACCTTCAGATTAAGGGCCAACTTCCCTTTGGATCACTTTAAAAATGACTAACTTTTAGGAGGAAAGGGAGAGAGTGCATAAAACAAATAAATGAAACTGATTTAAAAACAAGGTGATCCACCAAATTTGAAAGAAGATCCACAACTAAATTAAGTTTACTACAATAGCAAAACAAAACTGCATTTCACAACTTGATTCTACTTCCTTAAACTCCTTATGAAATAAGGTACTTGAAACACAAAGAAGGGAAGACGATTCCATAATTTTGATCTTTTCAGTTTGCACACAAATTAAAACTATAGAGCTAAGATGAATTCTTGAACATTCAATTGGATCAACATGTAGATTAAGGATACAAGAACATCACAATAATCCTATGTGAGATTCAAAAAGAAGAATTCTAAAATTGTAGGGAAACAAGAAGGATCAATTTTATTTCTGAAAAAGAAACTAAGTACAAGATGTGTCTCTCAAAGCTACAACACTCATATCAGAGAGAATAGAATGAAGAGCTAACCTCCATCATGAAAAGTGAGAGGTATATAACTAAAACCTAGGAATCTGCATTCAAATCCCACAACCTCCTAAGAATGGAAAAAGATCTCAAAATAGACCCATGAGGCTACCTCCTAAACTCGGATGCCAGATTCCTAAGTTTTTAGGGGTAGCGGAGAAAGTGGGAGCCTTAAAAAAGATGGTCAAAAGAAGACCACTCTGACCCCCTAAGTCATGCATTAACCATATTTTGATGACAGTTTATAAAAATACCATCTCCATAATTTACATTAATATTCTACAATGACTTCATATTTCAAACCCTATCCCATTAAGACACAAAAATGGATTTAAAAAAAATATATTCTAAAATACTCAACCCAAAATGGGAAAAAATATTTTAAAATATTTACAATTAAACAATGAAACCCACCTATGCCTAAAATAAAACATGGACCTAAAAACCTTTAAATACCCTAAATTAATAAATGACTCTCAACCCAAAATGGGGAAAGCACATGTACTAATTTATTACATAAAATCCAATGTTTTCAAGAATTCACGGCATCAAAAATAAATCCTCAACCCTAGAAAGAAGGGGAGAAAATGAAAAAAATGTAGTATCTTATCAAAACCCTCCTTTCAAAAATGGAAGCTGCTGGCATAAAACCTTCCTTCTCAGCACTTGGCATGTTGTTATTTCCATTGGCACCTTCTGCACTGGATCTTCAGCATCAATTTGGGAAACATCTGGCACCTTCCCCTCTTGGCATTACATTCTCAAGGTAGGCATTATACTTGGCACTACTCTTCATTTTGATTTTGAGCACTGGCAACATTTTGATTGTGAATCTCTACATCATTTCTTACTCTTTTTGAAGTCATGGCATCCTGTTTACATTATCCGATGCTATTTACCTTCATAGGCACTGCATATTATAATATGTCTCTGTATTTTCCTTCTCTACATTTGATTTGTATTCAATATGTATTTGAGTGTATCTAGGGCATATTTGATGCTTAGATTTTGATAGCATATGTTCTAAATTCCTCAAGCCTGCAAGCTAGGGCATCATTTTCATGTATTTCCATTGCATTCACTATATTTAATCTTAGTATCTTTTCTTTCTATTATAATGTCTCAGACACTTATTTTCGAGGCCCACTGAGGTTGCAAGCTTCCTATAGGAATGTAGCATCCATTTCAATGATGTTATGTTCCTCTGTACATTAGCCTTAGGGAACTATTGTTTCATACTCACTAGCATTCGAATAGGGCCGAGAGTTATAGCATGGTATTAGTGTGTAGAAGCTTGACATGTTAATTGTATTATGTCCAATGAGGGAGTTGTGAGTCATTTCTTTTCACCCACGGGTTGCTGTGTATGAGACTAGGGCACGAGCCTACTATTTAGTATCATGGTATTGTGCTTTGCATTCGATCTTTTCTTATTGTTATCTATTCCATTGGTAGACTGAGGGCATCATGCTTGAAGGATACTTCATATTGGTGTGTTCACATTTTTATTCCATGTTTCATTATGTTCACAGTCTTAGGGAATCAATGTATGTTCACTATCATTTCTTTATACATGGCATGCCTATAGGTTTTAATGGTATTTATGTTTTACTATTGACATCCTTTTCTTGGTTATGGATTCATGTCACCACACTATTTTATTGTTTGAATCTAGGGCATATGTTGTCATTTTGATAGTTGTGCATAAACCAGTGTTGTTGTAGATTATATTTTAGATGAGGGCACTGCTCCTTAAGGGTTCATTGTTAATTCTTTTGAGGTCAAGCTAGCTATCTCCATTCGAGTGATGACACCTTGTTAATAATGTTTGTTTTCTTTTCCCATGGCTGGTGAATGCTTCCATAGCTCACTCTCACCTTCATGCACGGACCCACAAACATCCACTATTGTATTGGTGACTTGTCTATGATCTTGATGACTCACGGACCCATGAATTTGGCATTGATGTTTGTTGTTTATTGTTATTGAATGCCCATTGCTGATAAGGTTGCTGTATGCTTGATGGCCTATTGCTTATTATTTGACTGTGCCCTCCTTGTGATCATGCCAGCCCATGAGTTCATGACACCATGTATTTCTTCCATTGACTGGTGCTCTATTTTTTGCTGGAACATTTTAGTGTATTGATCATGGTATCTCTTCCTCCCATTTACTATTTTGGGAAGGCTCATGACTGATTGAGTTCTACTGGTTTTTATGGCACTATGAACTTGTTTTCACTGTCTTGATTTGGTTAAACATTGTTCTGATGTTTATTAAATTTTGTAGCATTAAGATGACCACTACTATTGATGCAGCCCGTGAGCTCCCTATGGCATTGTTTACATGTTCTAGTCACCACGATAAGGCACAGCCTGTGAACTCTTACTACATTTTTGTTGTTGCTGATGTACATTAGATAAGTGCCAAAGCATTTAATGGTATTCATGGGTTGCCATCTACCACTTCTCCATGCTTGACTGTTATTCCTTTGCTTTGATCATTTGTTATTGTTCACATTTTAAGCATAGCTCCTCTTTGATGCATTATCACTTCTTTATGATGATAAAAAACTTTCATTGGCTTGAAGCACATAAAATGTGAGAACCTTCATTATTTTACTAGATTGTACCCTTACTAGCATCATGCAGTCATTCTTTTATCTATAGCTTCCTTGCTTGGCCTTGAAATGCAGATTTAGACATGTTCATGCTATTTAATGTATTGAATGTAGCTTTGAAGCACATTTATGTTGTTATGTACCTTCTCTAATATGTTGATGATGTACCCCCTTGAATCTACCAGTGCCTTTGACAATGCCACGTTTGATTTATTTGAGTGTCCCATGATACTGCATCCTCTGGATGTTGTTCCCTTATTGATCATGGGTGTTCTTTTCCCATGATGCAATCATTGACAAGGAAATTTGAGGTTTTCCTATCATGATCTGCATCACTGGTCAAGATCATTCATCTGGGACCTAGCACCCATAGATTATTGTTGGATCAGCTTCTCCTATATCTGCACATGGAATGAACACATCAGTGAAAAACATGGTGTTTCTTTTATTTATGGAGCCTTTTATGCACATGTCCTGAGCACAACTCTTCCTAGAGATGTATGGCTGAGTGCATATATGCATCTTGTGAGTACTATGATACCAGGCATTGTTTAGATCCATTGGATCTAACCCATATCTCCTCCTCTCTTCTTGTAGGTTCTAGACCATAGAGCTCTCTCAATAGGACTAGATCCAGACACCATTACCAGGCAATGTTTGGTACCCTTGTATTTGATTTGATTACTTCATGTATATCTACACTTATTCATTCAATTCTAGCAACGACTATGCTCATGGCCCGTGTGAGCTTGGTTAAATGTTCTACTTAGTTTCTTTTCCTTTTGTACAACATACTTAACATTGGTACATGCATATGTAATTCTTAGATGTAGTTCAATCATTTTTTTCTTTCATGTACCTTGAAATGAAAACAAATATTAAGAAAGACCACTAATAATTTCAAACTAGGGTGTAGTAGTTTAACTTAGTAACTAGGTGTCCTCAAATGAGTAAAATACTGATAACAATGCTCATGCATTAGATCCTCAGGAGATTCCAAGAATTCAAATCCCTTTTTGAACAATCCTTTAGAAACAAAATAAAACCCTAAGAAATGATAATGGGAGGGAATAAACTTCTGATATATTTGGATAATTTTGCAAAGAAGCATGGGTTAAGAGGGAGTTCACCATTCCTTACAGTCCTCAACAAAATGGGGTTGTTGAAAGTAAAAATAGAACCATTGTAGAAGCAACTAAAGCCATGCTCCCTGATCAAAATTTGGAAACCTATCTTTGGGCAGAAGCCTCCAAGACTATTGTATACATACAAAATAGATGTCCTCACTCTCATATTGAAGATAAATCCCCTGAAGAAGTTTTCACAGGTGTAAAACTAGATATAACTCACTTAAAGCTATTTGGATGCTCAATCTATTTCCATGTACCTAAAGAGAAAAGAACAGAACTAGAACCTTATGGAAGAAAAAGAATCTTTGTTCATTATAGTGAAACTTCTAAAGGCTATAGAATATTTTTACCTGGACATAGAAATATTGAACTCAATAGATATGTAGTATTTGAGGAGGATTTAGCTTTTAAAAGAGTTAGAAACTCCTTTGATTCTAAAAGTATCACTCCACCTTCAAACCTAGAAGAGGATTCTACTCATGAGATTTAGAGGGAGTATCTGAAGAGGAGGAAGATGAAGTACAAAACTTACAACAAGAGAATCATAAGAAAAGACCAGTTTGGGCCACCAAAATAGTGGAAGAATCAAAGAACTTTACAGCTCCTTGATGGACTTCTAGAGAAAGTAAAATACCTCAAAGAGTTTCCAGCTATGTGGCCTTAATGAATGATCTTTCCAAGTCTGAACCTTCTACTACATCAGAATCTCTCTGATAACAAGTATGGAAGGATTCCATTATAGAGGAATACCAATCCATCTTAAAAAATGATGTTTGGGAAGTAGTTCCAAAGCCAAAAGAATAATCCATTATGTCATTGAAGTGGCTATTCAAAATCAAGTATGCTACAGATGGCAGTATAGAGAAAAATAAAGCCAAATTTGTTGCCTGAGGTTCCTCAAAAAAGGAAGGAATTGATTATGAGGAAACATTTTCGCATGTTGCTAGATATACCTTAGTCAGAGCATTTCTAGCCATCGCGAAAACCAAAGGATAGAAAGTTCATCAGATGAATGTAAAGACTACATTCCTAAATGGGAAGATAGAGGAAGAAGTCTACCTAGAGAAACCAGGAGGATTTGAGATTTACACTATAGAATCTCATGTGTGAAGATTAAAGAAATCCTTCTATGGACTTAAACAGGCCCCCAGGGCATGGTATGTGAGAATTATTAGGAATGGGAACACTGAGAGGGGGGGTGAATCAATCTTCTATAATATTAATATTTTTCTACTTCTTGAGACTTAGCCCAAATACTTAATTAATAAACTAAATATTAAAGCACATAAAGTAAATAATCATAACACATAACACCATATATGATTATGGGGAAACCTTGGCCAAAGGAAAACCCCCGGTGGGAATTAATACCCACTAATAATTGTACTTTGTATTATGAACCTATTAATGTTCCTTTTCCCTATTAGGACCAGTCATTACAATGCTTTAGTACAATGACCTGGTCAAGGGTCATGTTAGTATCTACAAGAAATTTCATGGCTATTGCATTGTTCTTTTGGTCCCTGCAATTATTTTTATGTCTCTGGCCTTGAAACCCTTGTCAAATTTTCAAAATCTAGTTGTTATAGTGAAAAAACCCTAGTGTGCCCCAGCCCTGTTCTAATTTTGTGTTACTTTTTTAGGCCACTAAAGTCCTAAATAGTGCATGTGCTAATAATTGATCACTTTTTCACATGATCGCATGAGCCTTTTTCATGTTATGCGATCTTGCACCTAAGGTTTTATTTTTGGGCCCCTTTTAATATTTCCTAAGTCTAAGTGCCTGGCGAGATAAATTTTCTTAAGTCTTGCACCTTATTTTTCCTAATGTTTCGGCTTTAGTATTTCCTAAGCTCAGTCTCCTGACACCATCTTGATCCACTAGTTGTCATGAAAGTGCATCGAGTGTGTTAGAGGCATGTAATTTCATGATGGTCATTGATTCTCTTTCAGGATGTAGCATTTCAATGCAGGCGGGTCCACTGCCACATAAGCACAAATGGCACTTCCCTATTGGCCAAATAAATGATGAAGTGGCAGGGTTGTCAGAATGTCCTATGACAAAGAAAAGCTTGCATGTCCGCTTGCTAGATTTTGCAACGTGGTGGTCCCTGATTCATTGAGGTATCCTATGCAACACGGTGGGGTCACGCTCTGTGATATTGGCTAAGATTCCAAATCAATGGTTGGCATATATGCACATAAAATATTTTAATCCCTTCAAAACATGCGCCAACCATCTATTTCTCTAGGTGTTTAGGTCAGTAATAAATGATGGGTCCAAAATGACATGTAAGCACAGTTGGCGATCTCTGATTGGTCCATGATATAATGATTTGGTAGTTGTTAGTGGGACCTAGTTTTTGGCTTGTCAGAGGGTCCTGACATCTGTAGAGAATCAATGATAGGCATAAGTTCTTAAGGAATGTGTCAGACATGTGAGATCTTTAGACAACCATCAATTTCACCTTGTTCAGAAGTGATAAAGCTTGGCGGGTCCACTACTACGTGTACTCATTTGGCAGTCACTGATTGGTCAAGGAAGGTCGACATGGAGCTTGTCAGTGGGACCTGAGTCAGAAAGATTGATTGATGGTCGGTGCATGATCTTATGGAATATTCTTGCTCCATGAGATCATATGCTAGCCATCCATTTTGATGCCTGAGGGTCAATGGGTCCTATGTCAGAAGTCACTGGGTGGTTTTTAGTGAATGGCATGATGACAAGTGGCACAAGGCGGGCCCAGGCAGGGGTCTAAAGTCTACTAGTTTGGCTAAAAGGGTAGTGGCTCTGACAAATTTTAATGGGTTCATTCATTCACACAATAAAATGGTGGTGCTCCAAATCAATTGGCGATTCAGCGAAGGAGTGTTCGTGTAGTTGCTAGATAAACTGGTAGAGAGATACGGTATTTCGTGAACTAGAAAAAGTCTTTAGTCACCAGTTCACTAGGTATGACCGGGGTGAGTTTCACTTATTTTGTTTGCTAAGTCGCTAGGTTAAAGGTGGGTTAAGGATTTCACTTCGTGAATAAGTAAAAGCCTTGTCGCATAGTCGCTAAGTGTTAACTCGAGGATATTTGTTGAATTAAAACATAAAGCCCAAGAAAGAAGGGATCTGACGGTCATGACATAAGGTTGAGCTCAGATTTAAATATAGATCATTGATGCACTGCTGGCGCCATGGAAATGACCTTTGCTACTAGGATTTAAATTTTTAAAGGTTTTTAGCGATAGGAAGGACTAAAATTGAATGCTTTTGTAGCCGGATTTGGTAGAATTGGTTTTGCCGACTATTGTAGTGTGGTCTAGGGTGTTCCATGATTTTTTGTAGGGGCTTTTTGTACCATGATGGTGTTGCTTGAGGCATGTTGCAGGTGGGAAATCAGATCAATAAGTCTAATAGATTCATGATTCTTGCTACAGATCAGAGAATTACCATTTATGAGGATCATTCTGGGATCTACTTTCTCTAGTCTGCTTGGGTTCCCCCCCCCTTTTAATTTTTTTTTTACTATTTCTAGTTGGTCTAGTGGGTGAAACCCTAACCCTAGTCATTTGTAGCTTGTTGCATCCTATTTTGGGATCTCAAGATGACTAGGGGGTGTATATATTGCAGAAGTTTTTTTGTATTAGGTGGTTGTTGATGGTATTATACTGAGCAAGGAGAGCCTAGATTTTGGGTCTATTTCCTTAGCATTTTGTTGTTTGATAATGTATTGATTCTGCAAATTTCAATGAGAATACATTTGGATTCCAATTTCATATTTGTGTATGTCTCCTTGTTTTGTTCTTGAGCTCATATATGTTAATTTCACAAAGTGGGTTAGCATATGGTAAACAAAGAGTATTTTGAAATTATCTTTAAGTTCCTAACAAAGTCATTGAGGTAGTTTTAGTGAGTTCATGGCTAGATAAGGATTTGATGTCCTGGTATGTGAGGGAGAAGGATAATAGGAAAAGCACTTATCCTGAATTCAAGTGTGTTTGAGTTAGGGTTTTCAATTTTTATATGTTATCAAGTGACTCTTTGCCCTAGGATAAGGCACTAATCTATTCTTTGGAAGCAGTCCATCATCATCAATCATACACACACATATAAATGATAAAATCTTTCAATCAATTAGTAAGGGGTATAGTTGTATAATATTTTGTGATTCCTTTGAAGAAGTGAATCAAGGGTACACCCGCCTGAGCATTAAAGCTCAAAGTGTAGGCGGATCTCTTTGATCCTTGTTAATTGGCCCTTTTCCTTGCAAACTTTGGATTGGTGATAGAGTCAGTGACATTAAATTGTCAATCATAGTGTAAACTTGCAAGTAGAAATGAAGAGGGGAACCAACAAAATGGTGACTCTGCTGGGGAGAATAACAATGAAGAATTATATCTGTTAGAATCTCTGGTTGTAGTTATCTTGCAAAGTCAAAATCTTATTGACCAGAATGAATTACCCATCTGAGTCACCAACAAAATGGTGACTCTACTAGGGAGAGTATAGAGATAAAAAGTTATTAATTGGACTCTTGTTTCCCTGTTGTATTTAGTTAAAAGATTTCCCACTTTGGTGGGTGGAAAATCAAAAGGTTAGAACCAATGTTATAGACTACAAATCATGGACAAAAGAAGGAATACCAGGTCCTTTGTGAAGAAGAATCTAGAGATTTCTCTAGAAAAATTACCTAGATAGGAAAAAAAGAGTTGGATTAGAATAAATGGTGAGTCTACTAGTGCTCCCATGAGAGCACAAAGAAATACCAGAAGTAGAGCACCACTTGTATCCTCTCATGAGGATGATTCAAAACACAAGAGTTCTAGATCAGATAGTGGTTGCTCTGAAGATAAATTTTATGATACCCCAGAGGTAGTATTTCAAGATAAGGGTTCATTACCTACAGGTCAGGATGAACAATCCAGAGAAATGGGTTTTGAAACTAATTTAGATCTTGATGAAGATATGTTCATAAGGGAACCCATGAGACCAAGGCAAGTCCATTTCCCATATCAAAGTCTCACTGATATGGATGTGTCATCATGTTCTGATGATATTATGATAGACCCATATGATTTGAATGCACTAAGATTATAGTTGGTAGAGCAAGATGCCATACATAAGAGGTTACAGAAGGAGAGAGAAGCTGAAAAGGTGAATGCTCTAATAGAAAGAGAGTCTCTTCTTAGAAAAATGAATGAGTTGAAGGAGAGAAACAAGATGCTTGCTTCTGCTCCTAAAAATTTGCAACATGATGTCTTTGGTGATCTTAACGCTTTGAGAAGTGAGTAGGAGCACTTTCTGCAAGACCATGAGTTTGATAGGGAGGGCCCCGTGGTTAGACAAGTTCAAAGTTATGATCCCCTCCCTAAAGATAAAGGTGGGCATGAGATCACTAGGCCTATTGTTTTAGTTGGTGAGAAAGGAAAGCAAAAGATGGTGAGACATCAAGCAAGCAAATCATTGACAATACCAGGGGTCTCACCACCCAATTAAAATAAAGATACAGAGATGGAGAGAAGAAGAAAAGATGATGAGGACCTTGCAAGAGAATTAGAAAGAGCTGAAGTTGAAGCCTCCATTGCAGAAAAAAGAAGAAAGATCCAGTTCTTGAAGGCTTCATCTGCCAATGCTCTTGGCCCATCTGATACTGAACTAGGTATGCCATCTATGACTACTATTATTCCTTTTAGTAATGCCACTACTAGTTCATTTCCTTCTTCATCTGCTAAGATAAATATTGATCCTAGGTAGAAGTTAAATGCCCAAATAGATGGAAATGTAAATGTTGATCCTAGGGTTAACACTAGTTCAAGTTTTCAAAGAAGACCTATGCAATTAGAAGGCTATAGGCAAATTAGTTTTGATGGAATACCTGGCTACCCAAATACTTTTCCAACTGATATAAGAGATAAGATACCTAGGTTTGCTAGTAACAATGCCATTAGTTGTGAAGAACACCTTAGGTTATTTGTGGATATATTAAATGATTATGAGGTTGAGCATGAGGATGTAGTCATGAAATTATTTGTTCAATCCCTGATGGAAGATGCTAGGGATTGGTTCAAGAGAATCCCTGATAGGTGTATTGATACTTGGGATTCTTTTGAGAAATGTTTTAAAGAGAAATATGGTGATAGGCCTAATGCTAGCTTTATGCTGAATGAATTCAATACTATAAGAAAAAATCAGAATGAGTCTGTAGCTGAATTTAATATGAGATTTCAGAAGGGCATGCATAAGTTGTTTCACGTTATGAGGTTAGATGACAATGTTTGTTTAACCACATACTTTAATGCATTTGATGGAAAAATGGGATACTTGTTGAGGGACAAGGAACCAAGAACTCTTAGAGATACTTTTAGGATTGCTGTTAATATTGAAAACAATATGAAGATATCAAGAAAATTGGGTGGGAAAAGAGATGATCCAAAGTTGTTTGGAGATAGAAAGTATAAAAGGGTAAGTGCACAAAGATGGGGGACCAAAAAGTTGCCACTTTTCTTTTTGGCCCCCCATCGCGCATAGTGCACACACACTAAAGGGTGTGTGTCCTATAGGGTGCACGCCCTATGGCTTGGGTTGCCCAAGCCTTAGGCTTGGGAAATTCAAATCCTTTACAAAGTGTGCATGCCCTAAAGCATGCACGCCCTATAGGGCATGCACCCTATGTAAAAAATCATAAATTTACATAGGGCATGCGCCAAATGTAAGAAAAAAATTTATATAGTGAGAGAGACAGGGGGGGGTAATTTATACAAATATAACATTAAAGTATAAGTTTGATAATTTTAATTTCTTATACTTTAAGTTATATTTGTATAAATTATAAAATATAATGCTTTCAAGATGTTTGGGATAGGTTCCAGCTTCATACGAGTTAACATGCAGATTCTAGATTTGAAAATTTCCAAACTTAGCCAAATTTCAGGATTCAGCAAGCCTTCAGCAGGGTTACCTCCCAAAATCCATCATGGATTTCTAATGTCAAACTGAAGCTGGCAAAAGGATTCCCAAAGGGTTTTAACTTGTTTTTATCACAAATCACTCAGTTTCAACCCCATCTCTATGAAAAACTTAGATTAGCTCTCACCCAAATCTCTCTCTCTCTCTCTCTCTCTCTCTCTCTCTCTCTCTCTCTCTCTCTCTCTCTCTCTCTCTCTCTCCCTCTCCCCCTATCTACTCTCTCTTTCATTACTCTCTCTCTCTCTCTCTCTCTCTCTCTCTCTCTCTCTCTCTCTCTCCCCCTTATCTACTCTCTCTTTCATTACCTCTCTCTCTCTATCTCTCCCTTATCTCTCTCACTCTAGAGAGAGAGAGAGAGAGATAAGGGGAGAGAGAGAGAGAGAGGGTGTGTGTGTGTGAGAGAGAGAGAGGGTAATGAAAGAGAGATAGTAGATAAGGGGGAGAGAATAGCATGATGTGAGGAAAGAGGAGAGAGAGAGAGAGAGAGAGAGAGAGAGAGAGAGAGAGAGAGAGAGAGAGAGAGAGAGAGAGAGAGAGAGAGAGAGAGAGAGAGTAATGAAAGAGAGAGAGTAGATAAGGGGGAGAGATAGGGTGATGTGTGTGTGTGTGTGTGTGTGTGTGTGTGTGTGAGAGAGAGAGAGAGAGAGACATAGAGAGAGAGGGTAATGAAAGAGAGATATTAGATAAGGGGGAGAGAGATGGTGATGTGAGGAGAGAGAGAGAGAGAGAGAGAGAGAAGAGAGAGAGAGAGAGAGAGAGAGAGCTAAGCTAAGTCTGTCATATAGATGGTGTCAAAACCAAGTGATTTATGATAAAATGAGTTAAAACCCTTTGGGAATCCTTTTGCCAGCTTCAGTTTGACCTTAGAAATCCATGATGGATTATGGCAGGTAACCCTGTTGAAGCCTTGCTGAATCCTAAAATTTGGCTAAGTCTGGAATTTTTCAAATCTAGAATCTGCATGTGAACTCCTATGAAGCTGGAACCTATCCCAAACATCTTGAAACCATTATATTTTATAATTTATACAAATATAACTTAAAGTATAAGAAATTAAAATTTTCAAACTTATACTTAAATGTTATATTTGTATAAATTACCCCCCCCTCTCTCTTGCACTATATAAATTTGTATCTTACATAGGGCGCACGCCCTATTTGGGGCACACCCTATGTAAATTTTTTATTTTTTACATAGGGTGCACACCCTATAGGGCGTGTGCACTTTGTAAAGTTTTTGAATTTACCAATCCTAAGGCTTGGATTTGCCTTGAGATCCAACCCAAAGGCTTGGATGATTGAAATAGGCCTGAGACGTGTTTTTCAGTAGACATACAAAAAAATGACATCTTTTTTTGTGTGCTCCTCGTCAGGTTTACTCATGTCTCAAGAATGAAAAAATCAGACAACGTGATATTGTAGATCTCTCTGTTAGCTGTCTAAGCATATAATTTATTTTGAATTCTGATTATGTTAAGTTTTTCAACTCTAATTTCTCTTGTGTGTGTCTATTTTTTGTAAAAAACCAACATGCAGTATTTTGGGCATAGATTTTGGCTCGTTCATCAAATTTTACAATAAGTTACATTTTTAGAAACTTCTCTAATAAATTATATGCTTAGATAGCTAACAGAGAGATCTTACAATAAGTTAATCCAGGATAAACTACATGGTGTTAGCTAACTTCTCACTAGAGCGATTAAAAAAATTCAAAAAAATAGTTAAAATTTTAGGGGGAGCACACCAGATGCTATGTTATGTTTTTGGACCAAAAATAGGACCACTTTTTATGATCCCCCTTTTTAAGGGCCTTAATCTACACCATTTTCAAAATAAGTTAGTAGTTTAGGAACTAGATTCAGAGTATTACAACTCTTGTTTTTGTCACATCTTAAAATTTTGAGTCTAACTATCTTCAATTTCTTGTTGAAGTTCAGAGTTTTCTGATTTTAGGAAAAAATCGGCAACTTATACCCCCTTTTTGGTCCCCCATCTTTGTGCACTTACCCAAAAGGGATAATGAAAGAAGTGTTGGAAACAAGAAATAGGAGGAAGATAAATTAGATAAGGTTTTGAATGCATTAAAGGATTTGAAAGAACTTGCCAATAGGAATAGTAATGTTCCTGCCAATGAAAAGCCTCAATTCAACAACAATTTCAGTAGGCAGAATAGATTGCAGAATTATCCCTACAACACCCAATGGAAGGATGGAAAGCCTATTGTCCCTCTAGCAAGAGGAAATAATGACAGAGTTGTCCCTGATCCTTTACAAAAATCTTTTATAAATGTTATAGAGGATACACCATGGTGCACAACATGCCAGTCCCCTCATTCTGCAGAACATTGTGTGGTTGCACAATCCATGTTAGCATATCAAGATGATAGCAATGAAGAGTTTGATCAAGAAGAAAGTCATGATGATGTTGGGTGCAACATGGCAACTTCATATCTAGGATATGAAGATGATTCTGATATTGATGAAGAAGTAGATGTATGCTCAAAGAGACACAATCAGGCACTTTTCCATCAAGAGGTTTTTTTGGTAATGATGACATTGATGAAAAGATATGTAACGTGATTTCCTCCTCTGAGCTAGTGAATTTAAGAAGACCTTCAAGAGAAGAGATGGATAGAATTACTACAGAAATGATTGCTCAAGTGAAAAATAGAGGCATGGTAGCAAGGGATGCAAATGGGAAAGCTGTAGGAATGTTTATAAACAATACCAACTCCAGAGAACCAGGTGAGAGTAAATCAAAAAATGATCATATGGTAAGGTTCAAGAATGTAAAAGGTAAGAAATGGGAACCTAAGGGAGTTGGAGTTGAAAAAAATTCTAATGAGATAGAGAAGCCAGTTAACACAATGGCTAAAGATGAAAAGATGAAAGTCACCAATACAACTAATGTATCAGGTAAGAAAAAGGACACTAGAGCAGTGCAGATTGAGATTCCTCCCTCTCCTCCTATTGATATGTTAGCTATATTGTCTTAGATAACTGTTAAGGTTCCTTTGTCAAAATTATTGAGGATCCCTAAACATAAAGATAGAGCTATTGCATGGGTAGATAATGTTCATAACAATGATGTTGCATGCAATGAATCTCAAGCTAAAGTTTTGAAAAGAGTAGAGGCTCAGGGATTGAAATCTCAAATTCCACCTATATACTTGGATAGTTCTATCAATGCCAAGCTTGAGAACATAGATCCATTCTTTTTGAGTGTCCTTGTGAATGGAATGAAATTGAGAAATTGTATTATTGATTCAGGTGCCTCCAACACTATCATGCCTTTCAAAATCATGGAGAAGTTGGGCCTTAAAGTTGATATAGTTCAAGGTAGATGTTGTGCAATGGATCAGAGAGAAGTGCCAGTCATTGGGACTATAAATGCAATGCCCTATAGGTTGGCAGCTTATCCAGAGAAAGTATTAACAATGAGTGTTTTGGTGGTGAACATCCCTCCTCATTATGGGATGCTATTATCTAGAAGATGGAGTGCTGCCATGGGTGGAAATTTACAATGTGACTTGTCCTATGAAACCTTCAAGATTGATGACCAGTTTATCAAGATTGATCAAGAGCCAAGAGTATGCCACATGATTGAAAGGAATATTGACAATGATACTACATGCTTTTTGGATA
The DNA here is from genome assembly GCA_027943335.1 of Chamaecyparis obtusa. Taxonomy (NCBI): domain Eukaryota; kingdom Viridiplantae; phylum Streptophyta; class Pinopsida; order Cupressales; family Cupressaceae; genus Chamaecyparis; species Chamaecyparis obtusa. The sequence goes on from BSBK01010872.1 coordinate 90,163, forward strand.
CTGACATTGATGCTTTCAGGGCAAAAATCCCTGTGCTTGAGAAGGAACCTATATTGCCACCTATCTCTATTGAGGTGAATGCCAGATCTGTGAAGGGTAATTTGTGGGTGATGTACTTTGATGGTGCTAGCTACAAAGATGGTGCAGGAGCAGGTATTTTACTTATTTCTCCTGATGGTAACACTTACAAGTTCTCTTTCACATTGAATTTCTTTTGTACCAATAATATAGAAAAATATGAAGCATTTTTGTTAGGACTGAGGTTGGCACAAAAGCATGGAATTAGATGCATAAGGGTTGTAGGAGATTCTAAATTGGTGGTGTCCCAAGTTAGGTCAGTGTATGCTTCCAAGAACAAGAGGTTGAAACAATATAGGAATGTTGTATGGGATTTGATTTAATGTTTTGATGCCTTCAATATTGAAAGGAAGGATAGAAGTAATAATAAGATGGCTGATTTTTTAGCCAATATAGCAATCAATCCTAGTGATATTACTTTTGCTGGTCTCTCTAAAGTTGAAATTTAGACTAGGCCAAGTGTACCAGACAATGTTGAGAATTGGAAAGTCTTTGAGGATGACCAGGATATTTTGAAATTTATGAGTTGTGAAGATCAGTATCATGGTCAAGAATTAGATTGTTTAGCTCTGATTGAGACTATAGAAGGAAAAGAGGTTTTCCTTGGTAATGAAGTCATTCAACTTAAAACTAACAAGGTTCCTAAGGGACTTGTTGTTCTTGAGATTGTGTTTGATAACCAGGATAGAGTTCAGAAGGATAGTAAAAAGGAAGATCACATGGATTTAGAAGAGATAAATCTTGGAACACAAGAAACACCTAAGAAGGTGTACATTGGTAAGGACATGTCTCATAAAGTAAAGAAATCTTTGATTGAATTATTAAGAAAATTCAGGCATGTTTTTGCATGGTCATATGATGACCTAAAGGTTTATAGAGAATACTTATTTCATCATATTATTCCTTTGAGAGAAGATGCTAAAGTGTTTAGGCAAAAACAAAGGCCTATTAATCCAACTTTGGCACCCAAGATGCAAGAAGAATTGATGAAGTTGAGAGATGCTAGAATTATCAAGCCTATTAGGCATTCTTCTTGGGTTTCAAATTTGGTTCTTGTCAGGAAGAAGAATGGAGATATTAGGTTGTGTGTAGACTTCAGGAACCAAAATGTGTCTTCCCTAAAAGATAACTATTGTCTTCCCAATATGGAAGCTATGTTGCAGAGAGTGATCGAATCAGAATTGATGTCTATGATGGATGGTTTCTCTAGTTACAATCAAGTAATTGTAAAGCAATTAAAACAATTCAAGATAGCTTTCACAACACCTTGGGGGACATATGTTTATGTGAGAATGCCTTTTGGTCTCACAAATGCTAGTGCAACTTTTCAAAGGGAAATGGATGTTGCTTTTGCAGATTTTATTGATGATTTCCTTATTGTTTATCAAGATGATTTAACTGGTTATTCCAAGAAGGAAGAAGACCATTGTGCTCATTTAGAGAAAATATTTGTGAGGGCTTTGGAGTATGGTATTTCATTAAATCCAAGGAAATGTGCATTTGGTGTCACTAAGGGTAAGTTGCTTGGCCATTTAGTTGGCAAGCAAGGAGTCAAAATTGATCCTGAAAGAGTGGCAGCCATTGATAAGATTCAGAGACCAAAGAATATCAAAGGAATTCAGTCCTTCTTTAGTCAGGTAAACTTCTTGAGAAGATTTGTAACAAACTTTGCTAAAGTCACTGGACCTATATCCAAGATGTTAAAGAAGGGATCTGTTATTACATGGGAAGGTGAGCCTAATGAAGCTTTCAAGAATATCAAGAAAGCTATTAAATATGCATTTATGCTTAAGGCACCTGATTATAGTATCCCAATGCATATCTTCTCTTTTGCATCTTTTCATACTACTGTTGTAGTGTTGTTGTAGAAGAATAAGGAAGGTTATGAGCAGCCTATTGCATTTTTTTAGTAAATCTTTGTAGGCTGCTAAATTGAAATATGACATCAATGAAAAACAAGCATATGCATTGGTCAAGGTAGTAAAAGATTTTAGGTGTTATTTGATGGGAGCAATTATTATTGCCTTTGTGCCAAGTGCAGCAGTTAAAGATATTGTCTCACAACAAGAGGTGTCTGGGAGAAGATGCAGATGTATCAATAGGATCCAAGAATTCAACATTGATATCCAAATTACCAAACTGGTTAGAGGACAAGGATTGGCAAAACTGATGGCTCAATCCAATCATGATGCAAATCAGATAAATCAAACTGTGATTGATTATACTTGTGATATGGATGATTGTGTCTGGTATCAAGATATCATCTATTACTTAAGAAATATGAAATGTCCAGTAGACATGGATGACAATAAGAAGAGGACATTGAAATTATAGGCCATCAGGTATGTAATTGTGAAATGTAAATTATATAGAAAGAATTTAGATTGCATGCTTTTGAAATGTGTTGATGAGAATTAGGCTAACAAGTTGTTAGAAGAAATGCATGAGGGAGTTTGTGGAGGGCATTATATGGGTAAAACAACTACTCATAAAATTTTGAGAGTAGGATTTTGGTGGCCCACAATCTTCAAGGATGTAGAGCAGTTAGTAAGGAGGTGTGATGCTTGTCAAAGGTTCTCTGATAAGCTTAAATTTTCAGGCGATGTGCCCTTGCCCTTAAGGCCAGTAGAAGTGCAAGCTCCTTTCCAACAATGGGGAATAGATTTCATAGGTGAGATACCAAACAAGTCTAGTGGAGGACATTCTTGGATACTAGTTGCTACTGATTATTTCACTAAGTGGGTAGAAGCTATCCCTACAAGAAATGCAACTAGTAAGGTGGTAATGGATTTTTTATTGAATAATATTGTTACAAGGTTTGGTTTCCCTGAGAGGATAGTTAGTGACAATGCAATGTGTTTCAGGTCTGCTAAGTATAGAGAATTCTACAAAGGTCTAGGAATTTAGAGGTCAAATTCCTCACCTTATCATCCACAAGGAAATGGACAGGTAGAATCATCTAATAAGAGCCTGATGAAAATCCTAAAGAGGATTCTTGATAAGAATAAAAGAGCATGGAATTCAAGGTTACCATTAGCTATATGGGCTGATAGGGTGACTATGAAGAAGGCAATTGGTTGTGCACTATTTGACCTAGTATATGGAATACATGCAAGAATGCCTCAGAATAATTTATTGGAAATGTATAAGTTTGTTTAGTTATATGATGATGATATAGATGATGAAATGTAGTTGAGAATTGAGGATCTCATCAGGCTAGATGAAACTAGAAGAGAATCAGCTTCAAAGAATGCCAAATTACAGTTATAGGTTAAGAATTTGTATGACAAGAAAACTATTGAAAGAAGGTTTGAGCCTAGTGATTTGGTGTTAATTTGGAATGCCAAACTAGAGGATAAAAGAAAACATGGTAAATTTGATCCACTCTAGTTAGGGCCATATCTAATTCATGAGAATTGGGGCCAAGATTCATATATGATCAAAGAATTGAATGGTGAAGTTCAGGAATTACCAGTTCATGGATAATTCTTGAAGAAATACTTCAGTTGAAAGTATTTTATTTCCATGAATAGTAGTTAGGTTTGTATATACTATACATTTTGTAAATAGTTGCCTACTCCTTGTTCTGTTCTAGCTTAGTTTGTAGGTTTTTGTCATGTTGTTCAAAATATTTTTGTCCAGTAGGTGGTCTGCTTTAACCAATGATTCTAGATTCTTGTTGTGCCTGCAAGAGCCACACATCCCCAAACAGAGCCACTGTTAGTATCTACAAGAAATTTCATGGCTATTGCATTGTTCTTCTAGTCCCTGTAAATATTTTTATGTCTCTGGCCTTGAAACCCTTGTCAAATTTTCAAAATCTAGCTGTTATAGCGAAAAAACCCTAGTGTGCCCTGGCCCTATTCTAATTTTGTGTTACTTTTTTAGGCCACTAAAGTCCTAAATAGCGCATGTGCTAATAATTGACTACTTTGTCACATGATCACGTGATCCTTTTTCATGTTATGCGATCTTGCGACTAAGGTTTTATTTTTGGGCCCCTTTTAATATTTCCCAAGTCTAAGTGCTCGGTGAGATAAATTTTCTTAAGTATTGCACCTTATTTTTCCTAATGTTTCAGCTCTAGTATTTCTTGGGCCCAGTCTCCTAACACCATCTTGATCCAATGGTTGTCATGAAAGTGCATTGAGTGTGTCAGAGGCATGCGATTTTGTGATGGCCATTGATTCTCTTTCATGATGTAGCATTTCAATGCAGGCGGGTCCACTTCCACATAAGCACAAATGGTGCTTCCCTATTGGCCGAATAAATAATGAAGTGGTAGGGTTATCAGAATGTCCTATGAACAAAGAAAAGCTTGCATGTCTACTTGCCAGATTTTGCAACGTGGTGGTCCCTGATTCATTGAGGTATCCTATGCAGCACAGTGGGGTCACACTCTGTGATATCGGCTAAGATTCTAGATCAATGGTTGGCATATATGTGCATAGAATCTTTTAAGCCCTTGAAAACATGTGCCAACCATCCATTTCTCTAGGTCTTCAGGTCAGTAATAAATGGTGGGTCCAAAATGACATGCAAGCACATTTGGTGATCTTTGATTGGTCTATGATATAATGATTTGGCAATTGTCAGTGGGACCTAGTTTCTAGCTTGTTAGAGGGTCCTAACATCTATAGAGAATCAACGATGGGTGTAAGTTCTTAAGGAATGTGTCAGACACATGAGATCTTCAGAAGACCATTGATTTCACCTTTTTCAAAAGTGATAAAGCTTGGCGGGTCCACTGCTACGTGTACTCATTTGGCAGTCACTGATTGGTCGAGGAAGGTTGACATGGAGCTTGTCAGTGGGACCTAAGTTAGAAAGATTGATCGAAGGTTGGCACATGATCTTATGGAATATTCTTGCTCCATGAGATCATAAGCCATTAGTCCATTTTGATGCTTGAGGGTCAGTGGGTCCTATGTCAGAAGTGACTGGGTAGTTTTCAATGAATGGTGTGATGACAAGTGGCACAAGGCAGGCCCAAGCAGGAGTCTAAAGTATAGCAGTTCAGATAAAAAGGGTAGCGGCTCTAACAAATTTTAAAGGGTTCATTCATTCACGCAATAAAATGGTGGTGATCCAAATCAATTGGTGATTCAGTGAAGGAGTGTTTGCGTAGTCACTAGATAAACTGGTAGAGAGATAAGGTATTTCGTGAACTGGAAAAAGTCTTCAGTCACCAGTTCGCTAGGTATGACCAGGGTGAGTTTCACTTCTTTTGCTTGCTAAGTCACTGGGTTAAAGGTGGGTTAAGGATTTCACTTCATGAATAAGGTAAAGCCTTGTCATGTAGTCGCTAAGTGTTAACCCAAGGATATCTGTTGAGTTAAAACATAAAGCCTGGGAAAGAAGGGATCTGACGGTCATGACATAAGGTTAAGGTCAGATTTAAATATAGATCGTCGATGCATTGCTGGCACCATGGAAATGACCGTTGCTACCAGGATTTAAATTTTTAAAGGGTTTTAGCGATAGGAAGGACTGAAATTGAATGCTTTTGCAGCCAGATTTGGTAGAATTGGTTTTGCCGACTGTTGTAGTGTGGTCCAAGGTGTTCCACAATTGTTTGCAGGGGATTTTTGTATCGTGATGGTGTTGCTCAAGGTGTGTTGCAAGTGGGAAATTAGATCAATAAGTCTAATAGATTCATGATTCTTGGTACAGATCAGAGAATTACCATTTATGAGGATCATTTTGGGTTCTACTTTCTCCAGGCTGCTTGGGTTCCCCCCCCCCATTTTTTAAATTTTTAACTATTTCTAGTTGGTCTGGTGGGTGAAACCCTAACCCTAGTCATTTGTAGCTTGTTGCATCTGGGATCTCAAGATGACTAGGGGGTGTATATATTGTAGAAGTTTTTTTGTATTAGGTGGTTGTTGATGGTATTATACTGAGCAAGGAGAGCTTGGATTTTGGGTCTGTTTCCTTAGCATATTTTTGTTTGATAATGTATTGATTCTGCAAATTTTAATGAGAATACATTTGGATTCTAATTTCATATTTGTGTATGTCTTCTTGTTTTGTTCTTGAGCTCATATATGTTAATTTCACAAAGTGGGTTAGCATATGGTAAACAAAGAGTATTTTGAAATTATCTTTAAGTTCCTAACAAAGTTAGGATTAAAGTCTTTGAGGCAGTTTCAGTGAGTTCATGGCTAGATAAGGATTTGATGTCCTAGTATGTGAGGGAGAAGGATAATAGGAAAAACACTTATCCTAAATTCAAGTGTGTTTGAGTTAGGGTTTTCAATTTTTATATGTTATCAAGTGACTCTTTTCCTTGAGATAAGGCACTAATCTATTCTTTGGAAGCAGTCCATCATCATCAATCATACACACACATATAAATGATAAAATCTTTCAATCAATTAGTAAGGGGTAATATTTTGTGATTCCTTTGAAGAAGTGAATCAAGGTTACACCCACCTAAGCATTAAAGCTCAAAGTGTAGGAGGATCTCTTTGATCCTTGTTAATTGGCCCTTTTCCTTATAGAATTTGGAGTGGTGATAGAGTCAGTGACATTAAATTTTCAATCATAGTGTAATCTTGCAAGTAGAAATGAAGAGGGGAACCAATAGGTCGGACCCTATTAGGAGTCTTAAAGTAAAAAACTTGTTATGGGTGTAAGGCTCATTGCCAGAGCTCACTACTCAATGAGGAAGGCTACAACCTCTTGGATATCAGATACACACTATATCTACAAGGGTGAACTACTGCTATGAAACTGCTTATCTGATCAGTTCCTTTTGTGCGATGATTCTTTAACCTCTTATAAAGCTCTATAACATTCTTACTATTCTTAACACATACTTCACATACTTCTTCTCTTCAATTACATCTTCTATCAACTCTTACATGCTCAAATACAAAATCACATGTCTTATATATAGGCGCAACCAAAACTATTTACTGAGTTGACCTATAACCTATTACATACAACTCTTTCAAATGAATTGGCTCAAGCGTGTTTACATACATTGTTATTAACATTTTTACAACACATTTACCATAGGCACATAGCCTTAACAAAAAAAATATTAGTCACAAATCAAAATCTTTCCTATTGGTTGCATGCTCTATTCTGTTCTGCTACTCACTATCTGTGTCACTTCAACTCATTTTAACTTCTTCATACTATCAAATCTAACCATGTTTTCTTAGACTTAGCATTATTACATACTTAAAATCTTATCTTCAAGGGCGCATACCAAAACTCGATCATACACACATGCACTGATGTTCTATTTATCAGGTGCTTGACTGACTTCTCTATCTTCCATATTTAGCCATATTATGATCTTCTAAGTTATTGCACTGACCTCAAAACTTCATATGACTTTGTTTCCATAATGAAAAAACTAAACTTAATCATATACACTAGTATAGTCAAATTTCCAACAATCTCCCCCTTTTAAATTAATGGCAACAAAGGAATATGGTGAAGTTTCTAAACAACATCTTTACACAAAAAATTTCTATCTTATACTCTTTATCCTTTTCTGAATACTGTACATCACATACTATCTATCTTATATCTCCCTTATATCATATTACTCTACTCCCTTTTTGACTTTAATGACAAAGGCACTCAAAAATAATCTTCAAGTACTTACATAGAGAATACATCTGGGTATGCAATCTGAAGGTTTGCAATTTATTGTTGCCAAAAAACCTTTAGTGCATTAACTGTCTATAGATGGGCACATAATGCATAGGTTAGATTCTCCATCTTTTCCAAATCTATACACAGACCTTGATCATATGTCACAATTGTGGCATCTATGTCCTTGATGTTCTGATTCAACACATCTAGAGAGGGCGCAAGTGCATGTCTCATTTGTACTTGCCTAGCCCTTATCTTAGCAATCTCCTTTTCTACCTTCTCAATTTTGTCCAACTATCCTTGATAGAAATTAGTGCACATGTTTATATATTGAGTTGGATTTTCCACTAATTTTCTCATAGCTGCCATCCTAGATTCTACTTCTTGAATCTTCTTAAGATGATCTACAGTTAGTTTGTCTTTAATCATGCAGTTAGCAATTATTTTCCTTCCTTTTGCTGCTAAATCTTTTAGCATTTCTTGACCAACATTTTGTTGTTGTATTTCTCTTTTGCAATCTTGGATGCTGATTCTTCTAAACTTGATAAATTTTCTTTGAAGATTGTCAAAATAGTCCTGACATCATCCACTAAATGTACACTTGATACTTTCTTATCTTTTGGCAGTAAATTTTTTAGTATGTTGACTGATTCAACAAATAGGGGATTTCTTATAACTTGTTTCTCTTTTGCTTTCTCCATGGCTAATACACTTATCTGTATTAAATATTCTTCTCCCCAAGAATCTAGACTAGTTGTATCAAGGGTCAAACTTGACAACAATGAAGCTGATGGCTTAGGGGTAAGGAGTGAGCTTTGGCTTACTTCCATAATCTTAGTCTTTACCTTCATTGGAATCTCAACTAAAGGTTCTTCTTTATGCTCATCTTCTTTCTCACTTACAGGTTCATCTTCATTCTCATTTTCTTGTTCAGTCAAGTCTTCAACTTTGACTTCCTCTTGCTGCTTAGGTGACTCTTCTCCACATAAGATCTCAGCCTCTTTAGTGTGTTAGGAATAAGGTGTCTCAACCTTGGATAATTCCTATTCTTATTATTTGTTTTGTAAAATGTATTTCTTGCAAATAATGTTGATGTGTCAACATCTTGAATTGTGTGTAAGGAGATCATGGCTAAAACAGTTATGACAGATTCCTATGACATGTAAGAGCTATGCTAGGAAGATTCAATGACAAGTGAAGACATGTGGCAACTGATAAATTTGATTACTGTACACTAATACGGTTATCTTTGGGAGTAGCCCTAAAAAGTGAAGCGCATGATACAAGCTATTTTAGGGTTGCAAAGAGAGATGATGTGAGTGTATTGTTGGAATGTTTTATGCTACCATGATTTGTCTTCAAGGGTTAAGAAATATTCTGAAAGAACTTGCATTGCAAGTGTATTGTAAGCTATAATAGTTTTTTATCAATACATTGTGCTGGTTTTGGAGTGCTGGGGTTTTTACCAAAAGGTTTCCCTAGGGTATATCATTGTGTCATTCTCTATTTTTCTGTATGTATGGTATGTGGTTGCAATATCTTTGTTAAAGTAGTTAACGAATCTAAAATTGTAAGGATTTAAAATAATTTGCACAATACTCTCCTATAGAGATTAGCGTAGGAAGCTGTTTCCGCACCTGAGTTTCCTTACATAGTGGACCTATCATAGGCACACTAGGGATCTCAAATAATTTTTCTTGCTCAAAGGGAACTTGGTTGCAGGCACAGAAGATGGATACATGTGTTTATCCAAGAATACCTTCTCAAATGCCTTCTTTGTTTCCTTCGCAACCAACTCATAGTCCTTATTCATTATTTGTAGAGTTCTGAGCTTAGTTCTTAGGTGAGGCTTCACCAAATCTAGCAATAAAGTTTTGTCTTCCACTAAACAAACAAGAAGGTTGTCATCCGATGTCTTTTCCCTTATCTTGAAATCCTCTTCTATGGCTTGTCTCTTCAAAGAATCCATAATGTTCCATACATTATCCGAAATGATTGTTTTAAGTTCCAGAACTATCTTCTTGAACTTAATCATGTGCTTGATAATCATACTATGCATTTCTAATTTATCAATCTCATGATACTTATCATAAAATTTAGCTATTTGATCAATCATTCCTTCATCTACTACTCTTTTTCTCAACACTTCAAGATTTGGTCTAAATCCTACCTCAGGAGGTGCTTGAGTGTCTCTACCTTTTCTTCTTGTAGATCTTGATGATGGATGGCTTGTAGTAGTCTACTTCTTCCTTTTAGTCATCTTACTTGGCTCAAGAGGTGGAGTGGACTCTAGATCAATTATGGTTTTGGGCGCAAAGGTGCTATCATTAGTCTTTTTCTTCTTTTCCTTAGGATCATCTAATTTCTCTATTTTGACATCTGAAGAGGGTGCGATCTCAAGTTGCATTGGAATCTTGGCTTCCCTGGCTTTATCCAAGTCTACTTGTGTAACACCATGAATTTTCAAAATGTCTGAAGTTATCTTGGATGCTTTTCCCTTTGTTGTTGCACTATACATGACAGAGTCTACTTGTCTTGTCTTCTCTTCATAAGTACCCCATCTTGGTTCATTGGGATTCTTAGGTGCTGATAAGAGGACTTGTGCATAAGCCTTGAAAATGTGTTCCTCCACTTCATAACCAATTGGATGAATCCACTTAGTCCTAGGCTCCACTACTTCCATGCATGTGATATCAGTCTCCACCATGAAACAAATGTTATCCTTATACTTTTCCATAATATTTTCAGGTATCCTATACCTTTCTCTACATTTTGATTCTAAATGTTTTAATTTCCAAATCCATGAAATCCTTCAATTTACTCTCTGATGTTTCCTTGAATGAGATTTGTAGCAATGTAGGTAGGCTCCTATCAAGATAAAGATCAGACACTTTACCAATAATGTGAAAGTACATGTAAATTATCAGTGAACCAAATCTGAACACTTTACTTTTTTCATGCTTGATGGCTCTAATATTGTCTAAAAACTGTGTGCACAGAATCTCACAGAGGTTAAACTCTCCATTTTCCTTCACTATTCTTATAGCTACTAGAATAATGGTTGTAGACACACTGTTCACTCTGTTTGTGTGTTGGAACTTGTAACCAATTATCATAGCCATTATTTTTATGTCCTTCTCCTAAATGGGCTCAATTGTCATCCCACGCTTATCACTCTGGGACTTATAGGATTGTTCAACTTGTTTCCTGATATCCTTACTAGTAGGAAGAATGGCACTGGTCTTTGAAAGTCTGGTCATCTCATAAATGAGATCTGATGTAATGTGAACTGTAACTTCTCCAATCCAAAATAGGTCATCATGAATTCTGCTCAATAGGATCTTGATCCATTTAGATTCATAGAACTCATGCGCAATCACATACTTAATTATTGGCTGATTTATGAAGTGCGTGAACTCATCCATGAATGTCATGTCTAGATTCATCATTGTTTCAATGTGCGACCTAATTCTATCCAACCCTACAGGTTCCTTCTTACAATATATATGCATGAATATCTTCTACATGCATTACTCCCATCGGAGTTCTAGAAAATACCCCTTCCAAATCATCTAATACTGACTTAAAATGATGCTTCTTGAATACATATATTTTCCTCTCTATAACATCAAATACAACTGGAGTGGCCATTACTTACTTGATCAACACTTAAATAAGTTTTCAAATGATTTTTGAACTGTCACGTTCGAGCAAGGGTTTCAAAACCAACTTAACTTCTTTCACTGATGGAAACAACTGCAATCTATCAACACTAACTGCTTGATCTCCTATGTTTTCCAAGGTCTCGATCTTGAATAAAAATGTGTGGATAATGGATCTCTGGTGACTATTAAAAAAACTTTCTATAATTAATGCTTTTCACCATAATACAAAATATAATAGAGAATTTCAAACTGTGTTTCTACTAACAATCAAGCTATGCAATCTTGCATACAATATCAACTAGTATCCAAACAACTATAACCAAAGGTGCATACTCTGAGGGTGAGTATACCAACCATGTAGGGGTCTAGAGCTAATCTAGCTCCCCCTATGACCATGAGGGTCATTTATCCAGAAGTACAAGGTGCGTCCATTATGGATGCCTACACTACATAGTCATCAACATTATCTTTCTTTACTTCCATCCAAATCTTTCTCGCATCTTCTGTAGCTTTCACAAACTTGACTTCTCTAGATTCATCCAAAATTGATCCTTGAGACTTATTAGGTCTTTCTTGTCTGTGTGCTTGTGATCTGCAAAACTTTGAGATGTGTCCAGCTTTGTTACAAGAGTAACAAACAACTGGAGGCCTTGTATTCATCGACACATTGATGTGAGTTACTCTAATACCCCAAAAATGGGCTATAGGTTCATTAACCTCCTACATCTTCAAATCAAACTAAATTGGCATTGAAGTCCTAACCTAAGGCACATCTGCACATCATCAAATCCTAATTGATTTTTATCCTAATTCTGCATCAAGGAATATTCTTTGAATATTCCTAGTTTATCTTAATTATCTTTGATTTAATAATTATTTGGTGATAAATCATATTTATCCTAAATTTTGATTAATTGAATATTCTGAATATTTAATTAATTAAATTTTATACTGCCACTTAATTATTTAGTTAAATTTAATTATATCTATTCCTAAATTGTATTATTTAATTTTGACAATAAATTGAAATATCCTATGATTAATTGATTGAATTCTTATTTAATTAATTAATGTATGTTGTCAATTTTTAATAATATAGTTTTTGAATAAAGTTTGATTTAATAATTGATTAACTCATAAATCAATTAAGTTGAATTAATTTATAATTAAATCATGCACAATTAGAAAAATAGTCAACTGGAAATCAACAAACAATTTTAAATTTAGACTCAACATCTGATGATGAGTTGAAATTTGATCTAAACTCTATTTTGAGTTAAACACTGCTTTTGCATGATTTTTTGTGAGTTAATTATCCCTAATTTCCTGATAACTCAAAAATCAACCTGTGTTTATCAAGAGTGATTTATGGCTTTTCTCATGCATCCTCAAAGCCCTGGATTTCTATAAAATCAAGGCTCAACTCTTTATAATTAACCACCTTCAATTTGAACAACTACTTTGGTGAATTTGTGATTGAAGGATTAAGCACTTGCGATAGGCGATTTGTGAGATCTTTCATTGTTGGTCACAATTTTTCATAGTTTTCATATCATAGCTTTACATTCATAGTCTTCATATCATTCTTAGATAAATCTGCATATCATCTCAATTTCATTTCTAGACTAGTTTTCATATTAGTTTTCAATCATAATTGCATTAAAAAAAATAAAAATAAATAGATTAAATCTGCATTCATTTCATATCCATCTTTTACATTCAAATCCTTCGTTTAGGTGTTGCATTGTCATTGATCTCGGTCTGATCTGAGAATACATACTCGCACCTACTAGAAGGTAGTAAATTGCTTGGTTAGCTTAGTTTCAATTACTTGCAAGATTTCAATTTTTGCTAACCTCTAATGTTTTACTAAAGTGTTGTGTCTGCAGCTAGGTACAATTTTCACACACACATTTATGGCACCCATCATGGGGCCCTAAAATGGGTTTCCATTTCACTTTTATCAATTTCTATTTATTTTCTATCATTTTCTGGTCAATTATGCACTTCTATTCTTTGTCCATACATTTTTTGTATGAGTTTTGTTAGAAACTCATTCCAGGTGCCTCTGGGTATTGTACGACATTCATCATTTTCAAGGGTCATATCAGCAACTACAGATTATTGTTTGGAGACTACTTTGTCATGGAGGAAGTGACCCAGAATCATACGAGTTTCCAGAAAGTCATGCCAGAGGTAACCCACTATCATATGAGATTTGGATTGTCGTATGAGAGGTAACCCATTTTCGTATGAGTTTTGATACCAAGATTCAATTGTCATTTCAGATTTTTAGGTAGTTTTTCATATTTGATTTTCAGATTTAGACTAACAACTAACCCTAACAATTGAAATTTTCTATTTTTAACTGATATTTGCTGACTCCGATTAGGAAAGGGCAAGAAAAAATTCTAAAATAGGTAAAATATACTAAGCGCATTGTGAGGAATTCAAGTATTCTACTATGGTCTGATAACACTTTGATTTGGACTAAAACAAACTCTCACGTGCCAGGCTTGTGTGACTTTTACTACTTTCATATCATAAATTTCATTTTGTGCTATAAAATGAACATAGATTTGTTTTTCGCATTTTTGTTACACATAGTAATTAGGCCCTATGAACACTATTTGTGGATGATCTTGAGAGAGTGGGATTCTTTCACTTGTTCATGCATGCAAAGCTCTTCTTAACGAAGGATCCCCTTATAGGTAGGGAGGATATTGAGATTGTCTTGTGTTCTACTAGGTTTGTAATCCTCATCTTTTGATCGATACATTTTCTCTCCGAAGAGATTGATAAAACATAAGTTGTGGACATCATAGATCTTGGTGAGATAATTTCAATCTTAGCATGTTAGATTAATCTGTTTACTTTGTTTTGGTGAAGTGAAGAGGCTAGGGGATTATGCTCTACTTCCTTTTTGGATAGTACCAGAAACCTAGATCCTTGAATCTGATCTAGTCCCCCTGTGGTATCTTTTGTGAGTCACCTTTAGAGAGGGTTAACCATAGTGGACATTCCCTTAATTGGTTCAACCACATGGATGGAACCTCAAGCGGTAATAGCCATTTTCATCATGGTAGCAAAAACTGCTATATAAATGTCCTTGTGGAGGAAATCTTCACAGGTGTGGTCTCTTGTTGGGCTGTCAAATCTCCCTAGCAGCTCCTAATTGATTAAATTCTCTGACTATGTCAAAACCCTGGTGTACCTAGATTGAAGTTCACCCTCTTGAGATCATAAAATTTGCAGAGTCACACCATTACTACAAACCCTAGTGAGACCAAATTTTTCATTTTCTAGGACTATGTGCATTATTGAAATTTTTTTTGGAACATACACAATTAGCACTCCCAGCGATTAGCACATTTAGTCACTTGATTGTTCATGCACAAGGTTGCTTTTTCCCCTATTCATTCTTTTTATATGTGCTTGAAATAACTTGCCTGTTGGTCTGCATTCTTATTTATCTACTTGGTTATTGAAAACGAACGATCCCGAAACAATCTTTAAATCTAGACAGAAAAACTTTGCAAACAATCTGAAACTCATAAACTAAAAAATTGCAAATTTGAATAAAAATTCCTTTATGGATTCAAAAGTCATCCCACATGATCAGAGAGTCATACAAGTCTTGAGTATTTGTCATATCATAACACCTATATTATCGTATGAGAGCTTGTGTAGTGTCGTATGAGTGTTATCAGAAAACACTAGCACAAAGCCAAAATCTCCTATCAACTATCATGAAAGTTTTTCAATTGTCATATGAGTCTTTCCAATTGTTGTTTCAGAGCCTACCCACTATCGTACAAGCCTGCAAAAAGTCATAGAACTTTTTTTGAAAAGTTGCCAAAAAGTTGTCAAAATTTCTAGAAATCTAGTTTTTACAGCCTACTTCTAGATTCTGTCAAACAAATCATTGTGTCAGGAACAGAGCATAAACTATAAATAATTCAATCATTTTCCTAAAGTGGTCTCTTGAGTATGATTTATCCTTCTGATTTACCGATTTGAGTCTTTTCCATCTTGTGTCAAAATCTTGTCAAAATCTTGTCAAAACCATCAATCTTTAATCAATCTTCAAAATGGATAAGTGTTGTGAACTCATGTCTGCTAACTTTTGGGCATCTACCCATACTACTAGGGCATTGTATCCTTCATTTACATCCAATCTAATCTTCAATCAATCCAATCTTGACAAGGTTGCTGATGGGGAGGTTAGGATAGACTAGCTAGTCTATGCCTCTGACCCTCAACTAGGATCCTAGTGTTCTCCTAACACCTACTAAGGTCTATAGCACTTCCCTCTTATCAAGGTTCCCCTGACCTAGCCTAACCTAACCACAAAGTATAGCTTCACCCACTTGCAATTTTTCAAGTACTTCTTCCTAGCACCATCCCTTACATAGGCTTATAAGGGTATTTTAGGGTTCGGTTACCTTCCCAAGCTCTGACAAAGAAATTGATGAGTTCCAAGGTGTTTTTGGGACATTTGAATCATCTCCAAGGCATTAATGAGGTTGTATCACCACTTGATTTCATACTTCCTTCCCAAAATAGGGCTACAAGGAAGAGGCCTAATTAGGCCTCCTTCTGCATTTATAGGGTTTTTCACACCTTCTCTTCATAGTACCAAGGCTAGAGTTCTTAGCTAACCCCCACTCATTTGCATATCCCTCTAGGATTTTTGGGGTTTTAAGTCACCAACAGGCTGTACAATGCTTGAAACAAGTTTGAGGGTTTGAAGGGCTTTCTGTGCCTCACTGAGTCACTGAATTGTTTGGCATTCTTCAACACCTTTCTTAGATTTCTCAAGATCTATCCTCCACAAAATATTGTCTTCATACATGTCCCTTGGCTCCCTCCATAGGGATTTCTTTGAAACTCATTCCTTTGTCTTCTAGAGCACTTGTAATGCTGACCACTCCTAACTAGGCATTGCCTTAGCTCACCTAGGGCTTGGTCAAACAAATAGATGCACACACACTCCAGGGCCCTACAGACACACACACACACACACACACACACACACACACACACACACACACACACACACACACACATATATATATATATATATATATATATATATATATATATAGGGTAGGGTCTGTACTACCAAATTCTAAAGAACCATGGTGTGGCCACAGTGGGAAATGGAGTTACAACCCTACATCTCCAAGTCTCTCCAAACTGGTAGCAAACTATCTAAAGCAAAGAAATGAAAAAAATAAACACTAAAACTTTAAATAATTAAACCTAGCACACACACATGAAATTCTAAACACACATAATAATGTCTCCTACAAAGATTCACCAAATTTCTCTCTATTCACATGCAATCAGTCCATAAAACAGTGACTATTACACACAATACTATGTTCAGACTGATTTTTCTATATAGTAGCCATACAATAACAATGCCAACCCCTGAATTAGGGTTTTTCAAGTCCTTTATAGTATTTTTCTTGGGATGTGGGTCTAGTTAGGGCTTTTTAGCCACTTAGCAAAGCTAGGCACTACAAAAAGAAAAGTTGCTTAGCAACTTTTGAGCAACTTTTTCTCTCACACTTCAAATGACCATTTGTAGGTCCTTCTAAGGCACACATGTTCTCATACCTTAACCAAACACCTGACCCTAGACTCCTACTAACATGGCAGATCAATGACCTCAAGATGACATCATGCCTTGAGTCATTGTGCCATCTACATCAAGAACCAATTGAACTTCTAGGTCCTAGCCTAGGCCTAGACACACACACTAAGGCAAGCTCTTATTTTAATTACATGCTTCATTTTTGAAGTTCAACACACACCAAAATGTGATGGTGGGAGCCCTTAGAAGGGTTCTCCTGCACCATAATCTCCCTTAGCACATACTAAGGCACTTTGGGGTTAAGAAGAGCCAGGTCAACTCCAGAATTCTTGAACTATCCTTCCTCTATCCAGGTGGCTTCAGATTCATGCCGATCCATCCATTTGATCAGATGCTCCATGTGAACTTGATGTCTAGTATTTTTCTTCACTTTGGATTCTAATATCTTCTCTACTTTGGCTAGCTTCTTCTTGGGCATTGCATTGGTGTCTATGTCTTGCAGCACCTTTGGTGGATCCATACCTTTCTGTTTGATGTCTCCTTTGAACATGACTAGGTCTACAACATTAAACACTGGTGAAGTGGCTAAGTCTGGTGGCAAGTCCACCTTATAGGTGTTCTCTCCATTTTTGGATAAAATATGACATGGGCCTACTCTCCTCATTTGTAGCTTGGTGGGCATGCCCTTCTGCATCCTTGCTTTGTTAAGATGGACCATGACATAGTCCCTAATCTAAAACTATACTTCTTTCCTCTTTTCATTCACTTTAGCTTTCAGTTTATGAGTAGACTCCATGATGATTTTCTTCACTTGCTCTTGAACCTCCTTGATGGTTTGAGTGAAATCTTTAGCTTGTCCACTCTTCATCTCCATAGAACCTAAATCCCTCAACTCACACACTCCTCTAGGGTGTCTTCCATATACAATCTCAAAAGGACTTCTTCCTGTGGTCCTGTTTACACTGTCATTATAAGCATATTCAACCTCAGATATAACAAGATCCCAAGTCTGCCCATACTCCTTTGTCAAACACCTTAGCAAGTTGCCAAGCACCCTGTTTATGACTTTAGTTTGACCATCAATTTGAGGATGGTATGCTTAATTGAAAGAGAGATTAGGTCCTAACCTTTTCCATAAGGTTTTCCATAAATGACCCATGAACTTTCTATCTCTATCAGACATAATACTCAGAGGGAGTCCATGAATCCTAACTATTTCTTTGAAGAAGAGATGTGCTACATAGCTTGCATCATGAGTAGTTCTACATGGAATGAAATGACTCATTTTATAGAACCTATCTACTACAACATAGATGCTATCCATACCTAATTTAGTTTTAGGGAGTTCAACCACAAAGTCCATGCTCACACACTCCCAAGGCCTATTTGGAATTGGAAAAGGTTGATAGAGTCCTGCATTGCTTGAACCTCCTTTAGCTCTTTGACACACTCCACATTGATCTACATATCTTCTCACATCCCTTGCTAGCTTAGGCCAAAAATTGTATCTTTGCACCAACTCCAATGTCTTATTTATGCCAAAATGTCTACTTAGATTGCCATTATGCTTCTCTTGAATCATATTTTCCCTCATGGATCCTCTAGGTACACATAGTTGATTGCCTTTGAACAAAAATCTATTTTGAAGGGTATAATCTACAAACTCACCATGGAAATGGTTCTCAAACTCTTGGAACACCTTGTAGGCTTGTGAGAAGTCTTCATCCTCCTCATATAAGTCTTTGAAACCTACTATTCCAATGCTTTGCAGTTGTAATTCTTGGAAAGTCAAAAGCCTTCTGCTCAAGGCATCTGCTACCTTGTTGAGCTGCCCCTTCTTGTGTTTGATTTTGAAGGTAAAGGATTGGAGATACTCCATCCACTTCAAATGCCTATTGCTAATCTTTTCTTGAGTATTTATATAGCTCAAGGCCTGATTATCAGTAAATACAACAAATTCTTTTGGCAAGAGGTAATGCCTCCACTTCTTGAGGGATTGTACTAATGCATACAATTCTAAGTCATAAGCTGAATAATTTTTCTTTGCCTCATTGAGTTTCTCTCTAAACAATACCACAAGCCTTCCTTCTTGGCTCAATACACCCCCTACTACTACATCACTTACATCACATTCAATTGTGATCAAATTATCAAAAGTAGGTAAGAGTAAGATAGGTTTGGTAGCTACCTCTTGCTTCAATGTTTGAAATTCTTTCTTAGCTGCCTCAGTCCATTAGAACTTGGTTTTAAGTCCTCCCTTGATGGTGTCTAGCACTGGTGCACAAATCCCACTGAAGTTTCTTACAAAATTTCTATAAAATTGGGCTAACCCATGAAAAATTCTAACTTCAGTCCCTATTTTAGGGGTAGGCCAATTCAAGATTGCCTCCACCTTACTTAGGTCCATTTTCAAAGTACCCTTGGACACCACAAATCCTAAGTAAACCAACTCTTTCTACATGAATTCACACTTTTCTAGGTTGATAGCTAATTTCTCTTCATGGAGTCTCTTCATGACCAACCTCAAATGCTCAAGGTGTTCTGCTTTGGTTTTGCTATAGATGAGTATATCATCTAGATATACCACTACAAATATGCCTATGAAGTCCTTCAAGACCTCATTCATCAACCTCATGAAGGTGCTTGGGGCATTGGTAAGCCCAAATGGCATTACAAGCCATTCATACAATCCATCTGTGGTTTTAAAAGTGGTCTTCCACTCATCACCCTCCTTGATTCTAATTTTTTGATAACCACTTTTTAGATCCAACTTAGTGAAATACATAGCACCTCCTAAGCAGTCCATCAAATCTTCTATTCTTGGAATTGGGAACCTGTACCTGATAGTGATCCTATTAATGGCCCTTGAATCTATGCAAAGTCTCTATTTTCCTCCTTTCTTGGATGCTAAGACCACTAGGACTACACATGGACTAATGGTCTTCTTGATCAACCCTTGATCCAATAATTCTTGCACTTGTCTTGCCACTTCCTTATTCTGGTTAGGGGTAGGCTTGTAGGCTGCTTTGTGAGGTAGAGATGCACCGGGTACAAATTTTATTTGGTGACTTATGGTCCTTCTTGGAGGTAGTGTTGTAGGGGTTCCATCACTCACAATGTCTCTAAATTCCTCTAACATTTGTTGCACTTCCAATGGTGTTTCTGCCTACAACTTCTTGTCATCCTCCTTTGTCTTCACCATGATAGCACATCCTATTACCTCCTCATCATTTAGTGCATGTAGGAACTCCTTACCACTACTAAGCAACACACTAGGTATTGTAGAAGTACCTTCTTCATTCTCTATTATGGACTAAATCTTGAATGTTCTTCCATCTTTCTTGAAAGAAATGGAGTTCTCTTCTCCATCATAGATCACCTTCCTATCAAATTTCCAGGGTCTTCCCAATAAGAGATGGCATGCATCCATGGGTAGGACATCACAAAGCACTTTGTCCTTATAGCCTCCAATTGAAAACTCCAACCATGTCTGCTCATTTACTAGCACACTCTACTCCTGATTCAACCAAGTCACCTTGTAGGGGTTTGCATGGGGAACCTTTGTGAGTTTGAGCTTCTTTGATGCTTCCTCTTCTATGATGTTATTAATGGACCCTGAATCCACTATAACTTTTCAAACATTTCCTTGTATCTTGCATCTGACTCTAAAAAGAGCTCTCCTCTACTTGGGTTCACCTTGGTTAGGTTGCCTTATGAGTACTCTTCTAGACATTAAGTTTTCACTGATTTTTTATTCTAGTTTTCTAACCTCATTGGTACATGAGCTAATGCTATCTTCTTGGGTATAGGCTATCCTCTTTTCATTTCTTGAGTTTGATGGCTTGTCAGGACACCTATAAGCAGGGTGCCCAAGCTACCCACATTGATAACATTTCATTGTGGCAAAGTAGGAGCTGCTTCTTCCTACACCTCTTCCTCTACCAAAAGATCCTCTTGTACTAATTTCTGAACTTTGTTCCAAAAGTCTGCTCTCCCCTTGGCTTCTTGATTCACCACCTCTTCCACTAGAACCTCCTCTTTGACCCCCTCTAGAGTCTCTACCTCTGCCTCTATTCTTTGAGTTAGGTTCCTACATCCTTCTTTGCTTATCTTCAAGTTTTTGTGCCATATGTTGACACCCAAGAACTATGGTGGGAGTGAAAAAACTCATCTCCTCTGCTATGCTCCATTTCAGACCACTTAGGTACCTTGCCACCTTGATGCTCTCCTCCTCCTTAACTTTAGATCTCAAGCTCAACTTGTGAAACTCTTCAGTGTAGGTGGCTACATCCATCTCCTTCTGTCTGAAATTCAATCTCCTCCTATGCTACTGGATCTCATAATCTGCAGGTAAGTATGCTTCCCTCACTTATTTGACCATTTCTTTCCAATTGGAGATTGGGTTATTTCCCTCTTTCACCCTTTCTTCTTGCAGGTAGTTCCACCAGGTTAGAGCTTGACCTCTCAACCTAGATTTGGCCACTTTGTCCTTTTGTGCCTCTGAGATCTCTTCACATTTGAAGTGATTCTCCATGCCTTCAATCCATTGCATCACAAACTCTATATCCATCCTACTGGTAAGTAATGGGACACCTTCAAGTGCCTTGCCAGTGATAGCCTTCAAAGATTTTAGAAATTTCTCATCTTGGGTTGGAGGATCAGGTGTGGGCACATCATCATCAATGGTCTTCTCTTTCTCTTTACCATCCTACTCCTCCATCCTATCTTTCACCTTATTTACCTTTTCTTGGACATCATCCAAGAGTTGTTCCATTTTCATCAATCTTTCTTGTAGGAGTCTATTAGCTTCCTCCTAATCTTCCACATTCTTAGCAAGCTCTACATTATTCACCATTTTTTTCTTGTGTGATGATCTAATTGACTCTTCTACATGTTGAAACATCCACTATCCACTTCCCAAGCCTTAAGAGGCTCTGATACCAATCTAATGGAGAGGTTAGGATAGACTAGCTAGTCTATGCCTCTGACCCTCAACTAGGATCCTAGTGTTCTCCTAAAAACCTACTAAGCTATATAGGACTTCCCTCTTCTCAAGGATCCCTTGACCTAGCCTAACCTGACCACCAAGTATAGATTCACCTACTTGCAATTTTTCAAGTACTTCTTCCTAGCACCATCCCTTACATAGGCTTATAAGGGTCTTTTAGGGTTCAGTTACCTTCCCAAGCTCTGACAGAGAAATTGATGAGTTCCAAGGTGTTTTTGGGACATTTTAATCATCTCGAAGGCATTAGTGAGGTTGGGTTACAACCCAATTTAATACTTCCTTCCCAAAATAGGGCTACAAGGAAGAGGCCTAATTAGGCCTCCTTCCGAGTTTATAAGGTTTTTGACACCTTCCCTTCACAGTACCAAGGCTAGAGTTCTTAGCTAACCCCCACTCATTTGCATATCCCTCTAGGATTTTTTGGGTTTTAAGTCACCAAGAGGCTGTACAACCCTTGAACCAAGTTTGAGGGTTTTAAGGGCTTTTTGGGCCTCACTAAGTCACTGAAATATTTGGCTTTCCTCAGCACCCTTCTTGGATTTCTCAAGCTCTCTCCTCCACATCATATTTCCTTCATACATTTCCCTTGGCTCCCTCTAAAGGGCTTGCTTTTAAACTCATTCCTCTATCTTCTAGAGCACTTGTAATGTTGACCGCTCCTAACTGGGCATTGCCTTAGCTTGCCTAGGGCTTGGTCAAACAAATAGATGCACACACACTCCAAGGCCTTGCAGACATATATATATAGGGCAAGGTCTCTACTACCAAATTCCAAAGAACCATGGTGTGGCCATAGTGGGAAATGGAGTTACAACCCTACATCTCCAAGTCTCTCCAAACTGGTAGCAGACTATCTAAAGCAAAGAAATGAATAAAATAAACACTAAAACTTGAAAGAATTAAACCTAGCACACACACATGAAATTCTAAACACACATAATAATGTCTCTTGCAAAGATTCACCAAATTTCTCTCTATTCACATGCAATCAGTCCATAAAATAGTGACTATTACACACAATACTATGTTTAGACTGATTTTTCTGTATAGTAGCCATACAATAACAATGCCAACCCCTAAATTAGGGTTTTTCAAGTCCTTTATAGTATTTTTCTTGGGATGTGGGTCTAGTTAGGGCTTTTTAGCCACTTAACAAAGCTAGGCACTACAAAAAGAAAAGTTGCTTAGCAACTTTTGAGCAACTTTTGCTCTCACACTTCAAATGACCATTTGTAGGTCCTTCTAAGGCACACATGTTCTCATACCTTAACCAAACACCTGACCCTAGACTCCTACTAACATGGTAGATCAATGACCTCAACATGACATCATGCCTTGAGTCATTGTGCCATTTACATCAAGAACCAATTGAACTTCTAGGTCCTAGCCTAGGCCTAGACACACACACACTAAGCCAAGCTCTTATTTTAATTACATGCTTCATTTTTGAAGTTCAACACACACCAAAATGTGATGGTGGGAGCCCTTAGAAGGGTTCTCCTGCACCATAATCTCCCTTAGCACATACTAAGGTAGTTTGGGGTGAAGAAGAGCCAGGTCAACTCCAGACTTCTTGAACTATCCTTCCTCTATCTAGGTGGCTTTAGATTCAGGCTAATCCATCCATTTGATCAGATGCTCCATGTGAACTTGATGTCTAGTAGTTTTCTTCACTTTGGATTCTAATATCTTCTCTACTTTGGCTGGCTTCTTCTTGGGCATTGCATTGGTGTCTATGTCTTGCAGCACCTTTGGTGGATCCATACCTTTCTGTTTGATGTCTCCTTTGAACATGACTACGTCTACAACATTAAACATTGGCGAAGTGGCTAAGTCTGATGGCAAGTCCACCTTATAGGTGTTCTCTCCATATTTGGATAAAATATAACATGGGCCTACACTCCTCATTTGTAGCTTGGTGGGTATGCCCTTCTGCATCCTTGCTTTGTTAAGATGGACCATGACATAGTCCCTAATCTGAAACTATACTTCTTTCCTCTTTTCATCCACTTTAGCTTTCATTTTATGAGTAGACTCCATCATGGTTTTCTTCACTTGCTCTTGTACCTCCTTGATGGTTTGAGTGAAATCTTTAGCTTGTCCAGTCTTCATCTCCATAGAACCTAAATCCCTCAACTCACACACTCCTCTAGGGTGTCTTCCATATACAATCTCAAAAGGACTTCTTCCTATGGTCCTATTTACACTGTCATTATAAGCATATTCAACCTCAGATATAACAAGATCCCAAGTCTACCCATACTCCTTTGTCAAACACCTTAGCAAGTTGCCAAGCACCCTGTTTATGACTTTAGTTTGACCATCAATTTGAGGATGGTATGCTTAATTGAAAGAGAGATTAGGTCCTAACCTTTTCCATAAGGTTTTCCATAAATGACCCATGAACTTTCTATCTCTATCAGACACAATACTCAGAGGGAGTCCATGAACCCTAACTATTTCTTTGAAGAAGAGATGTGCTACATAGCTTGCATCATGAGTAGTTCTACATGGAATGAAATGACTCATTTTATAGAACCTATCTACTACAACATAGATGCTATTCATACCTAATTTAGTTTTAGGGAGTTCAACCACAAAGTCCATGCTCACACACTCCCAAGGCCTATTTGGAATTGGCAAAGGTTGATAGAGTCCTGCATTGCTTGAACCTCCTTTAGCTCTTTGACACACTCCACATTGATCTACATATCTTCTCACATCCCTTGCTAGCTTAGGCCAAAAATTGTATCTTTGCACCAACTCCAATGTCTTATTTATGCCAAAATGTCCACTTAGACTGCCATTATGCTTCTCTTGAATCATATTTTCCCTCATGGATCCTCTAGGTACACATGGTTGATTGCCTTTGAACAAAAATCTATTTTGAAGGGTATAATCTACAAACTCACCATGGAAATGGTTCTCAAACTCTTGGAACACCTTGTAGGCTTGTGAGAAGTCTTCATCCTCTTCATATAAGTCTTTGAAACCTACTATTCCAATGCTTTGCAGTTGTACTTCTTGGACAGTCAAAAGCTTTCTACTCAAGGCATCTGCTACCTTATTGAGCTACCCCTTCTTGTGTTTGATTGTGAAGGTAAAGGATTGGAGATACTCCATCCACTTCAAATGCCTATTGCTAATCTTTTCTTGAATATTTATATAGCTCAAGGCCTGATTATCAGTAAATACAACAAATTCTTTTGGCAAGAGGTAATGCCTCCACTTCTTGAGGGATTGTACTAATGCATACAATTCTAAGTCATAAGCTCAATACTTTTTCTTTGCCTCATTGAGTTTCTCTCTGAAGAATATCATCGGCCTTCCTTCTTGGCTCAATACACCCCCTACTCGTACATCACTTACATCACATTCAATTGTGAACAAATTATCAAAAGTAGGTAAGAGTAACATAGGTTTGGTAGCTACCTCTTGCTTCAATGTTTGAAATGCTTTCTTAGCTACCTCAGTCCATTTGAACTTGGTTTTAAGTCCTCCCTTGATGGTGTCTAGCACTGGTGCACAAATCCCACTGAAGTTTCTTACAAAATTTCTATAAAATTGGGCTAACCCATGAAAACTTCTAACTTCAATCCCTATTTTAGGGGCAGGCCAATTCAAGATTGCCTCCACCTTACTTAGGTCCATTTTCAAAGTACCCTTGGACACCACAAATCCTAAGTAAACCAACTCTTTCTACATGAACTCACACTTTTCTAGGTCGATAGCTAATTTCTCTTCATGGAGTCTCTTCATGACCAACCTCAAATGCTCAAGGTGTTCTGCTTTGGTTTTGCTATAGATGAGTATATCATCTAGATATACCACTACAAATATGCCTATGAAGTCCTTCAAGACCTCATTCATCAACCTCATGAAGGTGCTTGGGGCATTGGTAAGCCCAAATGGAATTACAAGACATTCATACAATCCATCTGTGGTTTTAAAAGTGGTCTTCCTCTCATCACCCTCCTTGATTCTAACTTTTTGATAACCACTTTTTAGATCCAACTTAGTGAAATACATAGCACCTCCTAAGCAATCCATCAAATTTTCTATTCTTGGAATCGGGAACCTATACCTGATAGTGATCCTATTGATGGCCCTTGAATCTATGCAAAGTCTCCATTTTCCTCCTTTCTTGGATGCTAAGACCACTAGGACTACACATGGACTAATGTTCTTCTTGATCAACCCTTGATCCAATAATTCTTGCACTTGTCTTGCCACTTCCTTATTCTGGTTAGGGGTAGGCTTGTAGGCTGCTTTGTGAGGTAGAGATGCACCGGGTACAAATTTTATTTGGTGACTTATGGTCCTTCTTGGAGGTAGTGTTGTAGGGGTTCCATCACTCACAATGTCTCTAAATTCCTCTAACATTTGTTGCACTTCAAATGGTGTTTCTGCCCACAACTTCTTGTCATCCTCCTTTGTCTTCACCATGATAGCACATCCTATTGCCTCCTCATCATGTAGTGCATGTAGGAACTCCTTACCACTACTAAGCAACACACTAGGTGTTTTAGAATTACCTTCTTCCTTCTCTATTATGGACTAAATCTTGAATGTTCTTCCATCTTTCTTGAAAGAAATGGAGTTCTCTTCTCCATCATAGATCACCTTCCTATCAAATTTCTAGGGTCTTCCCAATAAGAAATGGCATGCATCCATGGGTAGGACATCACAAAGCACTTTGTCCTTATAGCCTCCAATTGAAAACTCCAACCATGTTTGCTCATTTACTAGCACACTCTGCTCGTAATTCAACCAAGTCACCTTGTAGGGGTTTGCATGGGGAACCTTTGTGAGTTTGAGCTTCTTTGATGCTTCCTCTTCTATGATGTTATCAATGGACCCTGAATCCACTATAACTTTTCAAACTTTGCCTTGTATCTTGCATCTGACTCTAAAAATATCTCTCCTCTACTTGGGTACACGTTGGTTAGGTTGCCTTATGAGTACTCTTCTAAACATTAAGTTTTCACCAATTTTTTATTCTAGTTTTCTAACCTCATTGGTACATGAACTATTTGGATTTCTTCAGCACCCTTCTTGGATTGCTCAAGCTCTCTCCTCCACATCATATTGCCTTCATACATGTCCCTTGGCTCCCTCTAAAGGGCTTGCTTTTAAACTCATTCCTCTATCTTCTAGAGCACTTGTAATGCTGACCACTCCTAACTAGGCATTGCCTTAGCTTGCCTAGGGCTTGGTCAAACAAATAGATGCACACACACTCCAAGGCCCTATAGACATATATATATATATAGGGTAGGGTCTATACTACCAAATTCCAAAGAACCATGGTGTGGCCACAGTGGGAAATGGAGTTACAACCCTACATCTTCAAGTCTCTCCAAACTGGTAGCAGACTATCTAAAGCAAAGAAATGAACAAAATAAACACTAAAACTTGAAAGAATTAAACCTAGAACACACACATGAAAGTCTAAACACACATAAAAATGTCTCCTTCAAAGATTCACCAAAGTTCACTCTATTCACATGCAATCAGTCCATAAAATAGTGACTGTTACACACAATACTATGTTCAGACTAGTTTTTGCGTACAGTAGCCATACAATAACAATGCCAACCCTTGAATTAGGGTTTTTCAAGTCCTTTATATTATTTTTCTTGGGGTTTGGGTTTGGTTAGGGCTTTTTAGCCACTTAGCAAAGTGAGGCACTGCAAAAAGAATAGTTGCTAGCAAGTTTTGAGCAACTTTTTGTTGCTCGAGCAGCTTTTGCTCTCACACTTCAAATGACCATTTGTAGGTCCTTCTAAGGAACACATGTGCTCATACCTTAAACAAAAACTTTACCCTAGACTCCTACTAACATGGTAGATCAATGACCTTAGAATGACATCATGCCTTGAGTCATTGTGCCATTTACATCAAGAACCAACTGAACTTCTAGGTCCTAGCCAAGGCCTAGACACACACACTGAGCCAAGCTCTTATTTTAATTACATGATTCATTTATAAATTTCAACACACACCAAAATGTGATGGTGGGATCCCTTATAAGGGTGCTCCTACACTAGTTGCATCATTCAATCTTCTTGAATCAAGTCATTCTCTAGTTGCCTTCATCTTGCTCTCTTGCTTCACCCAAGGTTAATGGTGGAAACTAGAGCTTCCTCACACAAGAAATCTGGAGAAGCACCCATTACCTTGCCATTTTCTTCTCACATGGGTCTAACCTTTGAGAAAATCTATAATTCAGGTCTTTATGAAGATGATTGTCTCAACAATCTTTGATTAAAAACTAGTTACATACGCCCTCCTCCATCAACCCATGGAGGTAATCAACAAAATCCACATCAATCTATCCCAGGGAGTCCTAAAACTCCTAACATGTCTCATGGAGGGATGAACCATGGGTCCTAAGGACATCACTCTCAACATGGTGCAGATCAAGAACCCACACCTTCTGAAATTGCTCGATATCAAAATGACGATGAATTCAAGAAAATGATGAGGCATTTCTTGAAGGAAGATAAAGAGATATATTTCCTAGAGTTAGCTCACCAAGGAACTAAACTTCCTCCCAACTTTAATGTTGAAGATATCACTATGCATGAGGAAGAAACCCTTATCAAAACTATGATGAAATAGATGCATGCCATGCAAGTCAAGCTCAACAAAATAGAGAAAGAAAAGGAACCTAAGGAGTTCTCCATGGAGGCTCTATTCCCTTTTCCATTTGATAAGGACTTGTACATGCCACCATTCCCAAAAAGAGTGGAAATGCCTAAATATGATAAGTACGATGGAAACTTTGATCCTCAAGATCATGTCAGAGAATTCTATACTCAATCTATGGAGTTCATGCATGAACCAACCTACTTAATGCATCTCTTCCCTTGATCTTTGGGAGGAGAAACCTTTCATTGGTTCTCTAGGATGCCTCCAACAATCAAAACCTTTGAGGAGTTAATCAAACTATTCTATCAACAATACTCCTACAATATCTAGCATCTGGTCACCATGATCAACATTTGCAATCTGAAACAATATCCAGGAGAACCATTCCTGAATTTTCTCAAAAGATGGAGGAAGAAATTTTCTCTATATGCTAGACCCATTCCAGAAATTGAGATACTAGAAATCTTCATCAGCAATCTTGTTCAAGAAATCAATTATCCTTTACAAATGCAAAATCATACATCCTTTGATAAGATGGTAGATAATGTGATTAAAATTGAGAATGTACTTGTGAAAAAAGGAGACATCACACTTCAAAAGGACAAGTATGAATCTGGATCTAATTCTAAGGACAAGAACAAAAATTGGAACAAGAACAAAGGCATCATCATGCATGGCATTGTTGATACTATCCATGCCCCATCTAAGGCACCCACTTTCAATCTCACTATTGGCACCCAAGCCATAAAAGCTTCCAAAACAAAAAAAACAATCCAACAAAAAGTCATCTGATTATAAACCTTAGGCTACAGATCCTAAATGCAAGTTTACTCCCCTTGGAGAGTCCTTGGAATCTGCTATGAAAACTTTGTTGGCTAACAACATCATTTCTTTTCCCGAGATCCGATAATTTGATCCTGAACCTAAACCAAAAAGGTGGAAAGAGAATGATTTCTGTGATTCCATCGCAGTAAGGGTCATAAAACCAATAACTTTTTACGGTTGAAACATACCATACAAGACAAAATTAATAATGGAGAAATCATGATTGATAATCATATAAGAAATAATGACCATAAAACATTCACTAAGCCATTTCTAAAACATGGTAAAGAAGATTCATCTTCTCAGCCTAATATGGGTGCTAAAGTCAATTATGCCTACTATGGAAACAATGCTATCATAAATATGGTTGAACCATGCCTATCTAAGCATTTCAATGTCATCACAATTATAAGAAGAGATAGAGATAATCAATTAGAAAATGTAGTTACTCGATCACAAGCTTAGGTACATCTAAAAGGACAAATCCCCGATTCATCTAATGTCCCTAAGATGCCTTTTAATCTTTCATCTACTTCTAAATAGAAGGCTACTTCTAAAGCTTCAAATCCTAAAGACACAAGACCAACATCGTATAGTATTGTCCAACAACTCCAGCATACCAATGCGAAAATATCAATATTTGAGTTGCTTCAAATATCTCCAACTCATAGAGCCATTCTAGACAAAGCTCTGCTCAGATCCAATGTTCCTAACAACCTTGATTTAGATAGATTCTAGACTATGGTTGGTCATCTAACATCACCTCAGTATATCTCCTTTTTAGAGGAAGATGATAACTCCTTAAGTCATTCACATAACCAACCCTTTCACATTGAAGTCTTGATCCAAAACCATCATGTCAAACGTGTGTTGATAGATGGGGGTGTTGGACTAAACATTTTTTCTTACAACTTGATCACACAACTGGGATTTTCAGAAATTGCCATTGATCCTAAAAAGAAGATAGCTATCAAATCATATGATGAGCAAGAAAGATCTTCCAAAGGAACAATTATCTTACCTATCAGAACATGTCCAGTAATCAAAGATATCACATGTCAAGTTCTTGATCTACTTTTGGCTTACAACATCCTTCTAGGGAGACCCCAAATACATGAGATGAGAGCTATTCCTTCTACATACCATCAGTGTTTGAAATTTCCTTATGAAGGAGTAGAGCTAACAATTCTAGCTGACATATCTAAAACTTGCAATGCATTGAAAGAAAGTGCTAACAAACTTGTTCCTAATAATAGATAATCTTCTACAAAGCAAATAGAAATGGTGTCCACATCCAAGATGGAAGACATTGCAAAAGAAGTCACAATCAAAGAAAATGGTATGGGAGAATATACTATAGAGCCAGTCCTATCTTTGACATCTCTCCCCATCTCACCTAAATCTTATGGACAGTCTCTAAAATAGTCCAAATCAGAATCTAAAGAACCTCTTGAGACATATAAGGGAAATTTTGTTGCAGAACAAGTGTCCAAACAAGAGTTTGAAGAAGATGAAGTTGTGCTTGCATGGCTATATAAAGATGAACCTGAATCCCAAATTGTTCAAGCATGTGACTCTAAAACACTGAAGATCCCTTCCAAGTCATATGGCCCAAGGGATAGACTGGTAGCTAAAATGGGATATCTAGGTAAAGGAGTGTGAGGAAAAGGTCTCGTAGCACCTATTTCACATACTAGTAGACCAAACAAAGATACTACTGGTCTAGGCTATAAAAAGAAACCCTTCTATCTCAAGGGTAACTTCTCTCATGTAATAGAACAAATCACACTAGAAGAGGCCCATATCCAAGAGGAAGATAACAAACAATCAGATAGTGATTTAGATAGCTCAAAACTCATTTCTTATGAGTGATTATCTAAAGAAATCCTAGACCTCCTTAAAGTTGAAGATGATCCAATCAAAAGAATCATTGTAGTAGAAGCACAAGAACCTACTACTCAACAAGAGGAAGGTAAAAATATCACCATAGCTAAACATTTGGGTCTTTCCAGTGATTCTAAAATAGACTCTCATGAGTATGAATTTAAATCTGAATCTGAAGGGAATCCTACTTGGGGAATCCGTCCTGACTTTACACATGTTTTAGATTTCATAGAGGTCCTGAATCAAAAGATGAATCAAATGACTATGAATGGGGAGCCATTCCTCAAGAAGATGAGCTTATCATAGAGAAACATGTAGATGTCATTCATTGATATGCACCTACACCCGATGTAAGTCTAGGGAAAAATAACAAACTTGACAAGTCTGATCCACTTATTCCCGAGGTGGAATCCAATAATGATGTTGAAACTCTTAATGAACTAACCATCTCAAGTCATAGTATCACCTTTGATTTCATGAGTCAGATCATTGCCAATGATACCAATACCATGTGTGTTAATATGCTTAGCCAATCTTTTCCCGAACTTACTATCCAACACCCCAAGCTTATCGACCAAATGTCTAAAGATCCAAACTGAGACATCTATACTTTCATATTGGACTATGCCCTTGCATGCTATCTCAATGCCATTGAACCTATGACAACTTCCATCAGTGAGCCTAGCATTATCATGATGGAGTTAGATATCAAATATCTTAGTCAAAAGAATAAAAGAAAAAAGAAAAGGAGTTCTGAGGGTGAAAACCACTTTGTGGCAGTCTCAGAAGCTAAAATAGTAAAAATAAAAGATGTATCCAAAGGTGAAAACCTCTCTAAGGTGCCTAAGGATGAGATATTTGATGTCCTACCAAGTCATTTATAGGACAGATCTCTAGTTCTAATTGAGCCCACTCAATTTATCAACTTGGGAACAATAGAAGAACCATAGTTGATCCATGTAGCACAATCCTTATTAGAAGAAGAAAAGAAAAAAATTACTATATTCTTAACAGAGAAGAAGATCAACTTTGCATGGAAATATTTAGATATGCCAAGATTGGATCCTGATCTTATAATGTACCATCTCTCTATAGCTCTAGGAGTGAAACCTGTCAAAAAAAAATTGAGAAAGATGCATCCACATGTTGCACTCTTAGTCAAAGATGAACTTGAAAAATTACTAAAGGCCAGATTCATCTATGTTATTGACTATGTTGAATGGATCTCAAATATTGTACCTATTTCTAAACTAGATAGATCTATTAGAGTATGCATGGATTTTAGAGATGTGAACAAGGCATGCCCTAAGGATGATTTTCCACTACCTAACATTGACATGATAGTGGACATGACTGCAGGTTTCAAGATGTATTCCTTAATGGATGGTTTCTCTGGATATAATCAAATAAAAATTTCTCCAAAGGATCAAGAGAAAACTACTTTCACATGTGCATGGGGTACCTTCTATTGGAATGTCATGCCATTTGGGCTTAAAAATGTAGGTGCAACATATCAGAGAGCTATGACATCTATTTTTCATGACATGATGCATCAAACTATGGAGGATTATGTTGATGATACTTTGGAAAAATCTATGATAAGATCTGAACATCTAAATGATTTGAGCAAGATACTAGATAGAATGGAGAAGTTTAGTCTCAGACTAAATCCTAAGTGTTCTTTTGGTGTCACTTTTGGAAAGCTCTTAGGCTACATTGTTTCAAAGAAAGGCATTGAAGTTGATCTAGCTAAAGTCAAGGCTATAATGGAGATGCAACCTCCCAAGAATATCAGTCAAATGAGAACATTACAAGGGAGGGTACAATCTATCAGATGTTTCATCTCTCAACTAGCTAACATATCACATCCTTTTACAAAAACATTATATAAAGGTGAGACTTTTGCATGGAACAAGGAATGTGAAAAGAACTTTAATCATATCAAGAAATATCTATCAAATCCTCCTATTTTGATGCCTCCTATACAAGGAAAGAAATTGATCTTATATGTCTCCACCATAGATACATCATTGGGGGCATTGCTAGCATAACATGATGAGAACAAGAAGGAAAGAGCTATATACTATATCAGTAGAGCATTGGTAGCATATGAGAAAAACTATTCAATAATTGAGAAACCTTGTCTAGCTATGATATTTGCATCATAGAAACTAAGACACTACATGTTAGCTCATACCACTCATTTGGTAGCTAAGATTGATCTGCTAAAGTACCTACTAAGCAAAGCTTCCCTCACAGGTAGATTAGCTAAATGGGTAATGCTATTAAGTGAATTTGACATTAAATATGTTGAAATAAAAGTTATCAAGGGCCAAGTTATTGTTGATCAATTGGCTGATGCACCATTATTTAATGACACACCAATACAAATAGAATTCCTAGATTCCTCTATCATGAATCTTTCTTCTAGAGCATGGAAGCTATTCCTTAACAGCTCCTATACACAGAATGGATCTGGAGCAGGCATATTGTTCATCACACCTCAAGGATAATCAATCCCTAAAGCATTTAGAATCAAGTTTCCTTGCACAAAAAATATTGATGAACATGAAGCTCTTCTTAATGGCATGAAAATAGCAATTGAGTGGAGAGTGATAGAACTGCACATTCATGGAGACTCACAACTTGTAATACACCAAGTCAATTATGTGTATCAAATGAAAGATGGAAATTTGATCCCATACAAGAGAATGGTAGATGATCTAGAGAAATATTTCATGTCTATCACCTTTGAAAAAATTCCTAGAATAGAGAACAAATCTGTTGATGCTATGGCAACACTATCTACTTTATTACAGTAGCTCGAATATGAGGTACGCTACAAGTTCCTAGTGGAAGCACTATCTTATCCTGCATATGATTCCCTTGATACCCGCTTGATCTACACTATTGTTGGTCATGATTTATCTTGATATAAAAATCTTTTCTCCTATCTCCAAGACCAAATCATTCATGAATCCTTTAACTGCCATGAGAAATGATACCTTATCTGTAATGTGTCCTGGTATGTCATCATTGGTAACAATCTGTACAAACAAGGTCTAGATGGTACACTCCTTAGGTGTCTAGAACATGATGAATCTCAATGCGCATTAGAGGAAGTCCATGATGGAATATGTGGGTCACACTCGAATGGTTTAACACTAGCTCAAAAACTTATTAGGGATGGGTACTATTGGCCTAAAATGGAAAAAGAGGCTATCAAGTATGCAAAGAATTGTCAAAAGTGTCAAGTCCATGGAAACTTGATTCATGCACCAGGGAGAGATCTAATTCCCTTTACTACACAATGGCCTTTTCAAAAATGGGCATTTGATCTTATAGGATCCATACATCCTCCTTCTTCTAATGGACATACCCATATTATTACTGCTACAGACTATTTTACAAAATGGGTAAAAGCAGTTCCTCTAACTCAAGCAGCCAGCAATAAAATTTCTATCTCAGAATATATCAGAAAAGAATGTATAGAGGATACAACAATAAAGTTAGACATAGAGAATTTCAAGTTGGCGATCTAGTCTTGAGAGAGAATCCTAATAATTAATCACATAGAGAGCGCAAGGGGAAGTTTGAACCCAACTAGCTGGGTCCCTTTGTAATCATTGCTACTTTTGGGTCTAGTGCCTATCTATTAGGAATGAATGCTAAATGTTTGGCAGCCATTCTATATCAGTTGTTGTTGCATTCATGACTATGATTGTCATTGATGTGAACACAGTGATCTTCTAGAGACTTGTAGAGAAGCCGACAGAGTTTGAATTAGCACACATGGGTTATTGTAGTTGGAGCTATGTGATGTTGAGGATATACTCTTTGATATGTTATATGTCTATGGTTAATAGTGCAGATAGTAATTCTTTTATTCATGGAAGTAGTATTCAGGTAGTGTTCCTGAGTAGTGGTTGGTGGAAATCAGATGATATCTCCTAATTGGGATGGAATTTGGTTTTGTGCAGTTAAAGGGAAGTTGAAGACATATTGATAGTGACATGGATGACATTGCAAACTTCACAGTCACACGAATGAAGATTTATTGTATTTGGAAGCTGACAATTTTGTGTAATTTTGATGTAGCATGTGGAAACTTTTATTTTTTAATTGTATGCCGAATCATTTGTAATTATTTGAGTGTGGTATAAAAGAAGGAATGTGTTTCCTTTTTGTATGGAGAAGAGGATAGTAGTGTATGAATATGAAGTGAAGAAAAGAGCTAAATATGAAAGCAAATTGTTAAGGAAGACATGCGAAGTACATAGATTTGAAATTGAGATCTGGTGTAACAGTGAGTGTGGTTTGGCACAGTCAGAGAAGAGGTAACATATTATTCTATTGAGTAATAAAAAGAATATTTGGATAGTGTCTTTAGTGATCTTACCCTGAAGCTATTTGGGTAGTGGGTCCTTCTGTCTTCCATAACTCTTAACAGGGTTAGAATCTTTTAACAGGGATTCAAAATCTCCTAACAGGGATTCATATGTACTGAATGTATTTCATAAGACTCCTAATAGAGTCCATCCTTTCACAAGGAATATTCATATTAGTGCATCTTTTTTGGGCATCATTCCCACTGGGGTTTACTCTTTGATCAAGAGGTTCCCTAGTCAACATATCTTGTGTCATTGTGTTATTGTGTATGAATATCTTTCTATGGTTGGTAATTATATTGCTTACATAGTTTAATGGTATTGAAGTTGATAAAATTTATAATTATCTAATAACTAATTCACCCCCCCCCCCCCTCTTAGTTATCTTGGTGGACTTTACTTTCTAACAATTGGTATTAGAGTGGCAAGTCCTTGAAAAAGAAGTTTAACAGCTTAAGGAGATCCATGGCAAATTTCAGGAAAGAAAGCCCTAAGTTTGATGGAGTAAATTTTGACAGCTGGAAAGAAAAGATGAAGACACACCTACTATGTTTAGGACCAGGTTATTGGTTGATTAAAAAGAATGATAAGACTATCATTGAAGAGGAAAATATTGAAACATGTACTACTGATGAGAGAGATCTATTCATGTGTAACATACTTGCAAGAGAAGCACTTTTGACAGCCCTTCCGGAGAATGAGTACAGTCAGGTAAAATGTTTAAAGAAATCTCATGAAATTTGGAAAGCTTTACACTCTACTTTTGAAGGTGATGAACATGCAAAAAGAGTTAGATTAGATAATTGGATATGTGCATTTGAAGATATAAGAATGTTGGAAGATGAATCTGTTAGAAGCTATATTGGTAGAATGTCAAAAATTGTTACAGGTATAAAATCTTGTGGAGGAACAAAGATAGAGAATGAAGTGATATGGAAAATTCTGAGGAAATTGACTCCTATATTTAAGAAGACAACATAGATGATTGAACAAGTTATACCTTATACTACAAACTCTACAAGAGAGACTCTTCTTGAAAGATTGGAAGCAATAGAGATGAACCGGAGGTTATCAAGAGACTTACCTAGAATGGAGACAGCATTTAGTGCTCTTAGTTTTTGCCCTACTTTGTGAAGAAGCATTAGTGTGAGTGGAGATTATGCTGGCAGCAATAGATCTAGAAATGAAGAAGACAAGAAGATTGAAGAAGGTATTGCCTTGCTTGTGAAAAGAGAACCAGACGGTAAAAAAAATTTTAAATGTTGGACTTGTCAAGAATATGGTCATTTTGCATCTAAATGTCCTAAGAGAGTTAAAAAGTATAGAAACAATTTCAAACCTAGAAGATCTAAGGAATGTTATTATGCTAATGATGAAGATCTTGAAGCTAGTATAGAGAGAACCTTAAGTGAAAGTGATAATGAGAGTAATGATGACATAGGATTTGTAGCAATTAAAGAAGAAAATTTTGAAACTGATGTCAAGGAAGAAAAATCCTTAGTTTTTCAAGTTGAAAAGAAAGTTGATTGGATTATAGATAGTGGTTGTTCACATCATATGACTGGAGACATGAAAAATTTCATAAAGTTAAATGAATATGATGGAGGAGTTGTTAGAGTTGGAAACAATGCACCTTGTTTGATTAAAGGTATAGGATCTATTACTCTTGATGGAAAGACTAATACTGATGATGTTTATTTTGTGGATGGATTGAAACATAATCTTTTGAGTGTTGAAAAGTTAGTTGATAAAGGATATCAAGTTTGGTTTGCTGAGAAAACTTGTGTGATAAAGGATAAAGATGGAAATCTGATTGGAACTGGATCTAGAACCAGAGGTAATGTATTTCAGTTGAATCCTACTAAGATGACATGTTTGATAACTAAAATTGATGAAAATTAGTTATGTCATAGAAGGGTTTGTCAAATAAACTTTGACAACATTTTGAAAGTAAGTACTACACTTGCAATAAGAGATTTGCCTAAAATTATGAAGCCTACTAACATGATTTGCAAAGAATGTGTGATGGCTAAACATAAGAGAAGTTCTTTTCCCAGTAAGAAGTTTATATTTGTAGAAATGCTAGAAATTGTTCATACAGATTTGAGCAGTCCTACCAAGACTAGAGGATTATGTGGAGAAAGGTATTTTATGATTCTTGTTTATGATTTTACAAGAATGATGTGGATTGCATTTCTTAAAGAAAAATCTAAAGCATTTGATAAGTTTAATATTGTTAAGATAAAGTTGAGAATGAATCTAGAATGAAGATTAAATGTTTGAGATCTGATAGAGGTGGAGAATTTACTTCTAGAGAGTTTAACACCTTTTGTGAAGAAAATGGCATTAAGAGACAATTCTCAGCCTCTAGAACACCTGAACAAAATGGTATTGTAGAAAGAAGGAATAGATCAGTGATAGAAGGAACAAGAGCTATGTTATTTGAGAATGATTTGGCAAAGATATTCTGGAGAGAAGAAGTGAACATAACAATGTATACAATCAACAGAGTACAAATCAGAGTAGACATAGACAAGACACCTTATGAATTATGGTTTGGACATGCACCCTCAGTTAAGTATTTTAGAATTTTTGGAAGCAAATGTTATATAAAGAGAGATGATGATATTGGAAAGTTTGATCCTAGAAGTGATGAAGGTATATCTCTTGGATATTCTTTGAAAAGAAAAGCCTATAGATGTTACAATAAAAGAACTAAGACTATTGTTGAAAGCGCAAATGTTAAAGTTGATGAAAAGTTCAAAATTTAGGAAAGAATGTTTGATTATGAATCAGATGAAGAAGATCATCCTAAACCTAACACTGGATCTACTGAATTATTTTATGAAACTGATAGTGATTTGTTGAATGAAATCCATAGTGAAGTCATTGAAGAACCTACACCTAAAGTGAGATCTGAGATAGTGACACCTAGTAAGAGTTTATTAAGAAATCATCCTATTGGACAAATTATTGGAAGCATCAAAAGAGGAGTTCTAACTCAGAATAAGGTACAAGAACAGTTATGTTTGATTTCTCAAATTGAACCTAAAACTACTAGTGAAGCTTGTGAAGATGAAATTTGGACTAATTCTATGAAAGAAGAACTAGATCAGATTGAAAAGAACAAGACATGGGAATTGGTCCCTAGACCTAAAGACAAGAATGTTATTGAAGCTAAATGGGTATTTAGAAACAAGATGAATGAACAAGGAGAAGTAGTAAGAAACAAAGAAAGATTGGTATGTAAGGGATACTCACAATAAGAAGGAATTGACTATGAAGAAACCTTTGCACCTATTGCAAGAATTGAAGTAGTAAGAATGTTTTTGGCCTATGCAGCTTACAAGAAATTTAAAGTATATCAAATGGATGTGAAGTCAGCATTTTTGAATGGAGAATTGGAAGAAGTCTACATTGAGCAGCCTGAAGGTTTTCCTTTGACTCAAGAAGGAGACATGGTATGTAAACTGAAGAAAGCTTTATATGGACTAAAACAAGCACCTAGAACTTGGTATGCAAGATTGGACAAGTATTTGTTAAAGTTGGGATTTACAAAAGGAACAGCTAATAGTAATCTATACACAAAAGAAATTGAAAATGGTTTGCTGGTTATAGTTATTTTTGTTGATGACATTATTTTCGGAGGAGAAGATGAAGCTAGTGACAAATTTTTTGATGAAATGAAGACTGAATTTGAAATGAGTATGATTGGTGAAATGAAATACTTTTTGGGATTACAGAACAATGACGATATCTTTGTAAGTTAGACAAAGTACCTGAATGACTTTTTGATAAGATTTGGAATGGAGAATTGTAAACCAGTTCGAACACCTATGGTAACTGGACATAAGTTATCTATCACAGATGAGACTCCTGCAGTAGAACAAAAGAATTATAGATCCATGATTAGAGGAATGTAGTATTTGACACATACATGACTTGATATAGCACATTTAGTTGGAATTGTAGAAAAATTTCAAGCTGAACCTAGAGAATCACATTATGTGGTAGTAAAGAGGATACTGAGATATTTAAGAGGCACAATGGACTATGGATTATTGTATGAAAAATTTGATGATTTTACCCTATGTGCATATACAGATGCTGATTGGGGAGGCAGTGTTAATGATAAGAAAAGCACTAGCAATGGAGCATTTTTCCTTGGAGGAAGATTGGTTTCTTGGCTAAGCAAGAGGTAGATTGTATCTCACAGAGCACAACAGAAGTAGAATATGTAGCAGCAGCAAACAATTGTAACCAGATAATTTGGATGAAGCAAATGCTGAAGGATATTGGAATAAAGTTTGTTGAACCTATTGTCATACATTGTGACAACACCAACACAATTAGTATGTCTAAGAATCCTATATTACATTCTAAGACAAAGCATATAGAGATCAAGTATCATGTTGTAAGAGAGAAAGTTGCTGAGAAAGAAGTCAGACTTGAGTACATAAGTACAAAGGAGCAGATAGTAGATATATTCACAAAGTCTTTGCCTAAGGATACATTTGAGTATCTAAGAGGTATGCTTGGGGTTATGCCCTAGCCTACTTTTGAGAAGTGATGTAGTTGGTTACATCCATCCAGTGGTATATGAGCCTTATCTTTCTTCTGGACTAGATGTTGGTACTTCCTCTATGGGGGAGTATGTGTATCTAAGCTGAGTCATGAGGACTCTAGTGAATGTATTTTCTGAATAGTGTCTTTTGACATTGAGTTGTTGTTGACATTGTGATGAAATTTCTATCATTGATGTCAATGGGAGATAAGTGTACATGATAAAATCAATTTGTCCTATCTGAATAGAAAAATGAAGCAAGATTTGATTGATGAAGAAGATTTGAAGCAGCAGTGTTGCAATATTGGATTTTTGGAACATTGGATATTTTTTTCATCTATGTTTCCATAAATGCCAATGGGGGAGATTGTTAGGAATGAATGCTAAATGTTTGGTGGCCATTCTGTAGTAGTTTTTGTTGCATTCATGACTATGATTGTCATTGATGTCAACATAGTGATCTTCTGGAGACTTGCAAAGAAGGAGAAAGAGTTTGAATTAGTGTGCATGGGTTATTGCAGTTGGATCTATGTGATGTTGAGGATATACTCTTTGATATGTTATATGTCTATGGTTAAGAGTGCAGACATTAATTCTTTTATTCATGGAAGTTATGAGCATTTTGGTGGAAGTAGTATTCAGGTAGTATTCGTGAGTAGCGGTTTGTGGAAATCGGATGATATCTCCTAATCGGGATGGAATCTAGTTTTGTGTAGTTAAAGGGAAGTTGAAGACACATTAATAATGATGTGGATGATAGCACAAAATTTGAGGTCAGATGAATGAAGATTTATTGTATTTGGAAGCTGATAGTTTTGTGTAATTTTGATGTAGCATGTGGAAACTTTTATTTTGTAATTGTATTTCGACTCATTTGTAATTATTTGAGTGTGGTATAAAGGAAGTAATGTGTTTCCTTGTTGTGTGGAGAAGAGGATAGTAGTGCATGAATATGAAGTGAAGAAAAGAGCTAAATGTGAAAGTGAATTATGAAGGAAGACATGCGAAGTACAAAGATCTAAAATTGAGATCTAGTGTAACAGTGAGTGTGGTTTGGCATAGTAAGAGAAGAGGTAAAATATTATTCTATTGAGTAATACAAAGATTATTTGGACAGTGCATTCAGTGATCTTACCCTGAAGTTGTTTGGGTAGTGGGTCCTTCTTTGTTCCATAACTCTTAACAGGGTTAAAATCTTTTAACAAGGATTCAAAATCTCCTAATAGGGATTCATATGTACTGAATGTATTTCATAAGACTCCTAACAAAGTCCATCCTTTCACAAGGAATATTCATATTAGTGCATCTTTTGTGTGCATCATTCCCACCAGGGTTTACTCTTTGATCAAGAGGTTCCCTAGTGAACATATCTTGTGTCATTGTGTTATTGTGTATGAATATCTTTCTATGGTTGGTAATTATATTGCTTACATGGTTTAATGTTGTTGAATTTGATAAAAGTTATAATTATTTGATAACTGATTCAACCCCCCCCCCCCTCTTAGTTATTTTGGTGGACTTTACTTTCTAACACTATCAACTCTCAACGACTGAAGGAGAACAGCTCCGAGAACTAATCAATGTTCTCCATCTAAAGAAATTCTACGCCTAAGGAATTCAGTCTATGGTAAAATGTCCTAAAAGAATTATAAAAATATGAAAAAGTCCTAAAAAAATGAACATCTTGGTGAAAACCTAGCAATAGGTACCTTGGTGATTCACAAAAAAATAAAAAAATATCAAAAGTACAAAAAAATTGAAAAAATAAAAAATACAAAAAAATGAGAAAAAAAGAAAAAGTGCCTTGGTGAAAACCTAGAAACAGGGACCTTGGTGGAAAAAATAGAATATCTACCAAGATGGTGAAAACCTAGCAAACGGGTGCCACTTTTTTCAAAATGCTCCATCTATCAGTGCAATCTTGGTCTTTCCCAACTTTCTGTCTTGCTTTAGTTTGTACATATTTCTTGGTTTGTTTCCACATTCCTGTTTTCAATAAAGTCAGTCTATACACCAATCAACTAGTGTCTATATTCTATCAATGGTCAAACTTGGGGGCAATCAATGTCATATCCTATGGCCTCCAGTATATCTTAGATGTTTCATATCTAGTGAGAGTCCTTTGAAGCTTCATCTGAGTCAGTCAGTCAGTCTCCTCTCCAGAAAGGATTTTGCATCTACAACAATGCAATCAAACATCAACAACAAACTGAAAACAATCTGTGCTTCATACTTTTATCTCCTTGTATGCTTACTGATTCACATTGAGATTTTTGCATATTGTGTCATTTTGAGCTCTTCGATGATGTCCTTTATAGGATTTAGAGAGTGATGACTGGGGGCATAATCTTTTCTTTGATTTCTGCTTTGAGTGAAAATCTAATAACTTTGGAAATTCTGGATTGAAATGGTGTCCATCTATAAGAGCCTCCATTTCATGTTGGATGACCAGGATTACCTCGACCATTGATACCTAAAAAATTCAAGGAATTATAATCTAACTATTGTCTTTTTGAATGAATTCTTATTCCTATTATGAAGCGGGATCTTGCCTAAGGATGTGAATGATAAAGGATCACTACGGGTAATTTACACTAGATTCAAAATGATCTCTTGACTATTTGACATGTTTTTAATGCAAGGTATATTTAGGTCATCTCAAAATTTATGTTTTGATGCTTATACAAATTGCTATATCAAAATGGACATGATATTTAGGTCATCCTGGCATTTATGCCTTGGTGCTTATATCTAATCCGACATTCCTAAAAAAAAATTAATATTCATATGTCCATGGTTGTCTAACCAGTTGGTGTTGTATTGATTCTGGCACATACAAATCAATATTCATATATTCATAGTTTCCTAGCTAGTGGGCATTGTATTGATTTATCTGATTACCTAAAAAATTCTATGATGAAAATGACTGACACATGATTAGTGACTAGGTCCTAGGTCATAGGTTTGCATTTCATCCTGCATGTCATTTTTGCACTTTGCACTTTCATGATCTCACAAAATTTCTGAATAAACTTAAATGTTTAAACGATTCTTCAACCTAAACTTAAACTTGATATGAAGAGCTGAATCTCAGACGAAGGTTTCCTCACCAAACCACAAGCAGTCACCATCCTAGGTTAGACATTCTTTTTGACATAAGACTGAGTACTTGTCTTCATCAATACCTGCAAAACATATCATGTGTATCATTGCATTTACATGACATTTCATAATCATCTATTGCATTACATTACATACATAT
Source organism: Chamaecyparis obtusa (assembly GCA_027943335.1). NCBI lineage: Eukaryota > Viridiplantae > Streptophyta > Pinopsida > Cupressales > Cupressaceae > Chamaecyparis > Chamaecyparis obtusa. Next base: position 133,707 of record BSBK01010872.1, read on the forward strand.
GCATAATCAAAATCATACACTTCCATACATTTTCTATAATCAATTACATTTGCATAACACCCATACATCTAGAAAAAATCATTGCATTGCATTTCATACATACATTCTACACTACTCATAGCATTTACATCACATGATATTCATCATAAATCAAAACATGACAAGTACAAATGAAGTTATAACCAAAATCTTGATCTCATATATATCATATAACTTGAACTAGTCAAGGGTGCACTACTAGCATAGTATACAAAATAATGAGCTCATGTGAGATATAAGAAAGTCAGAGTAGTATATATGAACAAAAATTTAAAAAATATCAGAATATCTAGATAGATCAGTTGTCTACCTGATCCTCTACATCTGCTGGAAGTGGTGGTGCTGCATTAGGCACTACCTCAACTTAGGGTGCCCTAGCTCCCTCTGAAGCTATCATATACTGGGAGTATGTCGGTACTCTCTGACCAACAAGAACAACAACATAGTAAGTAGAAACATAGTAGGCAGCTCGAGAGGTCTGATGTGTCACCTCTGTCTATAATCTCCTATTCTCCTCTCAGAGCTCAGCTCAATGTCTATCAGCCTCTATGAATCACTCCTCAAAATGAGCACTCCATACTCTTAGGTCCCTCACCTATAATCTCAATCATCTGATCATCTCCTAAGGAGTTTGTGGTGCAATAGGATCTACATCTGTTGAAGGCATATCGGTATCTCTAACTTGCTTCTCAGTAGTCTCTGCTCTCTGCGCCTTCTTGCATCTCACCTCTACACCAAGATCAAAATATGTATCACCCTATAGAGGATTAGGACCAGCACCTACATACTACTCAGCACCAAGTACCTCATCTACACTACCAACACTACCTAAAGTACCACTCTCACCTCTAATCGATCTCCTCTATAAAACTGTAGGTCTTCTTGCTGTAGCACTAGTAGGATGAGGTGGTCTCCTCTGAATAGATGGTCTCTATGGAGTTAAGAATGCTCTAGGCCTTGGAGGTGTAGGCTGGGGCATCAATATTTGTGTATCATGTCATCTCTTCCCTTGACCCATCGGAGCACCTTGTTGGTGATCTTTTCTTTCTACTTGCAGGTTTACACTATGAATGATAAAGTAATGTCACTGACTCTATCACCACTCCAAATTCTACAAGGAAAAGGGCCAATTAACAAGGACCAAAGAGATCCTCCTACACTTTGAGCTTAGATGCTTAGGTGGGTGTACCTTTGATTCACTTCTTGAAAGGAATCACAAAATATTAAGCAATTATATCATTTATAAATTGGTTTAAAGATTTTATCATTTATATGTTTGGTGGATGATGATAAACTACTTCCAGAGAATGGATCAGTGCCTTAACCTAGGGCATAGAATCACCTAATAACACATATCAACTAAGAATCCTAAATCAAATACTCCTGAACTCAGAATAAGTGCTTTGCCTATTATCCCTCTCACTCTCAAACTTGATCATCAAATTCCTACCCAACCATGAACTCACTGAAATCACCTTGAAGACTTTAATCCTAACTTTATTAGGAACTCAAAGATAATCCCACAATACTCTTTGTTTACCATATGCTAACCCACTTTGTGATATTAACATATATGAGCCTAAGATTAAAACAAGAAGACAAACATAAATCTGAGATTGGAATGCAGGTGTATTCTCATTAAAATTTGTAGAATCAATACATTACCAGAATAAAAAAATGTTAGGAAAAAGACCCAAACTCTAGGCTCTCCTTGTTCAGTTTTTACATTGATTTTCAATATACATCAACCAACCCTTTAAAAATGCAAACTACTACAATATATTCCATCAGTTATCTTGGAATCCCAAAAAGATCAGGATACAACAAGCTACAGATGACTGAGGTAAGGGCTAGGGTTTTCACCCACCAAACCAACCAAATACCATCAAAATTTAATACAAGGGAGGAAACCCAAGAAACCAAGAGAAAAATAGATCCAAGAATGATTTTTAATCATGGTAACTCCTTGAGAAAGTATTGAAAACCATGGATTTTCCCATATTTATCAAACTGTTCAGCCACCTACAACATGCCTTCAAGCAAAAAAATCATGGTACAAACCCCTACAATTAATCATCAACCTCCCTGGACCACACTACAACAACAGGTGCCACCAGTTCCACCAAATCCAGCCACTAAAACAATTAATTTCAATCCTTACTATCATAGAAAACCCATCTAAAAATTCAAATTTTAAATGCAACAGTCAGTCGACAAGGTTTAAAACATGACCGTCAATTCTTGTGTTTTCCCAACAGATCAGGTGGCCCAGATTCATCATTTACAATAGCCATGGGGCCCATTGAAAAGTCTACATCCATGTCAGGAGTCTGCAACCAATAGAAAACAAGAAACTCAGCAACGTGTGATAGGAAAGGACCCACCACAAAGTATTCTCTCTATAGACAAGATCAATAGTCATCATTACACCATGCACCTAACCATCGTGCATCTTACCCCAGTGGTATAATGACAATTGTAGGATCTCGTAGTGCTTTAACCCCTTTGGAGAAATCAGCCCCATTGACAACCACCAAATCATAAACCTACTAACCAATCAAAGCAATACAAATCAGCACACCTAGCAACACAGTCCCACTACATCTTCATCTCTTTCACCAATGAAAAATGTGCACGTCAGCTCTAACTATCAGAAGACCCACCCCTCCCTTTGCCAGCTGAAAATAAGGTAAAATCAATGGCTGGCGTAAGATCTCATAGCTCTGACAAAACCCATGAGAACTTACACCAACCGTAGATCTTCTATGGATGTTAGGACCCTCAAGGACACATCGGCAACCAAGTCCCACTGACACTTGCCAAATCATCAGTGCCTCGACTAATGAAAAGCTGCTAAGTTAGGATGACTAGGAAAACAAGGACCCACCACAAAGTATAACATGTTGGAAGATTGAGCCATTGTCGCATGATCTCACGGGGAAGGAATATTCCATGAGATCATGCACCCACCATTAGATTGAAAGTAATTATGATGTCAGGCCCCGCTGACCACGTGAACATGCGACCAAAGAAAATGAAACTGCCATTGGAGTCATAAAATGTTGAGGGTTAAACCGTCGGGAATAGGAGACCTCATGACCACTACAATCACTGAATCACCAAAAAGAAATGCTAATCATCGAAGGACTATGTGAACTAGAAACAGACCAGGAAAAATAAAGTGCACATGCATTTTTTTAATCACTTAAGTGGCCCGAAAAGGTAATGAAGAAATAGAACTTAGCCAGAATAAAAAAGGTTTTCCTCCCTAACGACTAGATTTATGGATTTTAACTCAGGGTTTAAGGGCAGAGACCTAGAAAACACTTGCAGAGACCAGAGAAAATCTACAGAGTCATGAAAAATATTTTAGGTGCTAACAGTGGCTCAGTCTGGGGATGATGGGCAACTTGTGCCTATGCAAGAATGCAGAATTATTGGGTGAAGCAAACCACAAACTGAACAAAAACCCTGAACAACAAAGAGCCAAGGATAAAACCCTACAAGCTAAGACAAAAGAAACAAGGAACAAGCACACACTATATAGAATGTACAACATATACAGACCTAACTACTATTCATGGAAAGAAGGAAAACCTTCAATTGAAGTATTTATTCAAGAATTGTCCATGAACTAGAAAAATTCCTAAACATCATCATTTAGTTCTTTTACAATGTAGGAATCTTGGCCCCATTTTTTATGAATTAGATATGGTCCTAGCCAGATTGGATCAAATTTTCTATGTTTTCCTTTGTCTTCCAATCTAGCATTCCAAATTAATAGAAAATCACTAGGTTTAAACTTCTTGTCAACAATCCTCTTGTCATATAGATTCTTAACTTGTAACTACAACCTGGCATTTCTTGCAACTGATTCTCTTCTAGTTTCATCTAGCCTGATGAGGTCTTCAATTCTTAACTGCATTTCATCATCTATGTCATCATCATACAATTGAATAAACTAATACATTTCCAATAAGTTGTTCTGAGGCATCCTTGCATGTATCCCATACACTAAGTCAAATGGTGCACAACCAATTGCCTTCTTCACAGTTACCCTATCAAGCCATACAACTAATGACAATTTTGAACTCCATGCTCTTTTATTCTTATCAAGGATCCTCTTAAAGATTTTTATCAAGCTCTTATTTGTTGATAATGCATGTCCATTCCCTTGTGGATGATAGGGTGAGGAGTATGAAATCCTAATTCCTAGACCTTTGCAGAAATCTTTGTATTTAGCAAACCTAAAACACATTGCATTATCACTGACAATCCTCTCAGGACAACCAAACCTTGTGACAATATTATTCAATAAGAAATCATTCACCACCTTACTAGTTGAATTCCTTGTGGGGATAGCCTCTACCCACTTAGTGAAATAATCAGTAGCATCTAATATCCAAGAGTGTCCTCCACTAGACTTGTTTGGTATTTCTTGTATAAAATCCATTCCCCACTATTGAAAAGGAGCTTGCACCTCTACTGGCCTTAAGGGCATATTGCCTAAAAATTTAAGCTTACTAGAGAACCTTTGACAAGCATCACATCTCCTTACCAACTGCTTTGTATCCTTGAAGATTGTGGGCCACCAGAATCCTACTCTCAAGATTTTTTGAGCAGTGGTTTTACCCATTTAATGTCCCCCATAGACTCCCTCATGCATTTTTTTTAACAATTTGTCAGCCCGACTTTCATCAACACATTTCAAAAGTATGCAATCCAAATTCTTCCTATATAATATAAATTCTTCCAAAGTATTCATTTATGCTGGACATTTCATGTTCCTTAAGTAAAATATAACATCTTGATACCAGATACAATAATCCATATCACATGTGTAATCAACCTCAGCTTGATTTGTCTAATTTGCATCAAGATTGGACTGAGCCATTAGTTTTGCCAATTGTTGGTGATCTTTTCTTTCTAGTTGTAGTTTTACACTATGATTGACAAAATAATGTCACTGACTCTATCATCGCTCCAAAGTTTGCAAGGAAAAGGGCCAATTAACAAGGATCAAAGAGATCCTCCTACACTTTGAGCTTAGATGCTTAGGTGGGTGTACCTTTGATTCACTTCTTGAAAGGAATCACAAAATATTAAGCAATTATATCATTTACAAATTGGTTTAAAGATTTTATCATTTATATGTTTGGTGGATGATGATAAACTACTTCCAGAGAATGGATCAGTGCCTTAACCTAGGGCATAGAGTCACCTAATAACACATATCAACTAAGAATCCTAAATCAAATACCCCTGAACTTAGAATAAGTACTTTTCCTATTATCCCTCTCACTCTCAAACCTAATCATCAAATTCCTACCCAACCATGAACTCACTAAAATCACCTTGAAGACTTTAATCCTAACTTTGTTAGGAACTCAAAGATAATCCCACAATACTCTTTGTTTACCATATGCTAACCCACTTTGTGATATTAACATATATGAGCCCAAGATTAAAATAGGAAGACAAACATAAATCTGAGATTGGAATCTAGGTGCATTCTCATTAAAATTTGTAGAATCAATACATTACCAGAATAACAAAATGTTAGGAAAAAGACCCAAAATCCAAGCTCTCCTTGTTCAGTATTTACATTGATTTTCAATATACATCAACCAACCCTTTAAAAATACAAACTATTGCAATATATACCATTAGTCATCTTGGAATCCCAAAAAGATCAGGATGCAACAAGCTATGGATGACTGAGGCAAGGGCTAGGGTTTTCACCCACCAAACCAACCAAATACCATCAAAATTTAATACAAGGGAGGAAACCCAAGAAACCAAGAGAAAAAAAAATCCAAGAATGATCTATAATCATGGTAATTCCCTGAGAAAGTACTGAAAACCATGAATTTGCCCATATTTATCAACCTATTTGGCCACATGCAACATTCCTTCAAGAAAAAAAATCATGGTACAAACCCCTGTAATTAATCATCAACCTCCCTGGACCACAGTGTAGCAATAGGTGCCACCAGTTCCACCAAATCTAGACACTAAAACAATTAATTTCAGTCCTTCCTATCGCAGAAAACCCATCTAAAAGTTTAAATTTGAAATGCAAGGGTCAGTTGAGAAGCTTTAAAATGTGACTGTCGATTCCTATGTTTTCCCGGTAGATCAGGTGGCCCAGATTCATCATTTACAATAGCCACGAGGCCCATTGAAAAGTCTACATCCATGTCACTAGTCTGCAACCAATAGAAAACAAGCAACTCAGCAACGCATGGCAGCAAAGGACCCACCGCAAAGTATTCTCTCTAAAGATGAGATCAACGATCATCATTACACCACACACTTAACCATTGTGCATCTTACCCCAGCGGTGTAATGACAACCACAAGATCTTGTAGTGCTTTAACCCCTTTGGAGAAACTAGCCCCATTGACAACCACCAAGTCACAAACCTGCCAACCAATCAAAGCAATACAAATCAGCACACCTAGCAACACGGTCACACTACATCTTCATCTATTTTGCCAATGAAAAATGTGCACATCAGCTCTAACTATTAGAAGACCCACCCCTCCCTTTGCCACCTGAGAAAAAGGTAAAATTGATGGCTAGCATAAGATCTCGTAGCTCTGACAAAACCCATGAGAACTTACACCAACTGTAGATCTTCTACGGATGTCAGGACCCTCAAGGACATGCTGGCAACCAGGTCCCACTGACACTTGCCAAATCATCAGCACCTCAACCAATGAAAATTTGCTAAGTCAAGATGACTAGGCAAACAAGGACCCACCGCAAAGTATAACATGTTGGAAGATCAGGTGGTTGTCACATGATCTCAAGGGAAGGAATATTCCATGAGATCATGCACCGGTCGTTAGATTGAAAGTAACTATGATGCCAGGGCCCACTGACCATGCGAACACGTGACCAAAGAAAATGAAACTGCCAGCGGAGTCACAAAATGTTGAGGGTTAAACTACCAAGAACAGGAGACCTCACGACCACTATAATCATTGAATCGCCAAAAAGAAATGCTAACCATCGAAGGCCTATGAAAACTGGAGACAGACCCAGAAAGATAAAGCGCACATGCATTTTTTTAATCACTTAAGTGGCCCAAAAAGGTAATGAAGAAATAGAACTCAGCCAGAATAAAAAAGGTTTTCCTCCCTAACGGCTAGATTTATGAATTTTAACTCAGGGTTTAAGGGCAGAGACCTAGAAAACACTTGCAGAGACCAGAGAAAATCTACAGAGTCATGAAAAATATTTTAGGTGCTAACACACCTATCACATCCATAGCCTCCTCCATCAAAGGTATCAACTCCATGGGATCTAAAAATCTATATATGGAATGCTTGGTGAGCCAAGGTATGAATCCATCTATAACTCTGGCATCTATGACATCTACACAATAGTCCTAGTCTCTACCGACATAACCGCTATACTCCTATGTAAAAAGAGCATAAGATAATCAAGGGCCCCATCCTAATCCAAGCTCTCTGAGTATCCATGCATAAGCATCATGATCCTATGGTGCATCCTAGATGATGCCATACTGTATCCACACTCAGGTGATAATAAACCACTCAAGCACTATGATAGACCGCCCAATCAATACTCAACTCTAATAGAAATAACTGAACTTCTCTCATGCGGTAGGCCAGGCCTATATTTGTAGATATGGGTGCCAAGTCACATAAGTACTATCATCAAGGAAATGTCTCCAATACTCAGTATGACCCATGTGCACCTATGTAACATATCCAGAATATACATATATCACCGGCTCCTGTGGTTGATGTTGTGTCTGACAAACTGGTCTACATAATGGTCTATGGTCCCAAGCCCAAATCTAAAGTAATAAAGCACCAGAAGAAAAATATTTTCTCTCCTTATACATGATCTCATGCATCTCAGAGAACATATGAGCTAGCATACACTGACCCAAACCTAACTCAAGAGTGGCCATCAATCATGCAATCATTGGGGCCCAGCCCATCAAGAGACCATTTTGCTGACGGTCTACCCATAGCATTGAACTAGAGTCTCCCAGGTGTTAGCCCATTTTCATGTCATAGCAAAAACCCTTAGAAAATGGTCTGCACCTGCAAAAAAATTTCATGGCCCTACCTTTTTTCCCTAGTCTCTGCAGTGTTTTCTATGTCTCTGGCTGAAACCCTTGTCAAAATTCAAATATCTAGCCATTGGGTGGAAAAAATTCAAAATTCTCGTGCCCTATTCTATTTTAGTGTTACTTTTTCAGATCACTTAAGTTCCTAAAGGTCCATGTGCTTAATATTTCCCTAAGTCTAGCACCCGATGGGCTTTAATTTTTCCTAAGTCCTAAGTCCCTGCACTGTTAATTTTTCCAAATGTTTGAAGCCTTAAAACTTTTGGCTATCACTTGTTTGCAAGACTATGTGATGTCAAAGGGTTTTGACATGCGAATTTGCAATTGTGTGCCATCTATCCAAGCGAGCTTGGTCTATTGTTCCTTTTCTTAATCTACGGCTGGCATGAGTGCAAGGAATATTCCTCCCCTATGAGATCATGCGATGTCCATTGATTTAGCATCTGACCAAAGGTTGTTAGTGGGTACACTGCCAGTTGTGCTAAGATGGCATCTTCCCATTAGTTAATAGGGATGGTGAGTTGGCTACTTGTTAGGTGGGCCCAATTTCTTCTGGCTCTATGACCAGTTAAGGTTCGAGCAGGATCTACGATTGTCATTATACATTGATGAAAGATGCATGGGTTTTAACACAGCGGTATAACGACAGTCGTCTGATCTTCTAAAGGACTAAATGGAGTGGGTCCACTACTTCATGGCACAAATGGTGGCTTTTTATTGGTTGCAAAGAAATGAAGTGGTGGTTGTCAATGGGTCTTGGTATTCGATGTGGTTTAGTGGGTTCTGACACTTGCAGAGCATCGACGGTCGATGTATAGTCTGATGGGTTTTTTTCTGACACATGCGAACTTAAGATAGCCATTGATTTCATTCAATGTAAGAAGGTTGTCAGAGTAGGGAAAGATTCTTCATCTGACAGTTGTCTTATAATCTAGAGGAATCTTGGATGTCTATATGAAGATGAGACAACTGTCAATTTTCTTGATGTAGGCCCAATAAATTTTCTCGATCTTTTTGGCAGTTTGGACAAGGTTTTGGCGGCCTGAAAAAAATTTCAAAGGCTTTGCCCATTCATGAAGAAAGATGGTAGTTCTCTAAATGTTTTAGCGATTCAGCAAACAAGTGTTCGCGCAATCGCTAAACTAACTGGCAGTAACATAAAGTATTCTGTGAACTAAAAAAGCCTTTAGTCACCAGTTCGCTAAGTGTGGCTGGGGTCTTTTTAAAAGATAAATCATAAAGCTTGAGAAATATGAAGATCTGACGGTCATGATATAAATTTGACCTAAATTCAAATATGGACCGCCGATATGCTGCTGGCACCGTGGAAATGACCGTTGTATTTCAAATTCAAATTTGCAGAGGGTTTCCAGCGACAAGAAGTACCAAAATTTATGGTTTTAGCAGCTGATTTTGATTGGTTTGGTGGCACTGGTTGTTGTTGACTAATCTAAGGGTCTTTGTGGTCAATGGCATGATGTTTTTGTCATAGGAGAAGTGTGGTTTTGTGCTCAAGGTGTGTTTGCAGATGGCTGATTTGACTAGTTTTCATGGTAATTCCTTGGTGTTCTATATTGTTCTCACAGATTTTGATGATGGAAGATCTGTCTGAGATTCATTTTCTCTGGGTTGCCTGTGTTTCTTCCCCTGTAATAACTATTGATGTATTTTCTAGTTGGTGTAGTTTTTGTAACCCTAACCCTAGTCACCTGAAGCTTGATGCATCCTCTTTGAGGATTCCAAGGTGACTAGGGGTTTAAGTAGTGTATTTTTTGATGGAGTAGGTGTTTTGAAATCTTGGTTCCTAAGGGTTCCTTTTTGGTTCCATGAAGGGTCCTTTTCCTATAGATATTTTCCTTCTTCTCTGCATATAGGGTGTTCTTTCTTCCTTTGTTGGTTCAGAGAATATAATACATATTGTAATTGATATATCTTATGTATGAGGACTCAATTTATTCTTACTATTACCAAGCTATCTCCATTTGAATTTTGAATTCATTAATCATACATCAAGGGTGTTTGATTTTTCTATTTGCATTTCCTATGTGTTTGCAAGTGGAGTTGTCTTCGCAGAGATAACTAGTTTAGGATTAGTTTTCATGTATGTATGAGATGAGGTGTCAAAGATATGTCATGCTTGTCTTCTAGTGGATGTTGGTAAATGTATTATATGTTTATAGGTCTCTTCTAAGGGGAGGGTTAAAAGCCTTTGGATGGGTAATAACATACTTGGATACATAGGTGGGTTGTTGAAGTGAGGTTTGGTCATGGTGTGTGATTGATGTTAGGCATCAACACATTGAATTTATTGCTTTCTTATTTCATAGTTGTCTATTGCAATAGGGTACTTGACTCTGTGGCCCATTGGACAAGGCACTGGTCTATGAGAGACTTAGGGTATCTCAGGGGTCCTTTCAAACCCACCATCAATCATTTACATTCAGTTCCACCCTTTCCCTTTCATGTTGTTAGGATAGGTCTCTAGTTTTCAGACTCATTCTATGCAAGTAGGGCTATTGCATGAGATCTTGGTTTCATTGAGGTACAGGATACCTATAAGGGTTTGAGAACCATTCCATAGTCAGTTACCTACAGGCCCGTAGTGTGATTCAAGTTGTATGTGTGTGCAAATAAGGCAATACCCACTTGAGTGATGTGGAGCTCAAGAAGAAGGAGGATTCCTTTCAATCCTCATCAATTGGACTATTTTCTTGTCAAACTTGAGTGCCTATTTTGAGATTCAAGCCCATCTATTGATTCAAGTTTGGTCCTACAAGGAAAAGCTCCAACACTAGGAAATCAAGCCAATAAGCTATGTATCATCTCCAAACAATCGTCTGAAGGCATGTAATCTAGAGTTCTCCAAACTCACATAATCAGGGCGTAGCCTGTGGAAAGGAATACAGAGTACCCAATAGACATCCTCCAGTGTAACATTGATCTCTACTATAGGGAGATGAAAGGTCTAGGTCTCTGAGTGAAACATCTCAATCAAGGCAATCAGCAGTCTGTGGTTCACTCTAATCTCGGGCAACTGAATGAGATACTCAAAACCACATGTAGCAAGATGTACCCTCATCGGGTCGGGTAGTGGAATGCATAATCTCTAAGTCGTTGGGTATGATATGTGCACATGGACATTAGGATAGATGACCTACACAACACAGAAATAGGGAATCCTATCAGTAATTTGGTTGAAAAATAGGCTAAAAGTACAAAAATTCAAAAATTCACTATCTCAGAAAGTACATTAAATGCTCAAGAATTAGCCTAAGAAATCAAAAAATCCAAAATTTTAACCTAAAAAGGTTTTTTTAGCTCGTTGTTTTCCATACGACAACATAGTCTGGCATCAAAATGCATATGAGCTTTAGTATCTTATCAAACAACAAACCATGCTTATACAACACTCTATGTCTTCCTGTACGACATATGAGGGACCTAATGAAATGTCGTATGACTCATGGGTCCCTCTCATACTAGTTTATAGGGGTTCTAGAACAACAATCTAAATGGAATTGAAAATTCGTATGAGTCACAGTGGATAGTCGTACGAGTTTCCATGCATGCGAGAATTGAAAATTTCAAATGTAAGAAAAAGTCTTAAAAAATGCTAAAAACATGCAAAAATAGAATTTACAAAGAGGCACAAAGGTCCACTTACCAAATGTCCATACTATGGAGGTTGCTGATGTCTCTAGCTGCGCTCAAATCGGTGGGAAGAGATAGGTACCTTCATCTTGGCCATTTTCTTGCTCAGAGGGCTCCACAAAGATTTCAAAAGTCAAATGTGAATAATGAATTGAAAATGACCTTTTTGGTCCTTATATAGCTTTTGACCTAATTTTAAAAAGTGCTCCATTTTTCATGAAAATTGCACCCCTGGCTAATTTCGACATTCTGAACCCATTTTTAGGATCAAAATTGAAATCTGAGAACATTTACTATGTCAAAATTGTGATTTAGAATTTTTGGACCTAGGACGGCCGGTTGCTTGCATAATCAACCTTCAATCATCACATAAATCCAGAATTCAACTTAACTGATTATCTAACATCCAACTATCAAAATTTCAACTTGGTCCACCTCTTTCAAAACTTTATCCTGAGGTCCATTGCATGCAACATCATTATTATGAACATTAACTACCCATGCAATAGCCTTATCTTTATGTTCATGGATCCTCAACAATTCTGACAATGGAACCTTGACAATTATCTGAGATAATACAACCAACATATCAACAGGAGCAGAGGGAGGAATTTCAATATGCTCTACCTTAGTGTCCTTTTGTTTATTTGATACATTGGTTGTAGCTGTGACCTTTACTTTTTCAACTTTAGCTATTTTGCCAACTGGCTTTTCTATTTCATTTGAAAAATTTTCAACTCCAACCCCTTTAGGTTCCCACTTTTTACCTTTTACATTTTTTAACCTTGCCATATGATCATCCTTTGGTCTATTTGCACTGAATTCCCTGGAGTTGTCATTTTTTATAAACATTCCTGCAGCTTTCTCATTTGTATTCCTTGCCACCATGCCTCTAGTTTGCACTTGGGCTATCATTTCTATAGTAATTCTATCCATTTCCTCCTTTGAAGGTCTTCTCAAATTTACTATTTCTAAGGAAGAATTCGTGTTACATGTCTTTTCATCAATGTCATCATTATCAGAAAAAACCTCCTAGTGGAACAGTGCCCTATTATGTCTTTTCAAACACACATCTACATCTTCATCAAAATTAGAATCATCTTCATATCCTAAATATGAATTTTCCATGTTGCATCCAACATCATCATGAGTTTCTTCTTGATCTAACTCCTCATTGTTATCATCTTGATATGCTGACATGGATTGTGCAACTACACAATGCTCTGCAAAATGAGGGGATTGGCATGCTATACACCATGGTGTATCCTCTAAAAAATTTACAGAGGATCTTTGTAAAGGATTAGGGACAACTCTATCATTATTTCCTCTTGCAACAGGGACAATAGGCCTGCCATCCTTCCATTGGGTGTTGTAGGGATAATTCTGCAATCTAGTCTACCTACTAAAATTATTGTTGAATTGAGGCTTTTCATTGGTAGGAGCATTATTAATTCTATTAGTAGGTGCTTTTAAATCCTTCAATGCATTCAACACCTTATCCAATTTATCTTCCTCTTGTCTCTTGTTTCCAAAAATTCTCTCATTATCCCTTTTGTATTTCTCATCTCCAAACAACTTTGGATCATCTCTTTTTCCACCCCATTTTCCTGCTATTTTCATATTGTTTTCAATGTTGATAGCAATCCTAAAAGCATCTCTAAGAGTTCTTGGTTCTTTCTCCCTCAACAAATATCCCATCTTTCCATCAAAGGCATTGAATTATGTGGTTAAACAAACATTTTCATCTAACAGCATAACTTGAAACAACTTATGCATACCTTTCTGAAATCTCCTATTGAATTCAGCTGTAGATTCATTATGATTTTTCCTTATAGTATTGAACTCATTCAACATGAAACTAGTATTAGGCCTATCACCATACTATTCTTTGAAACATCTTTCAAAAGAATCCCAAGTGTCAATACAATGGTCAGGGAGTCTCTTAAACCAATCTCTAGCATCCTCCACCAAAGATTGATCAAATAATTTCATGACTACATCCTCATGCTCTACATCATAATCATTTAGCATATCAACAAATAACCTAAGATGTTCCTCACAACTAATGGCATTGTTACCAAGAAACTTAGGTACCTTATCTCTCATATCAGTTGGAAAAGAATTTGGGTAGCCAGGAATTCCATCAAAACTAATTTTCCTATAGCCTTCTAATTTCATAGGTCTTCTTTGAAAACTTGAACTAGTGTTGACCCTAGGATCAAATTTTACATTTACATTTCCATCTACTTGTACATTTGATTGTTGCCTAGGATCAACATTTATCTTGGCAGATGAAGAAGGAATTGAACTAGTAGTAGCATTACTAATTGGAACAGTAGTAGTCATAGATGGCATACCTAGTTCATCAGCAGATGGGCCAAGAGTATTGGAAGATGAAGCCTTCAAGAACTAGATCTTTCTTCTTTTTTCTACAATGGAAGCTTCAATTTCAGCATTCTCTAATTCTCTTGCAAGGTCCTCATCTTATTTTCTTCTTCTTTCCATCTTTGTATCCTTATTTGAATTGGGTGGTGGGACCCCTAGTATTGTCAATGATTTTCTTGTTTGATGTCCCACCATCTTTTGCTTTCCTTTTTCACCAGCAGCAACAACAGGCCTAGTGATCTCATGCCCATCTTTATCTTTAGGGAGGGAAGCATAACTTTGAACTTGTCTAACCACAAGGCCCTCCTTATCAAACTCATGGTCTTGCAGCAAGCACTCCTTCTCAATTCTCAAAGCATCAAGATCACCAAAGACATCATGCTGCAAAGTTTTAGGAGTAGAAGCAAGCATCTTGTTTCTCTCCTTCAATTCATTAATCTTTCTAAGAAGAGACTCTCTTTCTATCAATGCATTCACTTTCTCAGCTTCTCTCTCCTTTTGTAACCTCTTATGTATGGCATCCTACTCTACCAACTGTAACCTTAGTGCACTTAAATCATCTGGGTCTATCATAATATCATCAGAACCTAATGACACATCCATATCAATGAGACTTTGATATGGGAAATGGACCTGTCTTGGTCTCATGGGTTGCCCTATGAACATATCCTGATCAGGATCTAAATCTGGTCCAAAACCCCTTTGTCTAGCTTGTTCATCCTGACCTGTAGGTAATGAACCTTTATCTTGAAATACTACCTCTGGGGTATCATAAAATTTATCTTCAGAGCGGCCACTATCTGATTTAGAACTCTTGTGTTGTGAATCTTCCTCATTAGAAGATGCAATTGGTGCTCTATTTCTAGTATTTCTTTGTTCTCTCATGGGAGCACTAGTTGACTCACCATTTCTTTTGATCCAACTCTTCCTTTCATATCTAGGCAATTATTCCAGAGTAACCTCCAAATTTTTCTTGATAATGGACCTAGTATTCCTTCTTTTGTCCATGATTTTCAATCTATAGCACTAGTTTTAACCTTTTGAGTCACCAGCCAGCAAAGTGGGAAATCTTTAACTGAATATCTTTAAAGGAAACAACTGAATACAATAGGAAAAACAAGAGTCTACTTAATAACTTTATCTCTAGAATGTTCCCAGCAGAGTCACCATTTTGTTGGTCTTCTTTTCTTTTTACTTGCAGGTTTACACTATGATTGACAAAATAATGTCATTGACTCTATCACCACTCCAAAGTCTGTAAGGAAAAGGGCCAATTAACAAGGATCAAAGAGATCCTCCTACACTTTGAGCCTAGATGCTTAGGTGGGTGTACCTTTGATTCACTTCTTGAAAGGAATCACAAAATATTAAGCAATTATATCATTTACAAACTGGTTTAAAGATTTTATCATTTATATGTTTGGTGGATGATGGTAAACTACTTCTAGAGAATGGATCAGTGCCTTAACCTAGGGCATAGAGTCACCTAATAACACATATCAACTGAGAATCCTAAATCAAATACCCCTGAACTCAGAATAAGTGCTTTTCTTATTATCCCTCTCACTCTCAAACCTGATCATCAAATTCCTATCCAACCATGAACTCACTGAAATCACCTTGAAGACTTTAATCCTAACTTTGTTAGGAACTTAAAGATAATCCCACAATACTCTTTGTTTACCATATGCTAACCCACTTTGTGATATTAACATATATGAGCCCAAGATTAAAACAAGAAGACAAACATGAATCTGAGATTAGAATCCAGGCGTATTCTCATTAAAATTTGTAGAATCAATACATTACCAGAATAAAAAAATGTTAGGAAAAAGACCCAAAATCCACACTATCCTCGCTCAGTCTTTACATTGATTTTGAATATACATCAACTTGCCTACAAAAATAAAAAATCAACCATTTATACCACTAATCATCTTGGGATCCCAAAACAAGATGCAATAAGCTACAGATGATTAGGGTTAGGGTTTTACCCACCAAACCAACTAAGATCAATCAAGAATTTATTACAATTGGGGGAAAACCGAACAACCTGGAGAAAATAGATCCCAGAATGATCCTCATAAATGGAAATTTTTTTGATTTGTACCGAGGATCAAGAATTTATTTAAACTTATCAATATGATTAGACACCTACAACATGCCTTGAGCAATTCTTCATTCATTTCTTCATGGTACAGACCCCTGCAAATCAATCATCAAGCCCCTGGACCACTCTGCAATAGTTGACAAAACCAATTTTACCAAATCCAGTCGTGAAAGCATTAAAAACTAGTCTTTTCTATCACTGAAAACCCTTAGAAATATTCAAATTTGAATTAAAACAGTTAACTAGACAAGTTTTAAAACACACTCATCGATTTATTTATTTCCTGGTAGATCAGGGAGTCATCATTAATCTCATAATAGTCACAAGAACTTTGAAAAGTCCTCGGCCACGCTAGCAGTCAACAACCAATGAAAAGAGAGCACATCAGCGTCGCATAGCACACTGGACCCACTGAATATAAGCCTTTAATCAGACAGCTGGCATAAGATCTCGTAGCTCTGACAAAACCCATGAGAACTTATGCCAATCATAGATCTTCTACAGATGTTAGGACCCTCAAGGACATGTCGGCAACTAGATCCCACTGACACTTGCCAAATCATCAGCGCCTTGACCAATGAGAAGTCGCCAAGTTGAGATGACTGGGAAAACAAGGACCCACTTCAAAGGCCACAACATGTTGGAAGATTGGGTAGTCGTTGCATGATCTCATGGGGAAGGAATATTCCATGAGATCATGCACCCGTCGTTAGATTGAAAGAAACTGCGATGCCAGGCCCCGCTGACCACACGAACACGTGACCAAAGAAAATGAAACTGCCAGTGGAGTCACAAAATGTTAAGGGTTAAACCGGTGGGAATAGGAGACCTCACGACCACTACAGTCACTGAATCACCGAAAAGAAATGCTAACCGCCGGAGGACTATGCGAACTGGTGACAGACCAGGAAAGATAAAGTGCACATGCATTTTTAAATCACTTAAGTGGCCTAAAAAGGTAATGAAGAAATATAACAGGGCCAGAATAAAAAGGATTTTCCACCCTAACGACTAGATTTATGAAATTTTGAACTCAGGGTTTAAGGGCAGAGACCTAGAAAACACTTGCAGAGACTAGAGAAAATCTACAGAGTCATGAAAAATATTTCAGGTGCAAACAAGGCATTTTGATACTTTTCTATAATCACTGATTCATTGTTGCTATACTTAACATTATCTTTGGTCAATCAGGACCTAACATCTTCAAATATTTCAATCGATTTCTATCTCAGAATCAGTTCATCTTTCAAATTAGTTTCAAACATAAAAAATAGACTAATCTTTGAATCACTGCGCTTTGCATAGTAATTCAAAGAGGGGCAAGATGTAATACCCCAAAAATGGGCTATAGGTTCATTAACCTCCTACATCTTCAAATCAAATGAAATCGACATCGAAGTCCTAACCTAAGGCACATCTGCACATCATCAAATCCTATTTGATTTTTATAGTAATTCTGTATCGGGGAATATTCTTTGAATATTCCTAGTTTATCTTAATTATCTTTGATTTAATAATTATTTGGTGATAAATCATATTTATCCTAAAGTTTGATTAATTGAATATTCTGAATATTTAATTAATTAAATTTTATATAGCCACTTAATTGTTTAATTAAATTTAATTATATCTATTCCTAAAGTATATTATTTAATTTTGACAATAAATTAAAATATCCTATGATTGATTGATTAAATTCTTATTTAATTAATTAATGTCAATTATCAATTTTTAATAATATACTTTTCAAATAAAGTTTGATTTAATAATTGATTAACCCATAAATCAGTTATTTTTAATTCAAAAATCAGTTAAGTTGAGAATAAATCACTTTATTTATTAAATTAATTAATAATTAAATCATGCACAATCAGAAAAGTAGTCAACTAGAAATCAACAAACAATTTTAAATTTAGACTCAACATCTGATGATGAGTTGAAATTTGATCTAAACTCTATTTTGAGTTAAACACTGCTTTTGCATGATATTTTGTGAGTTAATTATCTCTAATTTCCTGATAACTCAAAAATCAACTTGAGTTTATCAAGAGTGATTTATGGCTTTTCTCATGCATCCTAAAAGCCCTGGATTTCTATAAAATCAAGGCTCAGCTCTTCATAATTAACCAACTTGAATTTGCACAACTACTTTGGTGAATTTGCGATTGAAGGATTAAGCACTTGTGACGGGCAATTTCTGAGATCTTTCATTGTTGGTCACATTTTTTCATAGTTTTCATATCATAGCTTTACATTTAGGCGATTTGTGAGATCTTTCATTGTTGGTCATAGTTTTTCATAGTTTTCACATCATAGCTTTACATTCATAGTCTTCATATCATTCTTAGATAAATCTGCATATCATCTCAATTTCATTTCTAGATTATTTTTCATATCAATTTTCAATCATAATTGCATTCAAAAATTCAAAAAAAAAAGAGATTAAATCTGCATTCATTTCATATCCATCTTTTGCATTCAAATCCTTCATTTAGGTGTTGCATTGTCACTGATCTCGGTCTGATTTGAGAATACATACTCGCACCTACTAGAAGGTAGTAAATCATCAGGTTAGCTTAGTTTCAATTACTTGCAAGATTTCAATTTTTGCTAACCTCTAATGTTTTACTGAAGTGTTGTGTCCGCAGCTAGGTACAATTTTCACACACATAGTTACCATACTGCATTGTCTAGCTGTGTGACCATTGTAATTGCATATCTGACATGTGATGTTCTGAGGACTTCTAACACTTTTCTGAGGTTGATTTCTTTGATTATGCTATGTCTGACTTCTTTGATTTGATCTACAATTCATATCTCTATGACCAAATTTATTGCATGAATAACAATAACCATTGAAAGGTCTTACCTCTTTACAATCTCTTGCTATATGTCCATGTTTGTTATAGGCATAAAAAATTTGGTTTACTAGCTTGCGTTCATCCTTAGATGGTTCTTCAATATGATTTTTAGTCTGCTTAGCTTCTGTAGATTCTCCTGGTTCTTTCATTCTATCTTGCATAGCATTGATTTGATTTTGTGCTTCATTGAATCCAATACTAGTGGTATCTCCTTTAATCTTCTGTGCATACAACTATGAATTTATTAGATCCTTACTTGTGTGCAATTTTTTAATATGATTCTTGGCTTCAATCAATTCAGATTCCACCTTTTTGTTGATGTTTTCTAACTCCAAGATTTTCATGTTAGCTTTCCTAAGTTCTCCATCCATCTGTTTGTTTTCTTTGACCCATTCTTCATAGGCTTCTTGATTGTTAATTAACTTTTCATCCAATTCTTCAATATGATCCTTTAGAGACATGTTTTCTTTATTCATATTTTTGACCATTTTTATGAAATCATTTGTTGAACAATCTTTCAAGTCTTTTCTCAGTTTCTTGATGAATACTTGTGAACCATTGACCTTTAATTTTAGTTCTTTAATTTCTTTTTTAGATCTATCAAGGTCTTCAAGAGCTGGCTCAAGATTTTTCTTCAGATGTTTTACTTATTCTGAAACTGTGATCTCCTCAAGTGGTTAAACTTATCTTTAGAGGACCAAAGCTTTGATACCAATTGTTAGGAATGGGAACACTGAGAGGGGGGTGTGAATTAGTGTTCAATAATATTAATATTTTTCTGCTTCTTGAGAGTTAGCCCAAATACTTAATTACTGAATTGAATATTAAAGCACATAAAGTAAATAATCATAACACATAACACCAAATATGATTAAAGGGAAACCTTGGCCAAAGGAAAAACCCCAGTGGGAATTAATACCCACTAATAATTGTAATTTTTATTATGAACCTATTAATTTTCCTTTTCCCTGTTAGGAGCAGTCATTACAATGCTTTAGTATGATGACCTAGTCAAGGGTTGGACCCTGTTAGGAGTCTTGAAGTAACAAACCCTGTTAGGGGTGTAAAGCTCACTGTCAGAGTTCACTGCTCAATGAGGAAGGCTACAACCTCCTAGATATTAGATACACATTATATCTGCAAGGTTGAACTATTTCTATGACACTGCTTGTCTAATCAGTTCCTTTTGTGCAATGATGCATTAACCTCTTGTAAAGCTCTATAACATTCTTACTACTCTTAACACATACTTCACATACTTCTCTTAGATTGCATCTTCTATCAACTCTTACATTCTCAAATGCAAAATCACATGTCTTATATATAGGTGCAACCAAAACTATTTATTGAGTCGGCCTATAACCTATTACATATAACTCTTCCAAATGAATTGGCTCAAGTGTGTTTACATACATTGTTCTTAACATGTTTACAACAAATTTTGTTGGCAAGTTGACTATACTAATGTATATAACTATGCTTAGTGTTTTCATTATGGAAATAAAGTCATATGATATTATGGAGTTAGCGCAACTAGTTAGAACATTTGAATTTGGTTAAGTATGGAAGACTGGACAGTCACCAGAGCACTAGGTGAATAGCACATTAGTGCACATGCATATGACTGAGTTATGGTATGCACCCTTGAAGATAATATTTTGAGTATGTATTCATGATAATTCTAAGAATGCATGATGATATGAGCTAGTATGAAGAAGTTACAGCCAGATGAAGTGGCACATATAGTGAATGCCAGAGTAGAACAGAGCATGGAGCTAACTATTGGTATTTTGGTTAGTGGTTATAATATTTTTTTGTAAAGGCTACACGCCTATTGTATTTAGGTTATAGACATGTTAATATCTTTTTTTGTAAACACGCTTGAGCCAATTCATTTGGAAGCATTGTATGTAATAGGTTAAAGGCCGACCTAGTAAATAGTTTTGTTAGCGCATATAAATATGACATGCACTTTTTAATTAAGTGTGGAATATGAAATAGATTTGATAGGAGTAGAGAAGAAGTATGCAAAGAGAAGATAGAATGTTATAGAGATTTACAAGAGGTTAAAGCATTAGCACACCAAAGGAACTGATCAGACAAGAAGTATCACACCAACAGTTCACCTTGCAAATATAGTGTGTATATAAGATCTAGAAGGTTACAGCCTTCACTACTTGAGCAATGAGCTCTAGGATAGTGTGTCCCCACCCCTAACAGGGTCCAACCTTTGACCAGGTCACTATACTAAATGTATTGTAAAGAACAACCCCTAACAGGGTTGCAAGATCTTCTAACAGGGATCATAAAACATGAGTGAAGTTCTTAGTGGGTGTCAATTCCCACTGGGGTTTTTACCTATTTGGGTTTCCCTGTAATCATATTTGGTGTTATGTTTTGTGGATGTTTATCTTACTTGCATTGATATTCAGTTCAGTACTTAAGCAATAAAGTTAAGATTCAAGATAGCAGAAAAAGTAATATTATATAGAATATTGGTTCACCCCCCACTCTCAGTGTTCCCATTCCTAACAATTGGTATCAGAGCTTTGGTCCTCTGAAGAAAATTTTAACCACTTGAGGAGATCATGGGTTTGGAAAAAGTGAAACATCTAAAGAAGAATCTTGAAGCAACTCTTGAAGACCTTGATAGATCTAAGAAAGAAATAGAAGAACTAAAAGAAAAGGTTAGTGGTTCTCAAGTAATCGTCAAGAAATTAAAAAGGGATTTGAAAGATTGTTTTACTATACACTCAAAATTTGCACTTCTCTAAGTCTTTAGTTCCAAGAGAATCCATGAATTGGAAGCCTCTAGAAAGACACTTAGAGCTCCCTAGGCATGGAGTGCAAGGGTGTTTAGAGGGCTCTCAGCTAGAGCTATTAGGCATATAACCTTGCTAGTAAACCATGCAACAGTAGATTCAAAAAGAGAAGGGCAAGAATGACAATATCTTCAAGAATCACAAATGAAAGATGCAATGCAAACTATACTAATATGAGAATGCAAGTAAGCTATGAAAGTGAGATTGTTACAAAAACCATTAATAATTAAGTTATGTGAGCTAAGCTAGAGCATAAAAAGAAACTAAACTAGAAATGCAATGAAACTAAGCTATAATTTAAGTATGAATACTAAAATGCAACAAGCTCTCCAAAGCTCCAAATTCACCAAGAAAACCTACAACACAACAGTAGCATAAAGAGTGGGATCCTATGAATGAGAAAAGAGCTCTCCTTTTAAAGATAAATGGACCCTGGAGATTAAGAGGCAAAAGATTTGATCAAGGGTGGAGTTTGAAAGTGGGATCAATCCTTGTGCACAAATCTCCTCCAATGAGAAAGAAGTGTTGACTTTTGTGCCCCATGTGAGGCAAAAAGGCATTTTCTTCTTTTTATAAAATGGGAATAATGCTTTATTTGTGCAACTTAGGATAAGAGGTAAGTGGGGGCTTTTTATTTAATAAAAAGGGAGGGAATTCTATTTAATTATATAAAGACTTAGGATAAAATGGTTACCCCATAGAATATAATTGAATAAATGATAGGATTAGGATTTGATCAAGGAAATTGATTAAATTTGAAAATATTGCAAAGCATTGATTCAAGAAATTGATAAATTGAAGAATGGGGCCCAAAGTCTAGGCGACCATTTTAGGATGCATACATTTGCCCCTCTTTGACTAATGTGAGATCGATTTGGGATCACATGTAGTCAAAGAATGAAGTTGAAATGTGAGATTGATTTGGGATCACCAAAAAACCCATACGTGTGTTCGACAGATGGGAACACATCAGGACAAAGATAAGCTGATTGAAAAAGATACGGCCAACACCCCTATAAATAGGTAATTGTCAAGTCTCAAGAAAGTTGATTGATAGGTTTGATAAAGCTAAATCAAGGATTGAAGTTTGATAGGTACTGCCCCCTCATGATTGAAATTGAAATCAGGTAGAGGGAATGCAGGAGTGAGAGCAACATGATCAAATCACTAGAAATCATAATCGAAGATGAAAGATGATAGAATAACCATCAAGCAGTGAAAATATGCCCCAGTTTGACTAGGTTTGACTGAGAAAGATATAGGATAGAAATGAATTCAAACCTCAGAGAGACAAAGTGAAAGGAGATGAATGGAAGACTAGGGTAGTGAGAGAGATGGAGATGAAGAGATGAAGATGCCCCAGTGAAGATCAAAGGATCAAGCCTCAAACAGTCAGCCAACTGCGCAGAAGAAGAAGAAATTTGAAATGTGATTTTGACTATCAAGATGAACTCATATTTTGATTTCGATCCCAAAAATGGATCCAGGATGTCAACATTAGCTAGGAGTGCAATTTTTGCAAAATTCCAAGATGTTTTAAAAATTAGGTCAAAAAGTCAAAATGCTATATAAATGATAAAAAGGTTAACCCCTTGTGATGACAGGAGAAGAAAAGGATGTGATGTAAAAGATAAGGAGCAAAAGACATGATCAAGAAGAAGTGAAAGGTGAGCACAATTGACTGACAAGTCCATGAAATATGAAAGGAGAGCTCTCTCCATATGCAAGATGCAAAACTAAACTACCATGAACCTAAGAATGCAAGCTACTATGAAAAGTGGTTTACTTGCAAGGTCAAAAAGCCATTAGACTCTAATAATCATCATTGAGCTTTATTGGTAGCATCGTAAGATCATATAATACAAACTAGTATAACTATGGGTATATGAATATGATCTATATTAGATAGGTATGTGGGAATCCCACCTAAGCATCAAAGACATGTAGGTCAAGATGACTAGTGCAGTGAGGTTCCCTAAGTTTGGTATAGTAAGACTATACCCACATCGAGACACAAGAAATTCAAGATGACTAAAAGAATGCACTTGTAGAAAATATTCAAGGATAATACATTTTAGATCCTAGTGTGAAGTGGAACAAGCATGAATGCTCATGATAGTTAGGATCCACAAAATATACCCACAAGCTGAAAATAGATAAAACATGTCCTCATGCCCCCAGTCTTCTAGCTCAGCATCATTGAAAAATATTAGGGAGAGAACACTCAGTGAAGAAATCATTATAGACAGCACACAAAGAAATAAAATCAAGCAAGTCTTAGTGAGTCAAGTATTTAAGTGTGTGTGTGTAGGTCATAGAGTCAAACTTTGAGTATTGCATCTGCCAGTGAGAAATATTGTATCATTCTAGACTACAGGTAGGATATTTGATAAGTGTTGAGAAACACTTGATGCTAGGGAAGTGTTCAAAAATAAAATTGGGGTGGTGTTGAAAAACACTATTTGGGAGGTGTCCTAAAGACTAACGCATCCAAGATGATCATTTTTTCAGGACATTTTCAGATTTTTAGAATTTTTGACAATATACCATTTTTTGGGGATTTTTTCAAGATCAATAAGTATGTACAAAGGATGCCCCCAGACATAATGAGCATCAAAATCCCAAGAAAGATCACATCATGTAGTTCCAATGTATAGCAAGGTGGAGGACAAGAGGGATTAGCAAGCTGGTGGAAGAGATGGAAGATAAGCGAATGAAGGAGAATGAAGGGAAGAAATCCTCAAGGGCAAAACTCCTCAAGAGTACCCAAGCTAGGGAAAAATTGTCATGTAAAGCACATTTGGACAAGAAATGAAAGGCCAGCATAGGATAAGTCACAAAAGCATAATGCAAAAGAAGGAAAGGATACAGTCCAAAGGAGTAGACATTTCAAGAGGCTTCATAGCATCATGTTTTACTCTTTTTTATTAGATCAAGACCAAAGGGGAAAAGGATAGCGAAAGGCTATAATGAATGGAGGAAAATAAATATGAAGACTAAATAGGAATGGAATGAAAGAAAGATCATCATAAGATAGCTCACAAGATAGCCAAATGTTCGTGCATAGGTCAACATTGTAAAGATTAAACAGAGAAAACAAAATGGATGAAATATGTAGAAGAACTACACATGATGCCTGATTGCTAGGTTTTCATCATGGTACTTATCCAAGGCCCCACAAGGGAGTGATTTTCATCATAGGATGAATTTATTTCTCTTTACTTTTTCTACCAAGGTGCCTATTTCTAGGTTTCCACCAAGGCACATTTCAATTTTTTCATTTTTCTATTTTTTTTTATTTTTTTATTTTTTTGGAAGAAGGTAAGCTTTTTAGATAATGCTCCATGAAAGTATAAACCATTATATGCCAAGGATTCAAAATGATATTCTGATAGGGAAAGGAAGATTGAAGAGAAAAATGGAGGATAAATTTTTATGTAAAGTGAGTGAGGTTGGAAGATAGGAGGAATAGGCAAATGAGGAAAAATGATAGAAGGTAGAAGGATAATGAATGAAAGGATTGTGAAAGGGTAGATGGAAAGGAAGGCAAGATCAACATCAACACACACCTTAAAGGGTGGCAAGAGGATGGAGGAAACATGAATGAAGGAATGAAATACGTGAAGGAATATGGTGAATGGATAGCAGCAGTTGCAGTTTAGGCGCGTGAAATTGAAGAATGTTTTTGGAAGAAGATAAAGTGGAAGCCTTTGGAAGCTTGAATGTCAATTTAAATTTTTGTTCAACATGAGACTCTCTTAAAAGAGACTTTGGAATACATATAGCCATATGATTTTCATTTCTTTTTGATGATTTAGAGAGAATATCTTCAATTAGGGATTTTGGAACCCATACTTGTCTTGTAGTTTTCTTTTTAGATATCTCTTTTGACTTTATGCTTGCATGTAGATTAGAGGAGACATGGTGATCTTATTTTTTTTTATGGATTCTTGTATTTCTTCTTTTTCTTGTATCAAACATTCAAGTTACTTCCAAAAGACTTGGGACTTGTGGAAGAAGAGGGAGGATATGACTGGTTTAAATGGGTGGGTGGATGAAAAGGATTCAAGGGTATGCATCTATGTTGATCTTGAGGAAAGATAGGAGATGGAGGGATGTAAGGACCCAAGATGGATGATTAATTAGGAGAGTTAGGAGGGGAAAGTGAAGGGACATAAGGGCCTAAGATGGAAGGAAGATATGAAGCCCTTAGTATTGGTGGAGGAGGTCCAAGGATGGATGTGGAAGATACAAAAGGATAATCAATAAGTTCATCAACATCTATATGACAACCAAGGATATCAGCATCTTTAGAGTGAGCCTTAGGATTTGCAATAGGATCATGAACATCTCGAATAGGAGAAACTTCTTTGATAGGATTATTATAAGCTTGCAAAGACTTAGGAAGAGTAGAAAGTGGAAGCGAACATGGAGTGGTAGAACAAGAAGATGGAAGACTTTGATCTTGATAAGGAGCTTCTTGATTTTCAATAGACTTCACATTGGAAGTAACAAAACTATTTTTAATGACCTTAATGGAAGTATCATCTTTGGAAATCACAAGTGTAGTAAGGTTATTTTGATTGTCAATAAGCTCAACAGTGTAAGCAGTAGCTTGATCTTCCTTAGGAGAAGACTTCAGACATGGTGGAATGAATGAGAAAGGGCATAGAGGATCAAAAGAACCATGAAATAGATAAGAGACATCATGAAAAGGATTGGATGATATGGAGGGTTCTTGATCTTGATCTTTCCTTATGTCCTTTTCTTTATCATTTTTAGATTCCTCTTGACATGGAGTCACTTCTAAGGACAAGGAAGCATGTTGGAATTGTATGGAAGACTTTGGAAGAGATAGTGAAGGACTAGCTGAAGTAGGAATTGTAGTGTATAAAGGTTTAGGCTCTTTAGGTTTAACATTATTGAAAGTATTTGCAGCCAAGTGAAGGTTAGCTTGAGTTTCTTTAAGAGGTAGCCCTTGAGGATAACTATAGGGAACCACATGAAAAGCATTAGGACCATTGTTGGATGAAGGATTTGTGAAAGATTTGAAAGATTTGGAAGCTTTAGGAAATTTATGGGTATTGGAGGAAGTAGGAGATGAATGGGAACCATCACAAGACAAAGGTCCATTATTAACATAATCTTTCTTGAGAGTGCAATCTTTATTTTCAGCATGAGAGTTTTTAGAGGAGAGATTCTTATAGTATTTACGTTTATAATCAGCATGGTAAACTTTCTCTTCCTCAAGTGAAGTAGATGTATCATCTAGGTATTGTTCATAGAAATCATCAAAGTTTCTTTCAAAATCAGAATCATATGGATCACCATCACGATCTATCCAATGTGACGACCCATTTTCAGTAAGCACAAGCACACAACTAGGAGGACTCTTAGGAATAGAGGTGTCATAGGTATCACTACATTTCCCATCATCATAGTCATCATAGTCATCATAGCCATCAAAGATGGGTGTGTCACTTTTTGTGGAAGAGGTATCACAAGGATTGGCATATTGCTCATCATGGTATGTCTTGAGAAGAGAAGTAAGACTCTTGGGAGAAGTAGAAGAGGAATGAGATTGTGAAGAAGAGGAAAGTGAAGACCTAGTGAAGGAATGAGACTTGGATAATGAGGAATGATGAAAAGACTTAGAAGATGAAGAATGTTTGGAAGAAAGAGGTCATGACATGATCATGTCTATGATCCTAGCAAAGGTGTCTGATCCATTCAACTTTTCTTTTATTTTTGTTATAAGTCTATCATCCATGAGATATCTAGAGGGACTATTTGAGGAATAATACTCTTAGAATTCAGCAATGAGTTTGAGATCATCTATTTTCAAGAGAGGTTCCATAACAAGATAGTTGAAATTCATGGTTCTAGAAGAGGAGGAATCAAGCATGGAAGTGAAAGAAGAGATGAATAGAAGAAGGTAGACTAGATAGTAAGAGGAAAAGAATCAAGAAGACATGAAGATTTTAGGAAGAAGAGGAAGAAGCATGAAGGAAGAAGAGAGAGAATGGAAATGGGAGACTAGGAAGACATGGGAGATGTGGAAGAAACAAGACCAAGAGTCATTTTGTGCAACTTGATACCATTTAAGTTAATTTGAATGTTGAGAAACATCTCATAGCACCTAAGATCTGACTTGGAATGACCAAGGAAGACTAGAAATGACATGAATCAGCTTCGGATTGCAAACAATTGTAAGACATCAAGATGACTATGTGTGATGGTTCGCAGGGTAGCAAAATGATATAATTTTCCTAGATGATATTTTGCACAAAGCAGTGTGATATTTTCTAAGCAGTTGATGTGATAATATCCAAGTAGGTGGTGTGATAGTTGTGTAGTATCATACGGTATTTGACTAGTGAATGTGTAAAATCTAGTTTTGAAGGTAATTTGGCCAAAGTTGTAGGTTGATAAGCTCAATTTTTTGATTTCAAACGTAGTAATAGCAGAAAAAAGATAGGTTTGCAAATAGTAAGTGATCAAACATGTCATAAAACACTTGAACAAGGGTGAAAGCAACCTTACCAAGACATGTACTTTAGATATAAAAGAAAAATAAATCCTATGAACACTATCGTGATGTTTGATGTTCAAGAATGTTTACTTGGGTAGATCACAGCGAAGACAATTCAAGAACTTGCTAGCCTAGAAAGACAAAGGCTCAATACTCAACAAATTGGCCCACACATGATGTCCCATTGCCTCACACAAAGTGGTTGCCCACAATATATATTGAATTTTTCATGGAAGTGCCAATGAAACAACCAAAGGAACATAGATGGTGAGTAAAATCTTGGCGTGATCCAGGTTAGTCCACTAGGATCAATCCTTGCACCAAGATGTTGAGCGACAAAATTGGGTAGCTTCTATCTAAGGTTCATAATAAGGGCTTCCATTCACAATACCCCTCTTTCTCCCTGAAGGGACTCCTTACCTTGTGGAAAGTAATGGACCTCATGGCCACAAGAGTACCTTAAGCATTCTTGCTTAGCATTTTCCTCATGGTGACAATCCCACAAGTACTCACACTAAGTGAAGATGAGTATTACGTCTACCAAGGTTTTGTGTCCTTGATAGCCTTGAGTTTATAGTGGGTTGGAATAGCTGGGTATTAGCTTGTCCCCACTTGGGTCGTTCCTCTTGATTGCTCAAGAGTAGGCTCGCTAAAGGATTCTAAACTAAACAAGAAGTGGATCAACCTTTGAGGGTCAGGATTTTTGGTTCACCACAAGGGTGAAGAGCATACTCTCCTATCTCAAAAATCTTTCCCAAACACACCAAGCAATGTTCAATTAGCCCTCTTGCTTTCAAAATCTGGAGGTGGGTCAAGATTTTTGGTTCACCACAAGGGTGAAGAGCATACTCTCCTACCACCAAAAGACTCCTATGACAAGATAGTAAGTTCCTAACAAAAATGAAGAACTAGTATATGTCGCACTGAAAAAATGAAAGCAAAGAACAAACACTTGATTGTTTTTATGCTTTGGGTCATCATGCAAGAAATATTAGTAGCCCTTGTGCATTTGAAGCTTTGACATGTTTTCTTTTTAGCAAATAATGCAAGCAATTAGGGAACACCTACAAACACAACTTGTTAGGCCCACAAATGTTATTACAACAAAAACCAAGTATAATTTGAAAATGAATCTCTGTCCTAACACAACAAGTCAAAACCAACAAGCAAACAAATCCAAATCTTGCAAAAAAAGCACCAAAATTAGTCACTACCAGGCCTGGGTGACAGTTCTATCAGAAAAAGTTTCGCATGATACTTTGCAGTAGAAGAGTGCGATATTTCTTTTTTGGATGATACTTCGCACAACACTAGATGATAGAGTGCTATATAACTAGGTGATAGAGTTCTGTATGTCCACATGATACTTTTTACTAGCAAAGTATCACATGGCTATGTAATAAACTGTTGTACGATGATGGAAAATATCACATGATACTCTGTTAGAAAAATGTAGAAAATAGTCAAGAACAGCAAGATAAATATAATGAAAAATTAGCAGAAATGCATTAAAAGAAAAGGCAAAATAGAGTTGTTCTGCCCCACGGTGGGTGCCAAAAATGTACACTCAAAATGTGCACTTCTCTAAGTCTTTAGTCAAAAGAGAATCCATGAATTGGAAGCCTTGAGAAAGTGACTTAGAGCTCCCTAGGCATGGAGTGCAAGGGTGTTTAGAGGGCTCTCAACTAGAGCTATTAGGTATATAACCTTTCTAGTAAACCATGCAATGGGAGATTCAAAGAGACAAGGGCAAGAATGCCAATATCTTAAAGAATCACAAACGAAAGATGCAATGCAAACTATACTAATATGAGAATGCAAGTAAGCTATGAAAGTGAGATTGTTACAAAAACCATTACTAATTAAGCTATGTGAGCTAAGCTAGAGCATAAAAAGAAACTAAACTAGAAATGCAATGAAACTAAGCTATAATGGAAGTATGAATACTAAAATGCAACAAGCTCTCCAAAGCTCCAAAGTCACCAAGAAAACCTATAGCAAAACATTAGCATAAAGAGTGGGATTCTATGAATGAGAAAAGAGCTCTCATTTTAAAGATAAATGGACCATGGAGATTAAGAGGCAAAAGATTTGATCAAGGGTAGAGTTTGAAAGTGGGATCAATCCTTATGCAAAAATCTCCTCCAATGAGAAAGAAGTGTTGACTTTTGTTCCCCACGTGAGACAAAAAGGTCTTTTCTTCTTTTTATAAAATAGGAATAATGCTTTATTTGTGCAACTTAAGATAAGAGGTAAGTGGGAGCTTTTTATTTAATAAAAGGGGGAGGGAATTCCTTTTAATTAAATAAATACTTAGGATAAAATGGTTAACCCATAGAATATAATTGAATAAATGATAGGATTATGATTTGATCAAGGAAATTGATTAAATTTGAAAATATTGCAAAGCATTGATTCGAGAAATTGATAAATTGAAGAATGGATCCCAAAGTCTAGGTGACCATTTTAGGGTGCATACATCTACAAGTGATTTAGGAATAATGATCAAAAAGTTGAAAGAAGAAAACACATCTCTAAAGGATCAAATTGAAGAGTTAGATAAAAAGCTATGTAACAATCAAGAAGCCTATGAAGAATAGATCAATGAAAACAAGCAGTTGGATGAAGAACTGAGACAAGAAAATATGAAAATCTTGGAGTTAGAAAACATCAAGAAGCAAATGGAATTTGAATTGACTAAAGTAAAGAATCATATAGACAATTTCCATTCAAGAAAAAATTTAATAGAGTCATAGTTGTATGCTCAGAAGCTAAAAGGAGATACTATTGGTATTGGATTCAATGAAGCCCAAGTTCAGATTGATGCTATGCGAGATAGAATGAAATCTCCTACAAAAGCCAAGAAGATTGATGATCATATTGAAGCTCAAGAAGAACAAGCTAAAGATGAGCACAAGCCTATAAAAAAAACTTGTTATGCCTGTAACAAGCATGGACATATATAGCAAGAGATTGTAAAGAGGTAAGACCTTTCAATGGTTACTGTTATTCATGCAATAAATTTGGTCATAGAGCTGTGAATTGTAGATCAAATCAAAGAAATCAAAATCAAAAAAGTCAAAGAAATCATCCTCAGCAAAATGTTAGAAGTCCTCAGAACATTACATTTCGGATATGTAACTATAATGGCCATTCAGCTAGACAGTGCAAGTTAGTAACTCATGTCAATGCACTGAACAATATAAGGCCTCTATTCATTTGTCACTCATGCAACAAGGCTGGACACATCTCAAAGTTCTATAGATCAAAAGCTTAGAGATAGGAAAGCCCTAAAAATTCAGAAGGATCAATATTGGATGAAGCAAGAGAAGTCAAGTTTGTGAAAGCTACAGAAGATGCGAGCTTGATTTGGAAGGAACAAAAGTTAGATAATGTTGGTGAAATAGTTGAGGATGCATCTGTAATGGATGCACCTCCTATTTATGGTTAAATGACATTCATGGTCATAAAGGGAGCTAGATTAGCTCTAGACCCTTGTACGGCTGGTATACTCACTCTCAGAGTATGTGCCTTCAACTATAGCTATTTGGAGACTATGTGAAGCAGTATGCAAGAGCGTACTACCTGATTGTTAGTAGAGACAAAGAAAAAAATTCACAGTTGCATTATGTGTTTATGTGACAAGCATTAATGGTATAAATCTACTTTATAGTCACTGGATATTCACTAATCACTCATTTTCAATCAAAATTAAGCATTTGGAAATCACAAGAGCACTAGTAGTTGAGTTGTGAAGCATTGTAGTTGAATTTATCAGCAAAGAAGGAAGATTGATTGTTGGAAGCCCTAGTTCAGATGCAACGATCTAGAAACCCTTGGAAACCTCTCTGACATGATAAACCAATTAATTCATGGCTACACCAATTATTTTTGATGTTTCTAAAAGGAAAATATATGTGCTTAATAAGCATCCTTTCAAGTCCACCCTAGATGACCTAGAAGGAGCCTTTTTGAGAACCCCAATGGGTGTTATGCACATAGAAGACATATGCAGTTATGTGTATTGCAAGAAGGAATCAGTTGGTTTGGATAGAATAAGGTCACACCTTGATTCAATGATGAATCCTGATAAAACATTCATGGATGAGTTTGCACACCTTGAGAATCACCCTATCATTGAGTATGCTACTATATATGAATTCTATGAATTTGAATGGATTAAGATCTTATTGAATAGAATTCATGATGACCTATTTTGGATAGGTGAATTTCTAGTTAGAATCATAGCTAATCTCATTTATGAGATGATAGGTCTATCAAAGACAAGCACCATTCTTCCAATTTGTAAGGATTTCAGGAAATTGGTTGAGCAGGCTTGTAAGTCACGCAGTGACAAGCGCAACATGACCATAGAGACAATTGAGGAGCAGGAAATCAAGTTAATGGGTGTGATTATTTGTTATAGATTTCAACATGCTAACAGGGTCAATAGTGTGTTCGCAACCACTATTCTAGCAGCCATCAAAATTTTGAAGGAGAATGGAGAATTCAACTTGTGTGAGACCTTGTGCGAATAGTTGATTGACATCATAAAGGAGATCAAACATGACAAGAGAAAAATATTTAGGTTTGGATCACTATTTATTGTAAGAATTTGCAAATAGAAAATATTGAACCAAGGATCTAGAGGTTGAAGAAAAGCACAAGAGAGAAAATATGAATGCAAGGATGGATTGAATAGATCCAATGAATTGCTCAATGATTGAATTGATGAATGCTCAATTGCTCAATGAAATGATTACATAATAGGCCTCCTTATATAGGAAAGGTGATATGAGATAATGATAAGGAGCTGATAAGCTATCACCTATGCTAGGTGTAATCACATGTCCACCAAATGTGGATCATCCTCCAATATGCAATAAAGTATGTGCATTGGATTAGGATGATAATGTGATAAGAGCACAAAAGTTGGATCTCACACACAATGAGGTATGTGAAGACAAATATCACACCAAAAGTGGAATTCCTCCTACACCATGTGCTTAATAGATGTGCACACTCATAGGTGTCTCAATCACAAACTACTATGCAATGCATTAACCTAAGTAAGATTAAGTAAAGTGTAATTAGGAATAATTAATTACACTAACAGCCCCCCTTAAGTGCAACTTAAGGGAATGCACTTAAACTCACAATGCAAGATGGGTCCCAGCTACTAGGCCATGTTAGGTACCCATGTACAAAATGCAATACATGAAATGCATAACTCTCATAAAGTGGAGAAAGAGGGAAAACCTCATGGGAAAAACCCTCCCCCAAAAAGAGAGAAGAAAACAAGATGCAAGGATGGATGGAGTGCTCAAGACCCCCCAAGAACTACATACATCATGTATATACAAAGAAGTATCCCCCCATAAGAAGGATAGTTGGAGACATGATATCCCCCCCATAATGTAGAAGCTCCCATGTTGATGAAGAGTACCTGCAAACAATAGATCAACCAATGCTTACAAGAAACATGTCTCCCCTTAGGAAGAAATAGATATATCAAATGATGAAGAAGCCAATCCTTGTGCAAATGGAATGAGGAAGAAGATGTAGGTCTCCATGAAGGAATCTCTGAAGACTGAGTAGGAATCTCCAAGCTCAAGGAATCTATCACCTCATGTGACAAATCATGTGAAGAAGGAGAAGAATCGAGTACACCAATCTCCAAAGAAGGTGTAGAAGTGTCCCCATCTATGATGAAACTGTCATCAAGGGAAAGAGAAACCCCCTCATGTATGTCTTCCAAATCTGCATCATGAGAATCAACAAATGCTAAAGATGCATCCAAGTAGTCATCACATTCTGCAAGATCTGAAACACTATGATCATCCTGCTGAATAGTAGAGCCCATGTCTGAAGAAGCAGGAGGTGGAGGAGTAGGAAGATCAACACTTGTCTCAACAACAAAATGATTCAAGTGCCCAAAGTTCTCATAATTATCCCTTGGCAAAGGGATGGGTACATCATGAATATCATCATCATTATCAACAAAAGTGGAAAAAGAATACAAGCGAGATGTATGATCAACAACTCCCATAGCTATGACATCTCTAGTCTCCATGTCCCTAATGTAGACATAATCAGGAGTGAACTCAACAATTTTACCTTGTGCCCCATGTGTGATTTGGTAAATAGAGAGGAGATTAGTGGTCAAGGATAGTACACAAAGAACATGATTAAATGTCCCCTCTCCCATAAGAATAGAACCTTTCCTACAAACTCTCATGAATGTATTGTTACCCATCAAAATATTAGGAGAATTACAAGGCTCAATAGAAGAAAACATATCCATAGAAGATGCCATATGATGTGATGCACCTGAATCAAGAAACCATTTATCTTGCTCAGGATGTGTGGAAGCCATGAGTGCTTGTCCTTTACCTTTATCTTTGGATGATGATGAAGATGTAGAAGCTGCCAAATGTGTAGAAGAAGGAGTAGACACTAATGAGGGAAACTTAATATTGTGTTTCTAAATAATGTGAGCTAGCTCATCAATCTTCTTTTGAAAACACTTATGCTCATCATGTCCTAACTTTTGACAATATGCACATTTATCTCTCTTTCTTCTAGATGATTCCTCTCTTCAAGAGGACTTGGATTCAGTACTTTTTGGTGAAGGAGATTCATTACCTTTGTCATGAGGCTTAGGATCCTTATGTTGTTTCTTTCCTTTTCCATTAGAAGCCTTTGATGTAGACTCACTTGCAATCAATGCTTGATGTGTAGAAGGCTTCAACTGACCCATGTGTACTAACTTTGTTTGTTCCCTTCTGAGCTGCACTGCAAATTCATCAAGAGAGGGCAATTTGTATGCACTACCAAGAGCATCCATAGTAGCATAGAATGTAGAAACAAAGATAGAATAATCAGGACCAAGCTTGGAAAGAATAGAAAATATCAATTGTTCATCCTCTTTAGCAATGCCACATGAAGAAAGCTCCAATCTAATAGTATTGAACTTAGAGAAAAAATCTTGAATATTGTCAAAATCACTAGGATTGAGACCTATGAGATCATTCTCTAATCTAAATTTCCTCATTCTATCAGGTTTACCAAAGAGTCCTTCCAATGTGATCCAAGCATCATGAGGATGTGTGCAAGATGCAATATGAAAGTGCAAGTCATGAGAGATGGATGATCTAAGAGAGACAAGTGCTTTATCCCTTCGATCAAACCATTTTTGCCTTTCTATAGCACCTGTTTGAGGTTCTTGATCTTGCCCAAGAGTCATTCTAAGCAATCCAAGACTCAATAAATGATTACTTAAAGATACTTTCCATTCATGGTAGTTATATGGAGTGAGGATTTTAACCTTTGAATTATCTATATTAACACCAAATAATGACTGATAACTACTGATAACTTCAAATGACTGATGCAAATCAAAAATGTGAAATCCAAGGATTAACCAAGTGCAAATATAGCCCCAAAATAACCTATTGCTGAAAGTAATATGTCTACCCAAAATAACTCAAATCTGATTATAGATCTGGAAAGTAGATGAAAAATCATGCACTTTCAAAAAAAAATTCACCTCAAAATGTTATCGTATGTGCCCAAACGAAGCCCTGGAAGTTGTAGAAATTAGGAATAGATAGGTACAGTCAACAAGATCTGAAATTTCTAAAAAATGAGGTCACCAAAATGAAAAATCAACACCACCACTGGAAATTTCAAAAAATTCTACCCAATTTCAAAAAAAATTGCACCCGATTTGGAGCCCGGATGACCAAGTTATGGCCTCTCAAAGTTGGACAGCAAAATAAAAAATGCAAATGGTGAAGGCGGTGAAATCTCCAAACCCTTATAACATCATCAAAATAGTGGGTTAAATTTGATGGTCATACAACCATAAAAAAAACCCAATTTCTCCCTGTTGTCATGACTAAACGGCCGTCAATTTTAGGCAGGCGAAACGGTGACGTAAGCAAAAAAATTGGGCCCCCTGCTGATGTGGCAGCTGATGTGGACTTTTGTACTAATGATGTGACACTGTGACTATGTTTCTCTACCATGTGGCATGATTGAGTTGGCTCTTGCATGGTGATGATGTGGCAGATGACATGTGTCACCTACGGATTAGCTGCAGTCGCTGATGTGGCATATACAATGGTCAGTCTGGTGTATGATGTGG
The DNA here is from genome assembly GCA_027943335.1 of Chamaecyparis obtusa. Taxonomy (NCBI): domain Eukaryota; kingdom Viridiplantae; phylum Streptophyta; class Pinopsida; order Cupressales; family Cupressaceae; genus Chamaecyparis; species Chamaecyparis obtusa. The sequence goes on from BSBK01010872.1 coordinate 170,366, forward strand.
CATGCCAGGATCTAGGCTGCTAAGTTGGCATTATCTAACTGGGTGAGGTTGGGGACACCACATGTCATGCTCCTATTTTTGATGGGGTGTGTGATGGAGCACTAATGGGGCTCTAAGTGGAGGCAGGCAGTAGGGCCGCTTCGGGCAGCGGATCTCGGCGGGGCAGGGCCGCTGGTGTTGCGGAGTAGCAAGCCACTTCAAGAAATGGAGGTGATCTATAGGTGGAGGTGATCTGCATTGGAGGAGGGTGGCCGGATCTATTGTTGGTGTCCGGAGGCTGGGTGGTATCGGAGGAGCAGCGGCTGATGGTGGACCAGCGGTGGCAGAAGGGCGGTGGTGTGGGAAAAAAAATCCCACATTCACTGTGGGGTATTGTTATCAGCCTTTTTTATATGCTAGCAGCCACTAGTCAAGAAAAGTGAATCAGAAGGGGCTTAGCCTTGTTCTCGCCTTCGTGTTATAGCTCTGCAGCTTCCTCGATTATGGTACTGACTTGATGACGATGTCAGACTAACATAGATGTAGGATTTGACTTAGGGGTCGTACCAACCTTGTAAAAACCAAATTTTTGTAGAGAATAAAATTCAAATTTTGTAGGGAATAAAAAATTCCAAAAATAGCAAAATTAAAGAATAATTTTTAATACAAAATCATACCGCAGAGGTGCAGATCGGGCCTATGGTCCGATTTGCAAAAAAATTTTGCCTTGGATTTGACTTTTGCTAGATATGGGCGAGTTTATAGTCAATTTTAATCAAAACAACCTCTCAGATGCAATGGTGAGGTCAGATCTGCTCCAAGATGCCTCTATCGTATGCTAGTTGCCAGATCTAAGATTTGGACCTTCAAAGCTTGCATCAAGATCTCTTCAAATCAGCTGATCTAAAATGCTCCAATGGCTCTGATACCATGTAAGAATTTGCAAATAGCAAATATTGAACCAAGGATCTAGAGGTTGAAGAAAAGCACAAGAGAGAAAATATGAATGCAAGGATGGATTGAATGGATCCAATGAATTGCTCAATGATTGAATTGATGAATTCTCAATTGCTCAATGAAATGATTACATAATAGGCCTCCTTATGTAGGAAAGGTGATATGAGAGAATGATAAGGAGCTAATAAGCTATCACCTATGCTAGGTGTAATCACATGTCCACCAAATGTGGATCATCCTCCAATATGCAATAAAGTATGTGCATTGGATTAGGATGATAATGTGATAAGAGCATGAAAGGTGGATCTCACACACAATGAGGTATGTGAAGACAACTATCACACCAAGAGTGGAATTCCTCCTACACCATGTGCTTAATAGATCTGCACACTCCTAGGTGTCTCAATCAAAAACTACTATGCAATGCATTAACCTAAGTAAGATTAAGTAAAGTGTAATTAGGAATACTTAATTACACTAACAATTATCTATATGTATTTTCATATAGTTGGAAAAGTTTCAGATCTATACCTAGATAAGATTCTACCCACAATGCCTCAAATATCTCTTAAGGCATCAACTAAGAGTACTCTTAAAGATTATATAGAGTTGGAGATCAAGACATTTATATGATAAAGATGGAGATGAGGTATAGGATACCTGAGAGAATAGTTGAGAAATATAAGGACAGTATTTGCTTCATGGTTGAAACAAACATTACATGCATGGAAGTAGTAGACCCTAGAACTAAATGGATTCATCTACTTGGTTATGAAGTGGAGGAATAGGTTTTGGAAGCATATGCACAAGTCATCCTTACAATGCCCAAGGATCCAAATGGGCCTAGATGGGGAAGATATGAGGAGAAGAATGGACAGGTAGATGTAGTCCTAAAAAGTGCAATGACTAAGAGGAAATCCTCTAAGATCATATCTGAAATACTCAAGATTCATGGTGTCACTCAAGCTGACCTGGATAAAGCTAGAGAATCCAAGATAGCTATGCAGATTGAGAGCACATCCACTATAGAAGCCAAATAAGAGAAGTTGGGTTGGATGACCCTAAGGAGAAGAAAGTAAAAATTGAGAAATCTAATGATCCTAAGGAAAAGGACAGTAAAACAGATGATATGACCTCTACGCCCAGAAATACAATTGACTTGGAGTCCACTGAAGCATCTTCTAAGATACCTAAGAGGAAGAAGAAAACAACTACAACCCATCCATTAGCAAGAGCCATAAGAAGAAGAGTTGTTCAAGCACCTCCTGAGGTAGGATTCCTACCAAGTTTACAAGTGTTGAGCTCTAGAGTGGTAGATGAAGGTAGACTTGATCATATATCTAAGTTTTATTATAGATATCATGAGATAGACAAATATGAGATCCATGATATGCTAATAAAACATATGATAAAATTAAAGAAGACTCTTCTAGAACTGAAGACATTGATTCCAAATAAAATTGGGATATTTTGGACACATTGAAAAGACAAGATGTTGAAGAAGACATCAGAATAAGAGAAATGACACTAGATGACAACCTGCCAGTGTGCTTAGTTGAAGAAAAGTCCTTGATAATGGAATTAGTAAAGCCACACCTCAGAACTGAGATGAGGACATTGCACATCATGAATAAGGATAATGATTTGATAGCTGAGGAGACTGAAAAAGCTTTTGAAAAGGTATTTTTCAAACAATGACTGTATCCATCATCTACGCCCACAACCAAAGTACCCTTTGAGCAAGTAAACGCAGTAGAGACTCCTAATGCACCTATGAAAGGTCCTTAGGATTCTATGCCTATGCCTAAAGACAAGAAAGACACAATTATGATTGATAACATAGAGATATCAATTGTGGCCATAGCTAAGAAATTGGACAAGTTTGAGGAAGCCTTTGTAAGTACAGAAGAGGCTGAAACTCTATGCAGTGATAATTCACCTATGCATCAAGAAGAAGTGTAGATTGAAGACATAATAGGATAGGGAGATGAAGAGGAGAAGGAAGAGGAAAAGGAGAAGAAGATGAACAAAAGAAAGATGAACCTATGATTGCAAAGACTAAGTTAATGGATGTCAGTCAAAGTTCACTCCTTACCCCAAAACCCTCAATATCATTGTTGTCAAGTTTGACTCCTGACACTACAAGCCTAGACTCATGGGGAGAAGAAGACTTGATTAAGATTAGTGTACTTGCAATGGAGAAGGAAAAAGGAAAAAAGGTTAAGAGGAATCCATTTTTTATTGAGTCAGACAACATTTTGAATAGCTTATTGCCTTTAGACAAGAAAGTGTCTAGCATACATTCAGTAGATGATGTCAGTGCCATACTATCATGTTTCAAAATAAATTTCTTCATTCTTGAAGAATTTGCATCCAAGGTTGTAGAAGATAAATATCTTAAGAAGATATTAAGTGAACTAATAGGGAACTTTGCACTTGACCTTAGCTCTTTGAAGGCTGGTCAAGCCTTGTTAAAAGACTTTGCAATTAAAGGAAGAAAAATCATAGTAGATTGTATGAACCAAGACAAGTTGACTGTAGATCTCTACAAGAAAATTCAGGAAGCAAAAGCTATGATAGACACAGTGAGGAAATCAGAAGAGGATCCCTCCAGTGATGTAAATATGTGTAACAATGTGTACCAAGGACAAGTGGACAAAATAGAAAAGGCAGAAAAAGAAATGTCCAAGATAAGGGCAAGGCAAACATAGCTAAGAAATGCTCTTGGGCCCTCATTAGATATATTAAACCAGAACATCAAGGATATCGATGTCACTATGGTGACATATGATCAAGGTCTGAGTTTAGATTTGGAGAAGATGGAGAAGTTGACATATGCTTTGTGTGCCCATCTCCAGACTGTAAATGCACTGATAGCATTTTGGTAGCAAGAGATCCAGAACTTAAAGATATCATATTCGAATGTACTCACCTTGTAAGTTCTTGTAGATACATTTTTTGAGCACCTTTGTCATTAATGTCAAAGGGGGAGTATATTATGTAGAAGATAGAATATGGAGTTTTGTATATGATGTAAAGGGGAGTATAGTATATAGTAAAAGGGAGATATAATATATGTTAGAAAATTTTGTATAAGGATATAGTTATTAACTTCGCCATATTCCTTTGTTGCCATTATTGAAAAATGGGGAGATTGTTGGAAAGTTGACTATACTGATGTATATGACTATGATTAGTGTTGTCATTATGGAAAGAAATCCATATGATATTATGGAGTCAGCGCAACTAGTTAGAACATTTGAATTTGGTTAAGTATGGAAGACTGGACACTCAGTAGAGCACTAGGTGATCAAAGAATCAGCGCATGTGCATATGACCAAGTTATGGTATGTGCCCTTGAAGATAAGATTGTGAGTATGTATTCATGATAATTATAAGAATGCATGATGATATGAGCTAGTATGAAGAAGTTACATCCAAATGAAGTGGCACAGATAGTGAACGCCAAAGCAGAATAGAGCATGGAGCTGACTGTTGGTATTTTGGTTAGTGGTTATAATATTTTTTTGTAAAGGCTATGTGCCTATTGTATTTAGGTTATAGACATGTTAATATCTTTTTTTTTAAACACACTTGAGCCAATTCACTTGGAAGCATTGCATGTAATAGGTTAAAGGCTGACCTAGTAAATAGTTTTGTTAGTGCATATAAATATGACATACACCTTTGTAATTGAGTGTGGAATATAAAATAGAGTTGATAGGAGTAGAGAAGAAGTATACAAAGAGTAGATGGAATGTTGTAGAGGTTTAAAAGAGGTTAAAGCATCATCTCACCAAAGGAACTAATCAGACAAGTAGTGTCACAGCAATAGTTCACCTTGCAAATTTAGTGTGTATCTGAGATCTAGAAGGTTGCAACCTTCACTACTTGAGCAGTGAGCTCTAGGATAGTGTTTCCCCACCCCTAATAGGGTTATTATAAAAGACTCTTAATAGGGTCTGACCTTTGACCATGTCACTATACTAAAAGCATTGTAAAGAAAAACTCCTAACAGGGTTGCAAAATCTTCTAACAAGGATCATAAAATACTAGTGTAGTTCTTAGTGGGTGTTAATTCTCACTAGGGTTTTTACCTATTTGGGTTTCCACATAATCATATTTGGTGTTATGTGTTGTGGATGTTTATCTTACTTGCATTGATATTTAGTTCAATACATAAGCAATAAAGTTAAGATTCAAGATAGTAGAAAAAGTAATATTATATAGAACATTGATTCACCCCGCCCCCCCTCTTAGTGTTCCCATTCCTAACAATTGGTATTAGAGCTTTGGTCCTCTGGAGACAAGTTTAACCACTTGAGGAGAGCATGGGTTTAGAAAAAGTAAAATATCTGAAGAAGAATTTTGAAGCATCTCTTAAAGACCTTGACAGATCTAAGAAATAAATAGAAGAAATGAAAGAAAAGGGTAGTGGTTCTCAAGTAATCATCAAGAAATTAAAAAAGGGATTTGAAATATTGTTCTACAAGTGATTTAGTAATAATGATAAAAAATATGAATTAATAAAACTCATCTTTGAAGGATCAAATTCAAGAGTTAGATGAAAAGCTATGTAACAATCAAGAAGCCTATGAAGAATAGGTCAATGAAAACAAGCAGTTGGATGAAGAACTAAGACAAGAAAACATGAAAATCTTGGAGTTAGAAAACATCAAGAAGTAGATGGAATTTGAATTGACTAAAGAAAAGAATCATATAGAAAAGTTGCACACAAGCAAGGATTTAATAGAGTCATAGTTGTATTCTCGAAAGCTAAAAGGAGATACTACTAGTATTGGATTCAATGAAGCCCAAGTTCAGATTGATGCTATGTGAGATAGAATGAAATCTCCTATAGAAACTAAGAAGACTGATGATCATACTAAAGCTCAAGAAAAACCATCTAAAGATGAGCACAAACCTATAAAAAAAATTTGTTATGCCTGTAACAAGCATGGACATATAGCAAGAGATTGTAAAGAGGTAAGACCTTTCAATGGTTACTATTATTCATGCAATAAGTTTGGTCATAGCGCTATGAATTATAGATCAAGTTAAAGAAATTAGAATCAGAAAAGTCAAAGAAATCATCCTCAGCAAAATGTTAGAAGTCCTCAGAACATTACATGTTAGATATGTAACTATAAATGTCATTCAGCTAGACAATGAAAATTGGTAATTCACATCAATGTGCCGAAGAATATAAGGCCTCCAGTCATTTGTCACTCATGCAACAAGGCTAGACACATCTCAAAGTTCTATAGATCAAAAGCGCAGAGATAGGAAAGCTTTAAAAATTAAGAAGGATCAATATTGGATGAAGCAGGAGTCAAGCTTGTGAAAGCTATAGAAGATGCTAGCTTGATTTGGAAGGAAGAAAAATCAGATACTATTGGTGAAATAGTTGAGGATGCATCCACAATGGATGCACCTCCTATTTATGGTTAAATGACCTTCATGGTCATAAGGGGAGCTAGATTAGCTCTAGACCCCTCTGTGGCTGGTATACTCACTCTCAGAGTATGCACCTTGGACTACAACTATTTGTAGACTATGTGGAGCAGTATGTAAGAGCACACTACCTAATTGTTAGCAGAGACAAAGAACAAAATTCACAGTTGCATTATGTGTTTACGTGTCAAGCATTAATGGCAGAAAGCTACTTATAGTCACCGAAGATTCATTGATCACTCATTTGCAATCAAGATTAAGTGTTTGGAGATCACACAAGCACTAGTAGTTGAGTTGTGAAGCATTGCTTTTGAATTTATTAGCAAAGAAGGAAGATTGATTGTTAGAAGCCCTATTTCAGACGTGATGATCCAGACACCCTTGGAAACCTTTGTGAAGAAATAAATCAAGTAATTCATGGATACACCAATTATTTTTGATATTGCTAAAAGAAAAAGATATGTGTTTAAGAAGCATCCTTTCAAGTCCACCCTAGATGACCTAGAAGGAGCCTTTTCTAGAACCCCAATGGGCTTTATGCATGTAGAAGACATACACGCATATGTGTATTGTAAGAAGGAACCAGTTGGTTTGGATAGAATAAGGTCACACCTTCAGTCAATGATAAATCTTGATAAAACATTCATGGATGATTTTGTGCACCTTGAGAATCACCCTATCATTTAGTATGTTAGAATAACTGAGAGGGGGGTGAATCAATTATCTAGTGTCCTAAAACAAAATGTATAATCCAAAACAAATTCTTCAACTTCTGCTACTCGGTAAACATAAAATACTTTCATTGTCTTTGTTTTTATCGATTGTCAGTCTAAAACTTATAGTAGTTACCGATCAAATCTAACATGTAATATGCAAAGTATGATAACAAGAAAATATCAAAAACAACACATAACACAAGAGATTTAATGTGGAAACCCTGTGAAGGGAAAAACCACTTAGGACTGGCAACCCAAAATATTCACTCTTTTGAAGTGAGGTTAGTGAAGACCCAACCCTGTTAAAGGTTTACAAACACACTGTTAGGTGTGACCTTGTTAGAGGATTTTAGACCAAAAGTTATCATCCAACCAGCAGTCACTTTGGGGTTGACGGGATAACAATGTTCACTCTATGAATGAAACATCAAAAGACTTTTTTAGTCCACTCAGTTAAGAGATTTGACTATGTACAATGATTAAATATGTAACAGTAGATGATCTACCTTGAAACAACTTCAATTGCAGTTTACATATCAATGTTTAGCTCATTCAAATATTTATGATCAATATATCACTTTAGATTCAATCTTATATCAACTTAATGTCCATCGGTAATTACTCTTTGTAGCTCAATAATTGTTCTGCAGCTTGGTTCTTATTAACCAGTATGATCAGAATGCATGAAAACTTCTTCACGTGATAATTCTGTAGTATCTTCTTCTTCTGGTGTCCTTCAACAATGAAACCAATGTCTCTTATATAGATGAGTAAATCATTTTCTTTTCCTCCATTGGATTTTTCCACTTAATCTTATTCATTGATTTTTCTACTCTAACCTTCTTTAGCTGATGTGTCAGTAACACATTTCAATCTACTCCATGAGATCCTTCTTGAATTATGTTAGCCGTCAATCTTCATAACAAACCTTATCTATTACCTTGATTTCATACACTTTATAGCTCATCACTTTATCAGCTAAACTAATCATTTAATTCCTTTCTATTTTTCTTGGTTAACAAAGAAATGCATCGATGAACACAAGCTCGGTTAACACTACGCTCAGAATACACTACACTCTGTTGGTGTATACAGGAATGCTTTATTTACCGACAACACTGCTTTGTGTCTTTCAGCTCTATTCTTCATCATAGATGAATGCAACATAATAAAGTCAATTTCATCAAGTCATAGACTCATCAACAAGTTACTTAGTGTATTGTCAAGCTAGTTGACATCAATGACAATATAATATTGATTTAATCATCTTGCATATCTAATTAGCAACTCCATAGTGATCTTCAATCACAGATTCTTCATTCAGTGTTCTAAATCAGTTGTAGTTCATTAGAGTATGCTACTGCATATGAATTCTATGAATCTGAATGGATTAAGATCTTGTTGAGTAGAATTCATGATGACCTATTTTGGATAGGTGAAGTTCTAGTTATAATCATAACTAATCTCATTTATGAGATGATAGGTTTATCAAAGACAGGCGCCATTCTTCCAATTGGTAAGGATGTTAGGAATTTGGTTGAGCAGGCTTGTGAGTCATGCAGTGACAAGCACGCCATGACCATAGAGACAATTGAGGAGAATGACATCAAGTTAATGGCTATGATTATTGGTTATAGATTTCAACATGTTAACAGGATCAATAGTGTGTCCATAGCCACTATTCTAGCTACCATCAAAACTGTGAAGGAGAATGGAGAATTCAACTTGTGTGAGATCTTTTACACAGTTGATTGACAAAATAAAGGCAATAAACTTGACAAGAGTAAAATATTCAGGTTTGAATCATTGATTATCTATATGTATTTTCATATAGTTGGAAAAGTTATAGATCTATACCTAGATAAGAGTCTACCCACAATGCCTCAAATATCTCTTAAGGAATCAACTAAGAGTACTCTAAAAGATTATATGGAGTTGGAGATAAAGACATTTAGGATAAAAATGTGGATGAGGTATAGGATACCTGAGAGCATAGTTGAGAAATATAAGGACAGTATTTGCTTCATGGTTGAAACAGACATTAGATGCATGGAAGCAGTAGAACATAGGGGTAAGAGTTTGGAGTTGGGGGCCAATTCTGTGGAAGTCTGCGGGGTTGAAAATTTGGAATCCAAAACGGGCACCTAATTTTTACAAATCGGGCACCTATTTAAGTTTGAGAGCCCGATGCATTTTCAAAAATTGGGCACTTGTTTAAAAATCAAGCACCTATTTTGAAAATCTATATTTATTTTTAAAACTGATTTCTTGTCATTTTCATCTTCAAGAAAATGGGATCACGTTTAGCATAGCTCAGGTGCCCGGTTTAGATTTCCCTGTAAACCCCATCTGCCATTTTTTTCATGTTCCAAGTACATACTATTGTTTTTTATTATTTTTTAAATATTTTTGTGATTAAAAAAAGTAGTTTCAAGTTACAAAATTAAATTACAAAACCCTACGTAGAAAAGCAAAACCCTAGGTAGTAAAACAAAAACGTAAACCTATAAAAAATTAAATTACGAAACCCTAAACTTAGAAAATCAAAATATAAATTTAGTAAACCAAAACATAAATTTAGTTCAAACCAAAACATAAATTTAGAAACTCTCTCTCTCTCTCTCTCTCTCTCTCTCTCTCTCTCTCATCTCTCTCCTCTTAATTTAAAAACATAGTTTAATGTTGTTTTCAAAATTATTGTATAAATTTAATTATGTTTTATCTTTTAAGTAGTTCTTTTTTATTTCAATTTACTTTGTAAATTACTGTACTAAAGTAGAAAAATGGTAAAATTTAGGTATACAAAATTAAATTACAAAACCCTACTTAGAAAACCAAAACCCTAGGTAGTAAAACAAAAATGTAAACCTATACAAAATTAAATTACAAAACCCTAAAGTTAGAAAACCAAGACATAAATTTAGTCCAAACCAAAACATAAATTTAGAAACTCTCTCTCTCTCTCTCTCTCCTCTCTCTCCTCTTAATTTAAAAATATAGTTTAATGTTGTTTTCAAAATTACTTTATAAATTTAATTATATTTTATCTTTCAAGTAATTCTTTTTATTTCAATTTACATTGTCAATTACTGTACTAAAGTAGAAAACTGGTAAAATTTAGGTATACAAAATTAAATTACAAAACCCTACGTAGAAAAACAAAACCCTAGGTAGTAAAACAAAAATGTAAACCTATACAAAATTAAATTATAAAACCCTGAACTTAGAAAACCAAGAAATAAATTTAGTTCAAACCAAAAGATAAATTTAGAAACTCTCTCTCTCTCTCTCTCTCTCTCTCTCTCTCTCTCTCTCTCTCTCTCTCTCTCTATCCTCTTTGTCTCTCTCTATCTCTCTCTCTCTCTCTCTCTCTCTCTCTCTCTCTCTCTAAGGTTTTTAGATAGCCTATTAGGCCTTTGGGTTCAATTTGAGAAAGCTTTGTCAAACGAGAATATGGAATTGAACTAGAGTCCTATATTTCCTTTGAAACCAAGTAGTTGAAGGTTTTTAAAACCAGAATCATGATTCAAGAATTTTGTGGGAAGCCTTCCTAAGCCAACTCTTTAGAGCATTTAAGGTTTTTGATAGGCTAGAGTGCCTAAGCCTCTAAAATTTCAAAATCTCATTGTGTTTTGGAGACCACCACCCTTCCCTCTACATCAACTGGTATCAGAGCAACGGAAAGGTGTTATAGAAGTGTATTTTTTCTTGTGAAGTTGGTTCTTGAATTGTTTAGTTGAGCCCTTTTCATTGAACTATCCTGGGAGGAGTAGCCCTATAGTAGATTCTTGTACCATGTTGATCAAGAAACCATGGCTGATGGAGAAGATGGAGAGTTTCCTGTCGAGATAACCACCATGGAGTTGGCAAGGATTGTGAAGGAGTAGTTGGCTGGTAACAAAAAGCTTAAAGTAGTCCTAGATCAAAGAGACAAGGAGAGTCATGAAAAGGATAGATTGATAAGAACCATGATGGAGAGGATAGCAGCATTGGAGAATAGGGATAATAGCATCGGGTAGGACGAAGAAGGAGGAGAAACCCAATTAGAGGAACTAGTGGACCCTGAAGATGCAAGGATGGCTAAACTAGTGAAGGCCATAAAGAGTGGAGATGTAAGGGTAAGGATGGACTTACCCATGTATGGAGGAAAAATGGATGATGAAGAGTTGATAGATTGGTTTAGTGCAATTGAAAATTTCTTTAAGTGTGAAGGGATACAAGAGAAGGATAGAGTGAAGATAGCAAAGCTTAGGTTGAAGTGACATGCTTTGTTGTGGTGGGATTGTATCCAGGTGGATAGATGGAAGAATGGGAGACCCAAGATCACATCTTGCTATACCATGATGGAAAAGATGATGGGAAATTTTTTGCCAAGAGACTATAGAGTACAGTTGTATAAGTAGATGAGGGATTTCAGGCAAAAGGAGATGGATGTATAGAAGTACATAGAGGAATTCCACAAGCTTGATATTAGAGTGGATCATGATGAAGAGATGGAAGAAAAGATTGCCAGGTATATGGGGGGGCTGAGTTTCAATATCCAGGATGAACTTAGTCTTTCTACCCCAAGGTCGGTTGATGAATGCTATCAGTTAGACTTAAAGGCTGAAGAGAAGATAAAAAATAGACAAGAGAAGCAAAGTAACTCAAGAGGAGGATCTTCTATGAGGGGAAGAGGTGGAAGAACAAACTCTAATTTTCAGAGAAGCAATGACAAGAATAAGGACAAAACATTTTCAAAATCAAGAGGGGGTTATAGAGGTGGAAGAAGGGGAGGAAGAGGAAGTGGAGTATTCACAGGAAGATGATTCAATTGAAATGAAGTAGGCCATCAGTCCTTTAGGTATCCTAAATGGTAGGAAGACAAAGGGAGAGACAGAAGAGTGAACTTGGTTGATGAAGAACCAAGAAAGGATGAGTAGAAAGAACCCATTGAAATTCATCTAGAAGGAGAGTACTATTGGATACAATTATCTGAAGGACATTGTTGGATTAGCTATGTGTTGTCTTTGATGTCACACAAATGTCATATCAATTATCATTCTCAATGTCTACTGAGCTTAGTCAGTCAACTAGGTAGTTCTCAGTGTCTACCAAGCTAAGTTGGTCAGCTAGGTGGTTTTCAATGTCTACCGAGATCTCTCGAGTGTCAAAAGGAAACATGGTAGAAAATAATGTTAATCGAGCCTCCTCAGTTATCAAAGGAATGTTAGTGGTTACCAAGCTCACTCAGTCTCTAAAGGATGTTGCAGAATTCACTGTGGTTACTAAGTTCACTCGGTCATCAAAGGAAATCTTTTCAGGATTAATGTTTACCGAGCAAGCTCGGCCCTTCAAAGGATTTTGTTATTAAAGTTTTTTTATCCCAACCAACTGTTGTAATAATTATTAGTGCCGACTTGACAATCTAAATGATTAATTCAAATGGTATATATATATAGAAGGTCAAATGGTGAATAATATATACAACATGCAGAAATCATTTTGAAGAAAGGTGTGTGCAAATTTTGAAGGATGGTTAGATATCCTTGAGGAGCAGCAAAGATTTATTTGATCAGTAAGGATCTAGTAAAGTAGAATAGAGATCTGTAATCAGCAATTTAGTTGCAAGTCATTTCATTGTTACTCTCTTACAATTGTAGCAGTGATATCAAAATCTCTTAACTGATTTGGTTTAACAACCATTTTGTAAATCCTCTAACAAGGTGACAGTTCTATTGAATTGTTTCAAAAGACCTCTTACAAGGCCACTCCTAATAGGTTGATTAAATCCTCTAACAAGGTCACACTTTACAGTGTGTTTTGTAACCTTTTACCGGGTTGGCTTCTAACCGGGCATCACTTCAGAAGAGTGAAAAATAGTAACTAGTTACATTGGTGGTTTTTCCCATATTGGGTTTCCACGGTAATTTAGTGTCTCTTATGTTCATGTTATTTTCTTTATTCATGTATGTTAATTAGTGATGAATGCTTAAGAATAGTTTAATTATTACACTCTGCAAAGATCGAGTTTCAGCATTTCTCTATATGTTTATCGAGTGGCAACAGTAAATAATTTAATAAGATATCTAAGGGATCAGTGGTAATATTTTTTGTGGTTAACTGATTCACCCCCCCTCTTAGTTACTACATCTATATTTCCAACAATTGGTATCAGAGCTTTTGGTGCTTGCAGGAAGGGTTTCAAGGACCTAAGCTAAAGATCAGGATGTCTTACAAAAGAGAAATTCCAAGGCTTAAAAAAATAACTTTTCAGAATGGCAAGGTCTCGTGAGACTTCATCTGGCTTCCATTGGTGATTCAGGATGCAAATATATTGATCAAGAATATACAGTTCCTACTGGCACATTAACTGTTGAAGACATTGCAGAGAAGAAGAACCATAACACTATGATGATAGACATTGCATCAGCTCTTAGCTATGAAGAATTTGATGAAATCAAAGACTACACAACTGCTCATGAAATGTGGAACAAGCTGAAGAAAATCTATGGCAGTGATGACAATGTGAACAAAGCCAAAGTAGAAAGCCTAAGAGGATAGTTTGATTAGATGAAAATGAGAGAAGAAGAAAACATTTCAAAATATGTTGAAAGGATCAAGACAAGTGTTAGTGCAATCAGAGCTTCTGGAGGAAAAATTGATGATGAAACTATTATAAGTAAGGTTCTTAGAACATTACTTCCTATTTATGCAACAAGAGTATCTGCTATTCAAGAAAGAAGATGTGAAGAAAATCACAATATAACTTTAGATGCCTTAGTTGGAAGATTGATAGCCTTTGAACTAGATAACTATGACAACTATGTTCCAACTTCTAAAAATATTGAATCAGCTTTTGAGGCCAAACTTTCACTCAAGAAAGGGAAGAAAATCCAGTTAGAAAGTGAAGAAGAATCAAAGGAAAGTTTTGATAGTGATCTTGAAGTTATTGAAGCATTACTTGCAAAGAAATATTCAAGAGGTAGAGGAAAATACAAAGGTAAAACTCCCTTAATCTATTTTTCATGTGAATAAATTGGTCATATTGTAGCTAGGTGCCCAAAAAAGAAAAGCAAAGATGAGAAGAAAGGTTACAAGTACAATGGCAAGAAGAATTTCAAATCATTCAAGGATAAAGGTAAGAAAACATGTTTTTTAGCTAAAGATTCAGATGATAGTGAAGAAGAAATTGTTTTCATTGCCATAAAAGATGAATTTGATAATGATGAAGATGAGATGGCACTTATCTCTCATATAAGAAAGAATGATACATGGATTATAGATAGTGGATGTTCACATCATATGACTGGTGACAGGACTAAGTTTGAACACTTTGAAAACTTTGATGGTGGTAATGTAAGGTTTGGAAACAATGAACCTTGTTGTATAAAAGGAAAGGGATGAATTTCATTAACCAAAGAACTTATATGTGATAATGCATATTGGGTTGAAGGACTAAAGCATAATCTTCTAAGTGTAGCATAGCTAATTAACATTAGATTCAAAGTTGAATTCATGAATGGCAAAGCAAGACTGCTGGATGACAAAGGAAAACTAATAGGATCAGACAAACAAACCAAAGCTAACCTATTTTATCTTGATCTTGGTGAATACTCATGTTTTATTGCTCAAATTGAAGAAAGTTGGTTATGGCACAAAAGGTTATGTCATGTAAATTTTGATAACATGATGAAAATAAGAAAATTCAAGAAAGTAAGAGGTATTCCTACTTTCAAGAAACCTGATGTTGGTCTATGCAAGAATTGTCAGATTGGTAAAATGCGAAAGTCTAGTTTTAAAAGTAAAAACTATTAGTCTGAAGATATTTTGGAAATTGTGCATAATGATCTATGTGGACCTATTGGAATTGAGAGCTATACTGGGGAAAAATTCTTTATTCTCTTTGTTGATGATTACTCTAGAATGATGACTGTTATGTATTTAAGAGAAAAGTCAGAAGCATTTGAGAAGTTCAAATGGTATTTAGCAAGAGTAGAAAAGGAAACAGGAAAAAGAATAAAATGCTTGAGATCAGACAGAGGTGGTGAATTCATCTCCCATAAATTCAATAATTTTTGCATTGAAAGAGGAATCAAAAGATAGGTATCAGCCTTGAGAACTCCTGAGCAGAATGGAATAGCTGAAAGAAGGAACAGATCTATCATGGATTGTGCAAGGACTCTAATGATTGAAAAGAACATTGCTATGAAATACTAGAAGGAAGCTATCAGCACTGCAGTTCATACCTTGAACCGAGTACAGTTGAGAAAAGACACATTCAAGACTCCTTATGAGCTATGGTATGGCTACAAACCAAATGTAAGTTACCTAAAAGTATTTGGTAGTAAATGTTACATCTTGAAAGAATCTAGAAAAGGAAAATTTGATGTAAAAAGTGATGAAGGAATATTTTTGGGATATTCTTGCAAAAGTAAGGCATATACATGTCTAAATTTATCTTCTCACAAAATCATAGAAAGTGCACATGTGAGAATTGATGAGTTTGCAGAAAAGACTAAAGAAGAAAGCAAAAAGGAACCAGAGGATTACAGAAGATTTGTTTACATTGAACCTGATACATTTCCAGACACATCTGTCAATCCAGACACATCTGTCAATAAGGATACTACATCTACTGAGCCCAGTACAGTAACCGAGTCACAAGAAGAAGTTTAGACCGAATCACAAGAGTACCGAGTCTTGATCTAAAGCTACCGAGCAAGTATCTACCGAGCCTGAGCAACCTGAACCTGAAGATGAAGAAGATGATAATGTAACTCATTCAGGAAGCAAGGAACCTATATTGGCCAAGTATGTCAGGAAGCATCATACACCGGATCAGATTATTGGAAACAAATCAGATGGTACTATGACAAGAAGTAAACTAAAAGGTACATGTTTATTTTCTGATTTTGAACCTAAAAATGTCAAAGATGCATTGGAAAATGAAATTTGGATTCAGGCTATGAATGAAGAAATAGAGAAAATAGAGAAAAATAAGACATGGACTCTTGTACCTAGGCCTAAAGATAAAAATGTAATTGGGACAAAATGGGTTTCCAGAAATAAGTTGAATGAAGATGGTTAAGTATCAAGAAACAAAGCAAGATTGGTATGTAAAGGATATTCTCAAGAAGAAGGAATAGATTATGGAGAGACTTTTGCTCTTGTTGCAAGATTAGAAGGTGTGAGGACTTTACTTGCATATGCAGCACATAAAGGTTTTAAGGTATATCAGATGGATATAAAATCTATATTTCTCAATGGTATTCTTGAGGAAGAAGTCTACATTGAGAAACCTGAAGGTTTTATTGATCCAGACAAAAGGAATATGGTCTACAAATTACACAAAGCATTGTATGGTCTGAAACAAGCTCCTAGAGCATTGTATGAAAGATTACATAACTATCTTACTCAGATTGATTTCAAAAGAGCTAATGACAACAGTAATTTATACATCAAAGAAGGATCAGATAATAAAATCATTTTGGCAGAAATATTTGTGGATGATACTATGTTTATAGGAAATGATGATCAGTGCAAAGAATTTTTAGAGCATATGAACAAAGAATTTGAAATGTCTATGTTTGGTCAGATAAAAAATTTTGTTGGACTTCAAATTCAGTAGAACAAAAATGGTATCTACACTACTCAGTCTAAATATATCAGGGAAATACTTAAGAAATTTGGTATGGAAGATTCAAAACTAGTTGGTACACCCATGTGTACTAGACTGAAGCTTACCAAAGATGATGATTCAAAAGAAGTAGATCAGACCTTATACATATCAATGATTGGAAAATTATAGTATGAAGTGCACACAAGGCCTGATATTGCCTTAGCAATTGGTATAGTGGCAAGATTCTCAGCTAAACCCAGACAAAATCACATGATGGCAATCAAAAGAATCTTGAGGTATTTAAGGGGAACTGAAGATTATGGCTTGTGGTATAAATTTGGAGGCAATCTAGACTTAAAAGTGTTTACTGATGTTGATTGGGTAGGAAACATTGATGACAGAAAGAGTACAAGTGGTGGAGCATTCTTTCTTGGCAAGAGGTTAGTATCTTGGACTAGTAAAAAGAAAAATTGCACATCCCAATCCACAACAGAAGCAGAATATGTTGCTGCAGTAGTAAACTACTCTAATATTGTATGGTTTAAATAGTTTTTCAAAGGCATGAAGGTTGAGATCAAAGAACCAGTTGTTATGTTTTGTGATAATACAAGTGCAATAAATATTTCAAAGAATCCAGTAATGCATTCCAAAACCAAGCACATTGCTATAAAATATCACTTTGTCAGAGAATTGGTGTAGGACAAGGAAATAAGATTGGAATATGTTCATACAAAAGAACAGATTGTAGATATCTTCACCAAGCCACTACCCAAGGATGCATTCTTGTATTTAAAAGGCAAGTTAGGGGTCACTCCCCTATCTGAGGTTCACTAAATAAAGTTTTAGTGATGCATCAACCAAAACATGTTGAAGATCAATCAGTTGATGTAGCATAGTTAGGGAATCATTGCATATGAATCAGTACATAAGGTACACTAATATTCACCGAAACTGTGTAAGTTGTCTTTGGCATGTGTTGTCAAAGAGGGAGAGTTTGCTATCATTTCAAAAAATTTCTAAGGAGAAGAATTTGAGAAGATAAGAGGGAGAGATCTTAGTCAGAGAGAGAAGTTTAGGATGATGGGAATCAAAATGAAGCTAAGGATATGTTTCTTACTCTATGTTTCTCTATGAAATTTCATTGTGCTATGACATGTTGTGTTGCCATCAATGCCAAAGAGGGAGATTTTTTGGATACAATTGTGTTGAAGGACATTGTTGGATTAGCTATGTGTTGTCTTTGATGTCACACAAATGTCATATCAATTATCATTCTCAGTGTCTACCAAGTTCAGTCAGTCAGCTAGGTGGTTCTCAGTGTCTACCGAGCTCAGTCGGTTAGCTAGTGGTTTTCAGTGTCTACCAAGATCTCTCAAGTGTCAAAAGGAAACATGACAGAAAATAGTGTTAACCAAGCCTACTCGGTTATCGAAGGGAATGTTAGTGGTTACCGTGCTCACTCGGTCTCCAAAGGATGTTGCAGAATTTGTCATGGTTACCAAGTTCACTCGGTCATCAAAGAAATCTTTTCAGGATTAATGTTTACCGAGCAAGCTCGGCCCTTCAAAGGATTTTGTTATTAAAGTTTGTTTATCCCAACCGACTGTTGTAATAATTATTAGTGCCAACTTGACAATCTAAATGATTAATTCAAATGGTATATATATATAGAAGGTCAAATGGTGAATACTATATACAACATGCAGAAATCATTTTGAAGAAAGGTGTGTGCGAATTTTGAAGGATGGTTAGATATCCTTGAGGAGCATCAAAGATTTGTTTGATCAGTAAGGATCTAGTAAAGAAGAACAGAGATCTGTAATCAGCAATTCAGTTGCAGGTCATTTCATTGTTACTCTCTTACAATTGTAGCAGTGATATCAAAATCTCTTAACCGAGTTGGTTTAACAACCATTTTGTAAATCCTCTAACAAGGTGGCAGTTCTATTGAATTGTTTCAAAAGACCTCTTACAAGGCCACTCCTAATAGGGTGATTAAATCCTCTAACAAGGTCACACTTTACAGTGTGTTTTGTAACCTTTTACCAGGTTGGCTTCTAACCCAGACATCACTTTAGAAGAGTGAAAAATAGTAACTAGTTACATTGGTGGTTTTTCCCATATTGGGTTTCCACGATAAATCTGGTGTCTCTTGTGTTCATGTTATTTTCTTTATTCATGTATGTTAATCAGTGATGAATTCTTAAGAACAGTTTAATTATTACACTCTGCAAAGACTGAGTTTAAGCATTTCTCTGTATATTTACCGAGTGGCAATAGTAAATAATTTAATAAGATATCTAAGGGATCAGTGGTAATATTTTTTGTGGTTAACTGATTCACCCCCCCCCCCTCTCAGTTACTACATCTATATTTCCAACAAGTACTTGCTGATGGGAAGAAGTAATCAAACACCAAAAGATCTAAGTATATTCTAATCAAATTGTCTCATTCAAGGCAAGGTATGCAAATTTATAGTTGATTTAGGGGCAAATCATAATGTGTTATCTTATGAGGTTGTTAAGAAATTGAATTTGAAGAAGTGGAGGAAGAGGAAGTGGAGTATTCATAGGAAGATGCTTCAATTGCAATGAAGTAGGTCATCAGTCCTTTAGGTGTCCTAAATGGTAGGAAGACAAAGGGAGAGACAAAAGAGTGAACTTGGTTGATGAAGAACCAAGAAAGGATGAGCAGAAAGAACCCATTGAAATTCATCCAGAAGAAGGAAAGTACTTTTTGATGGAAGAAGCAATCAAAAACCAAAAGATATAGGTATATTCAGATCAAATTGGTCTCATTCAAGGCAACGTATGCCAATTTATAGTTGATTCAGGGGCAAGTCATAATGTGTTATCTTATGAGGTTGTTAAGAAATTGAATTGAAAACTTTTGCCCATGTTGCTCCTTATTATGCTACTTGGGTGACTGAGAGTCAAAATTTGTTGGATAAGGATCAAGTGATGGTTGAGTTTTTAGTTGGGGGTTATAGGGACAAGGTATTGTGTGATGTCATGCACATGACTTGTGGGCATCTAATTTTAGGAAGATCATGGCAATGTTCAAGGAGAGTTATGCATGATGGCTGTGAAAATACCTATGTAGTTCAACAAGGAAAAATGAAGTATAAGTTGTACAATTTGGTAAGGAGTCATAAGGAGTCTATACTGATGTGTTTTGGAGAAGAAATGTAGTAAAGAAGGCAGATTGATACAAGTCAAGGAATGGTACAGCAAGAAGGAAATGTTGGAGGCATCCAGTTGCTGACAGAGCAATGAAAAAGCAATCTTAAATCACGAGGACTTGGGGATCCATACTATGTTCAAGTTGGGGAAATCTATTGTCCAATTGTTGGGCAAATGACTAAAGTTGTAGATAAGGGAGGCCAACAAAGAAGAGGACCCCACTCAAAGGAGAAAAAGGGTAGACATTCAAGTAGTAGTACTGTCAAGCAAGAGGACAGTCTAACAAAAAAAAATTGTATCTAAACCTTGGTGTGTGACTGCGAGAACCCGAATGAAGGAGCAGGTCACTTTGGGGGACTATTTCATCCCTCGCAGCAGCAGATAGGAGCAAGGAGCAATATGTCACAACAATAGGACAACTCTTGGTCAAGAGTTATTTTCATGGTGTAGGAGCATCTCAAACATTCAGTTTAGAGTCAGAGATAAAGAAGACCTCAAAGACATCCAAAGAAAATTAGAGGGAAAGCCCAATCTTAGTCAGGAGATTAATTGGCAAGTCCTCAAGTCTATAATGATATTCAATTGATCAAACTAATGTAATGAATCAAATATGTTTGAAGTGGTCCTTAATAGGACCAATTGTGCATTCTAGGTGGACAAATAATGTCCAAGAGGTTCAAGGGGTTATTTAGGGAGTAGGAGTGTTTACAATAATAACTAAGGTCTATGAGAACCTTTAGTTTTAATATTCAAGTAAGTTTTTAAAGTTAAATAATTCAAATATTCAAACATGAACGGCTAGTTTAGGAAGTTAGAATTTCTTATTACTTAGAATTAACCTTCAACTGAATGATGAGAGTTGGTTGAAATAGTTTTTGGCAGTTATATTGAGTCTTTTTAATAGAAAAGGCATCCTCTGTTACGGGACAGGAAATGGTGTATTGGAACCGGTGTATTAATTGGTGAACGAGAAGAAATAAAACACCTTTGTTTCTTGCAACCTGACTCATTTTCTATAATTCTAATTTGATTGATTGGATTTCCAAATGCATTGATAGAGGTTTTTTAATCATTTACATTGCTAGTTGATGTTTTTCACATTGTATTAAGTTCACTGTCGCACCAGTCGTAGTTTATACTTGTCATTTTGTGTTTAAGTTTGTTGTTGCAGTAGGGTTTAGGAATAATGAGAATCATTCCATGAATATATAGGCCTAATATTCATGGAATGACAATTTATAACTTGTATCATAGAGTACTAACATTGCATATGCAGAGTTGAGCGGAGTAAAGGCGTTCATAGTCAAGAACAGTGAGGAGAGTCATTGAAGTTTGGTG